>OX359291.1:21751122-22351122 GCA_947179395.2 Pulicaria dysenterica
CTGCAGAAAGAATGTTTCTGTTAATACTGCAAAAGAACAAAATTTACAACGTATCACGATCTTGTGAGGGACGTTTTAATCTATCAAAAATGTCATCAAGTGATTCAGAAGACCCTTGAGATACTTGTGTATCTTGAACCTGACTTAACGGTATAAACCGCCGCGCCTCCATCTTTGACTTGAAATTTTGGAAATTTGATTTCATTGATGTCCATGTTGAGGTTATCTTGGATGATTGTCCACTTCCCATGCTCTGATTTTGGTCAATATCGAGTGTGGATGCATTGGAGTTGACCAAGTTTGACTTGGATTCTCTTGCGGACTTATCTGCTGCCCTTAACGCTTCATATTTTCTGGTTATAATCTCTTTGTTGCTGCTATCACGGTTATTGTCGATTAAAGAGGTGGTTGGTCTTGAATCAATAGCAACCTAAACACAAATAGTGATGTCATCTAAAGAAACTTAACTGAAAAAAGAAGGCAAAGAAATGAAAGGAAATTTTCACCTAACAGTAGCCAAGTTTCATCGACATTGCATTAATATCACTCAAAATTTTCAAATGCAAAACCTACTCCGACTTTAAGACAACCGATAAAAACTAAGGGTGTGTTTGGTTTTAGAAAAACATACTAATTTTCTAGAAAAATTTTCCATAAAAAGTGAAAATTTTAAAAATCTGTTTGGTTAATATTTTTTCCTAAAATATTGCAAAAAAAGGAGTTTTCACTTTTCCAATTTCCTAGAAAATTAGAAAAGCCCATATCCTCTGTTTTCCACTTTTTTCTAAACATGTATTCTAATTTTCTAAAATAGAAAATGAAAACTCCATCGCTTTTACCCAAACGCGTTTTCTAAATTTTTTACAGAAAATTGAAAATAAAAACTCCATCCATTTTCTAGAAATATTTTTTACGAAAACTGAAAACAATTTTCCGTAACCAGACGCAACTTAAGTAATTCTCAAATGGAACGGTTGCAAGATCTGGTTACTATATAGTGATCTTTTATCTTCTCGAAGTTATAACCTAAAGCCCAACTAACCCATACTAGAAAAAACTTACCGTGCTATCGCCTCCAGATTCGACATCAACACTTGCACCGTTAAAATGTCTTGCAAGGGGAATCACAAGCTCACCAACCTGATGTCCTTTCTCAAGTGAAGAGCGTTCTACAAACCAAAAGAAAAAAAGATTAGGAAAATGACAGGGAATAAAGAGTAGTATTATGTACAAAAATAACTAGAAGGCGGTTTTTGAAAAATTTATAAAATTTACCTTTCTGCAGGATCATCAATCCTGACGGATCAAATCCATCAAGGTCATCGGCATCATTTCTCAAACGAAATATATTCCAGTTCCCAAAATAACTCATGACTCGATCGAAGAAATTGCTTGCAATTAGTATGGTATATATAACCATAATTAGTGGATATATCTTGTTAAAATTTTCCCCAAAAAAGGGGACTGCATCATCAATCTTCCCCATTCTCTGTACATGTGATACAGTCACTCACTACTTGATAATTTATAGCATTCAATAAGTGAATCTGAGAATTTTACATCTGTGTTTCTCTAGAACTCGTAATTTCATTCTACCTTTATTCCAAGAAAAGAGTGTTTTACAGTCTTTTTTCTTTAAATCACATTGCTTATAGTTTCTCTTCAACTTGTAAAATCTCAAACTACTAGCACAAAATGTTTGATGACCATGTTACTTAAGAAATAATACAGACTTCAAATGTATGTAAAAAATAGTAACAGAATATGTTACCCGTTCAAAGAGAGTAGTTGCATCTCGCGGAAGATGAATAAGATTTAGAAAGTTGTATGATATAGGAGGTGCATACCGTGCAACCTGCCTGATATAGTTTTTAAGTTAGAACTACGTCATGTAAACATATAAATCTCTGTAACAAACATATATGCAAATGAAATTTTATAAAGTACTGAAAAGTAAAAAAAACGATGAAGAAAACTCACGAGCATATCATCAGCAGGCTGACTGAATTTGTTTGACTTGGAGTAAGTGAGTAGAATGTCAACATCCCAATTTTAAATAAAGAATAATAAGTGCATATACACATATACATCAGAGGAATAAAACCTACAACCTGGAAACACACGAACAAGAGTTGAGAAATCTTTTCATGCAACAGAATAGAAAACCAGATAAAAAAATGTGGACACCATGAATCTTGAAATATATTACAACACTATCTGCCTATCTGGTTTTAACTCTTTTCTTATATTGCTCTTGCTGATTGCTATGATAAAAAATACGTTTTAACAATATGCACACACTGAAAAAAGAGGGGGGGGGAAAGGTAAAGACGTTACCTGCACAAGAACTTCATTAGTTTCTACAGCATTAATCAAAATAGAGAAAAGGGAAAAATCCACTCCATTGGGCAGTATAGTGGCTTCTGCTAGAAGAATTGCAGCAGTCAAACTACCCAATATGATAGCTGAAAGCTTTTTGAGTTGCTTCCTCAGTATACACCGCCATACTAGCTCTGAAATATTATTTCATATGAAATGATGGAGGGTACATAAATTCTTTATACAACAAAGCATTCCCCCTAGAATATTTCAACAATCAACTTTACAAAATAAATAAAAAAACATAACTAAAACAATAATGAATAAACCATGTAAATAACTTTCAATCAGTAACTTATTTGCACTAGACTACACAAGAGGGGAACAAAACCCAAGTAAACATCAAGCATAAACTATAAAGCCCCCTCTAAAGTTATTTCAATCACCATGTAGAGAGAGAGAGAGAGAGAGAGAGAGACTTCTGTTGGTGTAAATGTAATTTTGGATTTATTCGAATTAACATTCTTTAACCCTATGGAATCATTAGTCCCTTTGTACTAACGACCTTGTATTTTAAGTAAGCACTTGATCTAGATTTATGATCGAGTGTAAAGGGAGATTCAAATAGTGAAATAGGTAAGCAGAGTTTGGATTCCACATTAGAATACATGCCCACAAGACGACACATGACGAAATTCTCAAGTATTACTTGGAGTGTAATCATAAATATGCAAATTCGATAGATCTCGGCCTTCTTTTGAGTTGTTAAGTGCCAATTTTTTTAAGGTAAAAAATAAACTTTTTTTAAGGAGTTTTCCCGGTTAGGGCTCCTCCCGGGCACCGAGCCTTTGGCTCAGATGTGCGCGGTCTAACCGGTTTTACCTGTGGCCTTTTCCGAAGCATCCCCGTGGCCATCCCTACTTGAAACCTGGTGGGACTTGAACCTTGACCTCCCCTATGGGGGGCAAGTGCCTTACCCACTAGGCCATTAGGAGATGGTTAAGTAAAAAAATAAACCTAAAACATATTAATTTTGTCCAATGATGCCCTCTTTTAAGGCCATCAAGTATACTTCCCTTCCCTCCCATCTTGCCGCCCTTTACCTTTATCTCATTATCTATGCTAAATGTGTAGTGTGTCTATGAGAGAGGGAGAGAGATAGAGAGAGTGTGAGAGAGAGCAGGGAAGACAGCAGGGTGGGCGGTACTGATTTCTTAAGATTTTAGCGAGGGCAAAAAGCATGGGATAGTATTTTTGGCACCGTGTTTGACACCTCAACCTTGCAGCCATGAGTGATAAGTATAATGCATCGCGTAAGAAAGGATAATTATGTAAAATAGCAAACGTACTTTCTAACGTTTACTAATAATAGGCACATACTTTGAAAACTATCAGAGACAGCAACATACTTGCATTATCTTTTCTCCAATCATAACAATATTTTTACCACTTATAGCAACATATGTCCGTTTATGTAGGTTGTACAATAAAAGCAATGAGATATATGCTTCATGGATGCTACGTTTGGTAAAAAAAACTATAGTATGTTTCTATTCTGATAACTTTCAAAGTAAGTTGCTATTATTGGTAAAAATGTGAAAGTAAGTTATTTTACTGAGCAATTATCCCTATCAAAAAGAAAGATAGGTTTATTTTTAATCCAGAAAAGTTACCACAAGTCCACAACTACTTTATTATAGTCTCCACTTTCCAAAATCCAAACCTACTCCTAACTTAGTCTTTATCAATATGGTCCATAAAGTGCTAGGGATCACTTTATTGCATAATATTTATAATCCTTATAGTACTAGTCAATTCTGCGTTTCATGCGGACAAAAAAAGAAAAACCTCAAGAAGAAGGTTTAATAACGAATAAGTTAGTATCTAGAACAAATGGAAGTTTAATAAAGTTTATAATATTACCAATAGTGTCAAGACAAGACCCTAACTTCCCAGGACGCTCAGGCCTGAAGCTTGAAATATATCTCCTGAAAATCAAACCACCCAAGAAAAAGATCGTAAACATGCAGTATGAGTAACATCTTGAAAACTTTAATTTCAAGACATAATTTTTCATTATTCCCAACATACGCCGTCTTGTATTATTAACTTGTTCCATGACATGTTTCCATCTTCTTCAATGGAAATGTGCCAACCATATGCTATTTTCTTCTCGTGAGTAAATCAGTCAAAGGTACTTTCTTTAAATATTTTTCTACAAACAATTAGACATCTTATTTTCAAAGAAACATGTTTCTGTTTTAGAATGTGACAGATTGGCAAACATAAAATTCTTTATTAGCATACCATCCAGTAGCAGTGCGAAGCTCATTATTCTTTATAGTGTCCTCCAACTCCAAAGCTTCCATCACATAATTCATATATTCACTGATCAAAAAGGAAACCGTGAATAATATAAGACATATAATTAAAGTGGTAACCTAGAAATTCATAAAAGGGATTACCTTTTATAACGATAGTACTCGCCGCGTGCTATTCTAAGTTGGCGTCTTAATGTTGCCATCGATTTTTCATCTGTATCATAGTCCATATCATTTTCTCCTAACCTTCCTCCTTGAGGTTTAAAAGAGGGGTCTTCGGTAAGCTGGAAATGTATATCCAAAATTGAGAATTTATAAACGGGATACAAAATATGTAAAATTTGAAAGCCGAAACACCTCACACAAAAAGGGCATTTACCATGTTTGTCAACATTTTATCAATGATATTCATGTAGGGTCTTAAGGGGTCACGTTTGGACATTTGCTTTGATGTTGCTTGAGCAACCTGATACAAACATATTATGTGTTAGATTAACAGCAAATAGAGAATATATCTTAGCTAGTAAAAATAAAAAAAGAAATACTAAAACTTACAACTATAGCATTTGAAAAATCCTGATGAGCATCATCAAGTTTTACAGCCATCTTAGCGACTTTATGAGAAAGAACCTTGTGTCGAGTGCTATAGTCGGCATTTATCCAAATACCTTTTGGAATTTCACTTAAACCAAAACCAAGGAGAAATGCGCCAGTCACAAGTCCAAATGTATTTGAACATGCCATTGCAAAACCAATTATACCACCACCCCTGGAAATCATTTGACACTCGTAAGAAGAAACACGTTTTAAAGATCACTAAAATATATTACAATATACAATTTATATTTTATATCCTAACAGTGATATAAGCAGGAAGCTAGAAATATATTTAAGAAAAGGTAGAAACAAACCAGTTTTTGTGCATAAGAATAAGCAGTACAAGCCCAAAAAATGCTACAGCACCAACAATCAGGTAAAATACTAAATTTACATGTATACTAGTCTTTAATCTTTCTGTAACTGTGAAATCCCCTGCATCTTCATAACCCTGAAGGATAGGAACAACGGCCCTGCTCACAGAAAATATTCAACATAAATAAATAAGAACATGATTCATCTAGAAGCCAATGTGTCATGGAGTTTCGAAGATGCAGATGAATATGATCATCAGAAAACGTAAAAGGAATACTAGTAGCAGATTTATGAGTGTTTTTGAAGAGAGAGATTTGATTTTAAAACAAAGAAAAAACAAGACGATAAAAGGTGCAGATAAACTTAAGCATTACCAAGTAAGTAAAAATGTACTCCAATAGGACCAGCTCCAGAAGAAAGAAATCCCTCCCTTGTCATGATCGATCATAGCCTGCATTGCAAGATAAGAAATAAAAAAGGTTCGGCAAAATGTTAAAATTTCTAAAGAACAAATGTAAGTTTACAATGGAATAGCAGTCTTTCAACTAAAAGACTGTTATTACAATAAGCAAGTAATTGAGTTGATTAGGTCCATCCAGCTGTTCAATTCACTATGTTATCGTAGTAAGCTAGTCAAGGATTTAAAGGTTAGGGTTTAGCATATTAGTTTCACAGAGTTTGTAATAACCCTAAACGATCCAATTGAAACTGAACCTGAGGAATTGGAATATGAGGTTGGTCTGTCTAAATCTGAACTGTTATACTTTAATTTTAACTAGTAACTAGTAAGAGCCCGTGCTTCGCACGTGTGTGGAAGGGCTAAAATCTGATCGTGGCTGAAAACGTAAACCCGGTTTGTGAAAAGAGTGCACTGGTCTTGTGTTCACCGACCCTACCCATTCTAAACCCAGCTCTTATCCGACCCAAAAAAGAATAAAAAACCGACCCGGTCCCACAAGAGCACGATAAAAAAAATTATAATTCAAAACTCAAACCCGTAACCGAGGTTACTTTCTTTAAATATATAATCATGACTATCTTTTAATTTATTTATAAAAGATAATTATAATAAGATTAATAATAATCTTTTATCTTCTCTTATGTATTATTATTTAAAAAAAAATGTTTTGGTATTTAATTATTTTAATTACGAAAATAAAATTAAAATAATTAATTGCTTTTTTTAAAAAATTAATTAAAATTACAACCATAGATTATTAAATATAAAATTATAATTTTTCTTTTTTATCACAAACTCCCAAAAAACCCTAACATTATATTTAACCTAAAAACCCTAATCTTCTCAAAACTCATTCCTTTCCCCAACATCCCCTCCCTCTCCCTAATCTCCATCTCTCCTCTCACTCTTCTCTCTCACTCTCTCTTCTCTTTGTCTGAAACCACCGCCACCACCATCCACCGCCACAGCCACCATCACCGTCCACCGCCACCGCCACCATCACCATCATCCACCGCCACAGCCACTATCCACCATCTCCTCTCACCCTCACCCTCTAACCGCTGTCACACCACCACCCGGCAGCGCCACCGCAGCCACCGTCACACCTCTAGCAGCGCCGCCTAAAACCCACCCCAACCTCCGTCTCTCGCTGTCACCCTTCTCTCTCTCTACCAACATCGACAGAAAACCCTAGCCGCCACCCTAGATCTAAATCTAAAACGTGTGAAAACCCTAGATCTAGACCCAAATCATGGAAAATCCGGCGCCGTTAACATCAATCGCCGCCATTCCACCATCGTCCCTTCCTACCACCACCACCGTTGAGGTCCATCAACTGTCGAGACCCATCACCAAGCCACCAGCTTAAAACCGCCTACACCATCATCTTCCAAAGTCTGCCGCCATACAACCACCGTCAAACACCACCTCTGTCTAACTGCCGAGCCACCGCCGCCCTTCTCCATTCGTCTCCATCTCGCTGCCGGCCCAAAAACGGATTCGAAAAAAAAAAACAAAAAGCCCAAAGTTGAGATCCGGCCCAAACCCGGTTTCTCACCCAAACCCGGATCCGGGCACGGATACATAGGAGGCGACGCATTTTTATTATATGATATAATTCTATGACTTCAAAATTGGAGTTCACAGTCGTGATCTTGTTAAAATCATGAAGATTGGGGAGTTGTCACAATTAGAATAAATGGATGCTTGTAGGATGTAGCACAGAAATTCAGGGTGCTTCTATTGCTGAAGCAAGGGAAAGAGCTGGAAAGGGTTGCTGGTGAACTAAAGGATGAACTGGAGAAGATGATCCTCTAGCATAGGGAAGTTCCTAAATTTGCTGCTTAATTTTCCTAATGTTTGATGAAAAGGGATGGACAATACAACTTTCATGAAGCTTAATTCCTACAACTTCAATTTTCCTAAGCTTAATTTTCCTAATGCTTAATTCATGAAGCAACTATAAGAATTTTCTTCTTATTGTAATAGCAGTCTTTCAACCCCTTTTTAGAGTAAACAATACAACTTCAATTACTTGTTTCATAGTGAATTTCATCCAAGTTGCTGAAATAAAGTGAGATTGTTGATTATAACATAAATCATCTTCAAATCATTTGAGTACTCCCTCAATTCGAGAAAGAGAGTTAAATAATCTGTTTGAATCGATTAATTTAACTTGTCATAATTAGCGATTCATCATTCCTACTCCCTCAATTCGAGAAAGAGAGTTAAATTGTACACATGACACATCTGCATTTCGATTTTAAATTTATCATGGATGATTGATCTATATGTCAAATGCCAACTACGTAGGTCATCATAACAAGTACTACAACATAATTAAGTCGGCGAATTTGATGCATTTCGATCTTCTCGCAAAAGAACTCCGAGAAGTCATCATCAATTTTGTAAAAAGAGGCACAAAATTTGGGACAAAACAACATCAGATTTAACTAAAAATTATCTAGGGTTTAGTTCTCCGATCTAGAACAGATTCTAAGAGGATTAAGCAATGATCATTTGGCTTAATAACTTGTTATCTAACATCATCTGCAAAAAACAGAAAAAAGGACTTACAGTCCAAATGTCGGCGGGGACAAGGATGATGAAGGAGAGAGAACAGAACCAAGTATAACCGACGGTGAATAAGATGTGGCGAGGGACGTCCGGTCCGGCGAAGTACCGTAGCGTGAACATCACCATCCCCATCGTTAATGGAAGCGAGATCAGATAGAACACCCACATGATTCTTCTTCTTCTTTTTCAAATTTTTAGAGATCTTTACAGAGACATTGAAGGAGAAGGAAGAAGAACAAAGAAGAAGCAGCAGCTTGGAAGGAAGTTGTAAAAAATGAATGCAGATTTGGTCAAGCGTCGAGGAGAGAGCTTCTGTTACGAGTGCTTTTCCTTAATGTTCCCGCACCTACTTTTTTTCTTTTTTGTTTCTTTTTATATCCCACTTTCACACGCTTTTCCACGGGCGTGATGTGTTTTTCTATTTTCAGAATTAATTCTCTATATCGTAATAAGTGTCGTCTTAAAAAACGCCATAACTCGTCATGGCTCTTAAAACTTGAGGCTTGACCTCGCCGTCACGCCACGCCTTACGTTATTTAGAACCTTGAGAACGCATATCTTTACATCTCTGAATTTAAATTTTTAAATATATAATATATAATCTTTTAATCTTATTTTAACCATATTTATAAAAAAATTTATACATATTTCTAATAAGATTGAAAATACGTCTAAATCAATAACTAAACACTTTGAATATCATATTTAAATTGACCACTCAACTCATCACTATAATCCCAACAAATTCACTCAACTCGCTACTATTAATGGATAACAAAAAATTAAGAATATTCTAATTTAAAAAAAGTGTCATATTACAATAAAATTTATACCAAAACGTAGATAAAAATGAGACGGTTGTAAATATATAATTATTTTTTCTCTAAACAAAATATATGAAAAGTTACTACCAATAATTTATAAAAAACTTATAATTAATTACATTAATATACAATTTTTATATAACCCCTCATATTTTTCTTAAAAACCACTCACATGTTTTATAAAAGTCCCTCATAATTTTCATCCAGTCCCCCTCCTAATTGATCGAGATTAACCTTTCTAAAATTGTTTTAAGAATTGATTAATTTTGAAATTGAAAGTTGTGATTGGTTGATTGAGACTCAATTTATGGTTATTTTTAAAAAATTTACATGTCTTTTATATATATATATATATATATATATATATAGAGAGAGAGAGAGAGAGGTAATTTCTTTTTTTATCGTTAAACTTTACCAAATATGCAGGTTTGTTCATTTAAAAATCAAAAGTATAAATAATGTTCTTATTTTGGCATAGTATGTGCACAATTAGACCATTGTCTAAATTCCGTTAGACTTGATCCGTTAAGTAACCTTAAATTTACTATTCTACCCTTTTTCTTATTTATTTTTATTTTTCTAATAATTAGATAATAATAACAATAATTTAAAATAGTCACTTCTCTTCTCTTTTATCTCTCTATCTGTCTTTTCTTTCCCACCAAAGACAGCTCACCTCCGATGTATGATGCTCTCCCTTCTTTACAGTAAACCACGGCTCACCTCCCTCTCGCCGGAGAATCGGAGAAGGCCGCCGCCGCCACCCACCATCATCATCACCACCAACAACGGTAAGTGTCATGTCGTTAATCTCTCTCTCTATCTCTCTCTCTCTCTACCCTAGCCACCACCGACCTTAACCATCGCCACCACCATTGTCTACCACAATCACCATCATCACCACCTGTAAGTGACCGTGTGTGTGCGTGATTGCGGATCTAGGGATTTTATAGTGTATGCGTGTGTCGGTGTGTGTGCAATTTAGGGTTTAGGGTGGGTTTTTGAGATTCCAGTGACGGGTTTCTGGTTTTCGAGTTTTTGGTGGGGCGGGAGTGGTGGTAAACAAGTTGGTCAACGGCGGTGATATTTAGGGTTTCAGATTTTCGAGTTTTTGTGATGGTTTTTTATATTTAGGGTTTCTAGTGTTTGATGTTGGTCTGTTCAGCGGTGGTGATGTAGCGGTAGTGGTGATGCGGCGGTAGTGGTGGTGCATCGATGGCTTTTGATTTCTAGCGATGGTAAGAACAAGTTGGTCCATGGTGATGGTGATTTCCGCCTTGGATGTAACGCCGCGGGTTTTCAGAAGCTTAATTAATAAAATATAATTAAGACACCAATTGTTTAACCAAAAGATATCGTTTAACAAACACAGCGGAAGTATTTAACTAACTAATTTTACAAATTGTAGTATAAATTTTAACAAAATACCCAACGGTGTTACCAATATCGGCCGACCGTTAATCAACATCAGAGTAAACAAAAGCGAGAGCAAGAAGTGTCCCCCAAAATTACCAATGAAATAACCATAGCATGACAACCCGTTCTCACCAACAACTATATACCTGCAATTAGAAAGGAGTACATGGAGGGGTTAGCTATAAATAGCTAGTGAGTAACGATTAAACATAAGCATCATAACAAAGATGTTATAGCATGCAGAAGATATCACAGAATAACAAACAATTCTACCCTAGCAGCTAGCGATGTTCCGGTGTCCAGGAGGAGTCACATCTTGCAGGGTTGTAAGCCCGGCTCAATGATCCAAACTGGGGGAAACCGAATACATCAGTTATATCGCGCAGGTGGGGGAGCGGGTAGCAGCCCACCATTGCATTAACGAGCGGGGAAGTCTGATGAGAGCCCCTTTAACGAGCGGGGAAATCTGGTGAGAGCCCCTAGCTGAGGCACGTAGGTTCTGCAGAACCCCGATTTGCGGCCGCAAATCACCGTACCCCAGACAACATCAAAGTGCCGGCACGAACACGTATTGGCCGACTCTGGCCGCATCATAACATAACTGGCCTACTCAAGCCATAGCATATCATATTGGCCTACAAAAAGCCATAACATAACATATTGGCCTACAAAAAGCCATAATACCAGTATATACCAAGTTTATAACATGATTGGCCTACTCAAGCCTAACATAAGTGCATAGCAGCGTATACCATAGCAAATTAACAACACATACACCATAACTTATCTTAAGCTAGTTATAACATGTTTATCACGAAACCTAGGGTTAACCGGTACTCACCTTAATAGCTACAGTAGGCAAACGTAGTGCTCAGTATCTTCTGGTTCCTCAGAAGTGCCTAACATAGCATATACAAGCCTGTTAACACCTAAACACTTATTACATAATACGAATTACAAGTTATTCATACTGGACAGGGGTCCTACGGCCGCAGAAGATAAGGTCTACGGCCGCAGAAGACCAAACAACCCTACACCCGTAGAAGTAGTTCCTTGGGTTCCTAAGGTCGTAGGTTATGTACCCACGCCCGTAGGCTTCGTTCCATCACCCGTAGGTGGTAAACTACATATAACACACTCCTACGGCCGCAGAAACCTTTTCCTACGGCCACAGAAGGCTTAATTTCAATAACCCTGAAAAACACCCTCCTACGGCCGTAGGAACATTCTCCTACGGGGGTAGGAACTAAATTTCTACAAAACTGAAAAACACCCCTCCTACGGCCGTAGGAACATTCTCCTACGGGGGTAGGAGGTTCCTGCACAGCAGGCCTTCGTCCCTGTTCCGCACAGTGACTGTAAATACCCATTTTTGACACCCAAATCGACTAAAACTCATACCCAATCGCTCATACATGTTATTTAACATCCCTTGATGCTTATACACACTTTGCATAACAAAACTAACCCTTAAAACATAAATTACACCATCAAATGGTGTATCCCCTTCAAGAACACAAAACTAGGTTAAAATAGAAGAACACTTACTGAAAGAGGTGATTGAGAGCTGCTGATTCGTATATTAGTTACTGAAATCCCTCAATTTGATATCCTCTTTGATTTCTCTTTCAGAATTGCACCATAAATTGAGAGAGTATTGAGTGTGTGTGTTTGTACGTATGAGAGTATGTATGTTGGTGTGTGTTTGAAGGTTCCCAGAGGATAAGAAGCCTCAAACCGACTTTGGTTGTTAAATATTTAAAACGCGGTATTTTGTTCCCCTTTTTAACTTACAACTTATCTCTCGTTTACCCGTTTCACCTAACGAGGATATTTTTGGAACCATTATTCAAAACCGGTTACTAACTTATCAATTTTATCTATTATTACAATTATTTCTCTTAACACCTTTTTTATCACGTATAATTAACAAATAACACATTTAGCCACAAAATACATTGATTAAATCAATGTACAACTATATAAGCATATAGTACAAACATGGTACAACTAGGCCCTATTTTGGGTTGTTACATTGGAGTAGATTCTCATAGAAGACATATGCGGCATGACCAACTGGTGATACCACACCCAGCCCTATCACGACAACTTGGCGGTTCTTGGTGGCAGCTTCTTCTTTCTTGTTACTTCTTTTGTCGGCTGCACAGCAATTGCCATGGTTTGCATAAAGAAAACCATAACGAAAGAACTCATTGTTACAATCATGGTGTGCATATTAATATTTTCACTTTTTGAATAACCCGTTACTTTAAGAACATAAAATTAGATGCTTTGCAACCCCCCAAACCGGGAACAGCAAAACAAAATCATAGTTGGGGTTGAAGACGATGGAGTGCAAAGAGGAAGTCCACAGTGTTGTATGTCTTTTGTATCGTATGAATTATTCAACCCAAATGGCTGTGTTAGTATGTATGTATCTGTAGGGAGAGAAAAGACAAATAGAGAGATAAAGAGAGTACAAGTGACTATTTTAAATTATTATTATTATTATCTAATTATTAAAAAAAATAAAAAAAATATGAAAAGGGTAGAATAGTAAATTTAAGGGTACTTAATGAAAAAAAATAAAATAATAGAAAAGAAAATTGTTTAAAGAAAATAAAGAATAATAATTATAACTTTTTGTTTTTCCAACTTGAAAAGAAAAAAAATAAAGTTGGAATTAGAAGAAATAAATTTGTTTCCCTAGTTGAAGAGAAAAGAAAGAAAAATGCTCATTTATAATAGTACTCATATTTATCAAAATTATTTATTATGATTAAGGTAACTTAGTTAATCACGAAAAATCATTAAGATTTTTATTTCTTTTCCTTTCAAATCTTCTCATATTTAGAAGGAGAGTTTACCAAACTTTCCTTATAAATAATTTCTTTTCTCTCCTTAAAAAAACTTAGAAACACACAACTTTTTTTATTTCTTTTCAGATATCTTTTTTTCTATCCAAAATTGAACTCGAGAGCACAACTTTAGTCACTAATCAATCGCATACAAACAAGTTTTGATCATCCATCGGCCAACAACATAATTCTCCAAAATGTTTCGCAATAAATCATATACTCTCATGAAGGTCGTCTGGTAGTCGCAACGACTATAAAGTGCCATAAAGGCCATCTAGTATTATTTATGTATCCGCACTTACATGTATGCTCATATGATATGTACCTCAATTATTTTGTAACACATCATCCTCTCCTCATGTTGAACATATATCATGTTTCTACTTATTTCATGCTCCATTGTTCCACTTATTAGGCCACACGTAGCGGAGCACCAAAGGTTGGTTGGGTTCATTTGGCTTCCTTCAGGTCAGTCGGTAACACCGTTACCCCCTCCCTTTGGGTTAGGCTATAGGTTTCCCCAAGTCGTCCAACTCGAAACTTTTTTTGCATTTGACTGTTGCATAATGAATTAGAAAATTTCCTATTTTTCTTCTTTCTTCCCTATGAATACACAATTACACTTTAAAATTTACATCTTAAATTCTATATTTCTCTCTATCTTTCTTCTTTTTTCTACTACAAAAATAAATATTCAGTTTTACACGATATGGATTCACCACAACCCATTTCATCAACCGCATTATCGTCATCCGTATCAACCAAAGAGCTCGTCCTCCAAGAAGACAACATTTTTATAGGGTTGGTTCGAGACAAAAAACGCAATTTTGGTAGCGCATAATTGTCAACAAAAGTCAAAAGTGGGAACATAGAAAACAGATGGGGTAGATGCAAACTAGCGCACTTGCATTACTATTTTGACGATAACCCTTGTTTATTCGACGGAGATGTTTAGGCGCCGGTTCCGGGTGAGCAAACAACTATGCGAACGAATAGTTAATGATTTAGAAGCAGCGTATACGTATTTACACAGCAATGGGACCAGAGGGAAAAAAATTCCGATCCAAAAGTGCACTTCCGCTATTAGACAGTTGGCGTATGGAGTAGCCTCGGCCTCCGACTCGCTTGACGAATACTTGAGGACGGGAGATAAAATGTCATGGGATTGCCTACACAAATTTTGCCAAGGTATTATGGAACTTTATGGTAAGCAATATCTACGTAAACCTACTTATGTTGATGTTCAACAGTTATACACCACGCATGAAGAAAAATACGGATTTCTCGGCAGCTTAAATGACGGGCGTCGGAAAATTTCCTAGTTGCATGACGGGGTTAGTTCGTGAGAAGTGATCATGAACACACAACAATAAAACTAGAGGTCTTGGCCTCACATGATCTATGGATCTATCATGCATACTTCGGTGTGGCTGGTTCCAATAATGACTTCAATGTTCTCAATCAGTCACTCATCTTCAACAATATTTATGAAGAAAAAGCACCCAAATGTCCATTGAGATGAAAGGAGTTACCTACAAACACGAATATTATCTAGCATATGAGATATATCCGAAGTGGGTTACTTTTGTAAAATCACTTACGTGTCCACAAGACGATAAACGAAAAAAGTTCAAGTTCGGCAAGAATTGGCACGGAAAGATGTTGAGTGTGCTTTTGGCATGCTCAAACAAGGGTGGCACATACTTCATAATCTGGCACGCAAATGGCATCTGACAAGATTGGGAGACATCAGGTATGCTTGTATCATATTACACAATATGATACTCGAAGATAAAGACCATGCAATTTATAGTTTTTATAAAAAACGACATTCTATTGCCGGATATCAAAATACAAGTAAATGAGCAAGAACGCACGGCAAACGTTCGAGAAGTCAAAAACCAAGATAATGCATAATAACCTTCATTCGGATTTGGTCGAATATATTTCATGTATTTGACTTCTCGCCAACGAGGATGACTAGATGTTTTTATTATTTATTATTTCCGATTTAGAATTTTGTAATTTTTCATAATAATGTTTTATTATTAATAATGAAATTTTATTATTTGTTATATTTTTATTTTTATACAATTTATAAATATTTTATTATATCTAGGGTTCGAGGTTTGTGAGGTTTTGGTTAAAGGTTGTAGTTCGAGAAGTTGTAGGGTCGTGGTTGGAGGGTTCACAAATGTTTCTCCTTTGGGTTGTGGCAAGAGGTTTGTGAGGTTATGGTTAAAGGTTGTAGTTTCGAGGTTAGGGCTCACAAGTGTGGTTTCATAGTTTTAGTTAGGCTTGGTCCTTGTAGTCTTTGTGTTTGGTTACTGAAGTGTAAGTGTGGACTGTGGTCAATTATCCTTATAGTTCTATGTATTTCTAGCATCTTGCTAGTTCTAAATTAATATATATTGTCTTTCAAAAAAAATCATTTGCTCTAACAACACATATATGCTAATATTTACAAGTTTAACGTCCCAATTTTTTTTTCATTATATATACACACACACACACACTCCAACATACTAGTAATTATAAGTCATTGAAGAATAGAGCATTCCCGTCAAAATCTTAAGTTAAAACCATATCAATCATAGTGCTTGAAAACAAGATAACATCGAAAGCCGAGTATATAAATGGTCTCGAATAATGTTTTAAGGAAAATGCTTAAATAAAATCTTTTGACACCCTTGTTGCTATCGTCACACTGGGATCTTACCTTTGTCTTTACCCGATGATCCTGAAAAATATAAATCAACAATCGGTAAACACAAAGCTTGGTGAGATAATATCACACTAACACTTCACCATAGATGGCACACAGTGGAATAGTATCGCATACTACTACTAGGTCTTGCCCACTGCCGTATCTCGGGTCCCACTTGTTTGATGCCTATCTTGGGCCATGCCCGCTATGACTCATCACAGGTCCCACCTTTAGATGATTTCATCTTCCTTAACCAATCATACATGCTCGTTTGGTTACACTATCACATAAAACAAATAACTCTGGAAACTTGCTGATCTACTCCCTCATAAAACGACCCTACATCAACATCCAACACATAGAGAAAACACACATACCCCTACATCTACAAACTTACGAGAGGTCGACTAAGGAACGTAAAGAGAGGACTGTGACCTTGGTAGATAGACGAAGATTGTGGCCTTGACCGGAGAGAGAGAGAGACAGAGAGAGACCGGTGACTGACGGATCTAAGAAGTGTGGTGGCCGACGGCGGCGGAGTGTAGAAAGATAATGTGGTGGTTTACGCCAGATATGAGAAAAAGAGCAAACAAGTTCGGAATAGAGGTGGTCAGAAATGGAGAGCAATGGGTTGACCTTGTCACCGGAGGTGAAGCTGCAGGAGAGATCGAGAAAGCATAGATAGGTGATGAGAGGGGATAGCTTATGTAGACAAAGAGAAATAGGTTTGGGTTTTTAATGTCTGCTCCACTTCTTTTTCTTTTTCTAAAAAATAACTAGGATTTTATAGCCCGCGCGTTGCGTCGAGTTTTATAAATTCAAAATGCTATTATAACAATAAATCATAAGAGTAGGGGATTTGCATGATAATATATTAATAATTTTATAAAAACACATCCAACAATAATAAAACGTTTCATGAAAAATATAATCAAAGGATTAGGGTTCTAATATGATGCAAGGATAATAGAACAAAAAAGAGTCAAAACAACTTTATATTTACCTTATATTATAATCATAAGACCATATTAACTTAAGAATAATAGTAAATAATTAATATAAAGTTTGGGCAAAAGTAAAACATAATTAATGTTTAATGATTTAAACCTTCAAAATTTTCATAAGGGTTTTATATTAAATAAATGTACATATTACTAATACACAAAATTCATATGATCTTTTGTATGATTAAGAAAACATATTTTTAGTGAGTTAGTACAAAGGTTTTTATTGCAATATATTTGTAAGTGACATTTTCTTTTTTAAAACTTATTTGCTAGTTTGTAAAATATAAATTATAGCACATGTTTAAGAATATTTTTTTTACCAAAAAAGACAGTTGCAAGGTCAAAAATTCTAGTTGTTCTATAACGAAGTATTTACATATTGACCTAACGATTAAACTATAATATGATACATACCTAGGTAAAATCCATTCTAAAAATAAAGTTTAATGGTTAAATCAAAATAAACTTTTACTTTAATGCTTAAACAATTCAAGAATAAAGGTTAACGGTTACATCAATATAAACGTAACCTTTAAAGCTAAACTATTAGAAAAAGCTTAAAATTAAGTTTATTCAAAATAGAGTTTAAACTATTATTAACCTTAATCAAAAGTATATATTAAAAGAATATATTAAATATTGTTTACATAAAATTGTAAAAACCGTATATATGATATTTACGTTAGGCACAAGAAAATTAGAAAAAAGGCGGACACGATGTCTAAGAAAATAGAAGTTAAAGAAGGGGTAAAAATAATACAAAAATTAAAAAGAAATTTTAACAAGGTTTAAAATTTGAAATCCATATTTTTTAAAAATTAATAGTTAAAAAATGTCAAAAGGGTTTAAAAGAATACAAAGGTTTAATAAAGATAAAGTGCCAAACTAGAAACTTAAAATTTGATGTTGGCAAGATTCGAACCCCGGCACCACATGACAAACGAAGTAGTTACGACTCCGCCAAATCCATTTGTTGTTAATGAAGCTGTTTTTTGATATATATATTACAGAAGAAGTTTTTTCCTGAAAATTATATGGTTATATAATTACTGTAGATAATCAGATGTTAAAGGGATGAAAAGTATAGTTTGTTATTTAAAAACAAAATTAATAGCTAATTATGAGGAGGTTAATTTAGATTTATGAAGGGGTCTAAATACACTTACCTATTTAAAATACAACCAAATAAAGCAAATATTAGGACTACACCAATCTTAATAATTTATCAAATAATTAAAATAGACATGGATTAGTATATACTATCATTAATAGCTATGGAAAGTTTTAAGAAACATGATGTTACATCTACTCTCATTAAAATCAGTTGATTTTCTATCCGCCATATATGAAGTCTGATACACGCTTCGAGTTCTTTTTAGGGTTCACACGATTTGAAGTTCGATCATGTTTGATGGAACCCCCATCAGAGTAGGTCGGCCACCAATTTTCCAAGCTTTCATGTGTTTTATTGATAACTAGCATGATACCCGCGCAATACGGCGGCAACGAATAATTTCTACTTCTTAATATGTTCATTTTCAAGACGTAAGGAGTATGATATTTATGTAATACGGTGATGAGTAATAATTTTCGTTTGGCAACATGTCTATTTTTTTATCTCTTTTTCACTTCTTTACTTTTCTGTTCTCCATAATTTAAAAAAAAAGTTATAAAAATATTTTTTTTTATAGTTAAATTAATTTGTATTGGCTTTGACTTTCAAAAAATGTATCGACTTTGATATTCTTAAATATGTAAAGTTTAGTTATTAAAATGGAATATAAGAATCTTATTAACTATATTTAATAGTTACTTAATTTAGTTTATATGAGGGGCAATTTAGTAACTTCAAAACACTTAAAATTTAAGAGTTTAAACAAAAAACTTAAATGCTTTATAATATAGTATAGATTAGTTTTTGTTTGAGAAATTATTCCGATTTAGAGATAACATTTTGATTTAAACTAGTTTGTTGTAATTTTTTCCTAATGTTATTTAAGGCTGATTTTGGGTTTAAAATGTTTTTTATCGGAAAAATAATATATAAAAATAAACTTGATACATGATTTTGCAATTGTTTGAAGTTGGCTTGTTGAATGAGTTTTCTTAAGAAAATGTATTATTTTTTATAGAAATGCAGTTGATTGTATATGCATATATACTTTTAATCATAGTTATCAAAATGGCGATCATCATGATAGAATCGTATGATTCTACGACCCACCAGCTAAAAACGCACAGGATTGTACTTAGGATCGTATATAGGTAGGATCATCGTAAGATCGTACGATCGCGCGCTATACGATCTTACGATCCCACATTTTTGTTTTTTTACATTTTTTAATTATTACCATTATTATATATTTTCATTTTTACATTTTTTGATTATTACTATTTTATTTTATTATTTTAAATTTTTTAAGTGGTCAACCTTGTGCTAAAACAATTGTTCACAGTTTTTTAGTTATACACATGTTACATTTTTCATTTTTCATTTTTCTTCTATTATAAGAGATAAATGTTTACAAGAATAAGAGTCTTTTTATAATATAAAGAATTAAAGTTGTGTGCAATATACTCTAGATTTATTGATTGTCCTTAAGAGACAAATATTCAATTATATTATTATATGTAAACCAATGAATTATGATGAGTTGTTATCTATGCTCTTAACATTTAAAATTTGGAAGATTGGATGTATGTTATTATAAAATTTAATGTTTCATTCTCTTGTAAAAATATTATCTAAATGGTTTTTGATAAAAATTATAGCATATAAAAAACTAAAAAAACTTTAGTGACTTGAGGTAGGATCTTAAGATCTCGATCTTGATTTTACGATACGATCTTGCAAAGATGAAAACGATCCTATATAAGATCCCGATCTTGATAACCTTGCTTTCAATTTACATGCATCATATATATTTCATTTCGTCATCAGGTAAGTAACATGATTTGTATAATTTGCTTTTTAGATAGTTGTTGCATCTTCATTTTTTGCAACAGCAATCATATACATCCACTTAATCTACATTTATACATTACGGGACTTGAACCCTTAAACTCAGAGAGGGAATATACCTTAACACTCATTGATACCGCTAGACTAAAAGATCTTCTGAGCATTTCATGTATTTTCTATTAGTTATATTGTGTTGTCACATCGAGACAGTTACCTTATTTGATGAAGACAGTTGCATTTAAGGACTTGCTTACTATTTTTTCAAAACTTATTCCGGGCATTCCACCAAATTTGAAATGTTTTTCATGTTATAATCTTCCCCAATCGTTGATCATCTCCAAGACTGTTGCCATGAGACATTAAACCCGTAAATAGAATGCTCCATTGGAATAGGGTGTTGTTTTATTCTATCAACCATATATGAAGTTCGATATGCATTCTAAGTCGTCGTATTCCTAGGGGGCGTTTGGTAGGGGTATAGTGGATGGTTAATCGTACATTTGGTTAACTGAAATATAGGTTTGTAACTTTCTTACACCTAAGCCTAAACCTTAATTAAAAAAGTGGTTAACCAAACGTCGGTTAACTGATTTTTTTTGGTTTGGCTATTTGGTTAACTTGATAATTGTTTTATAACTATTAAACATTTCAGAACTTTCAAACCCATGTACATCTCTACTTTAACAGAAATTAAATGGAATTTTACATAATATTATGAATAATAAAATAATGTGAATAATTTACGAGCTAAATATGATATGATAAAAACATTATGAATAAAAACGTAACTTAAGTTGACTAAAACTAAGTTGGCATTAGTATATAATAAGATTTATAAACGTAACCGATTCCTAAATACTAAATAATGACTATGTTATAATACGCGTTTCCGATGGTAATAAATAATTGTTATGGTTATTATTAATGCAGGATGGAATTGCCTTTGTAATTGTATTGGTTGTTAAAGTTTCACTCACAAAAGTGTAAGGGGGTACGGAAAACCTAAAATGGGTATAAATACCTAAATTAGGGCACAAAACCCTAGGTGTCATTTTTGTAGTCACTAGAGCCATTAGTGTGTGTTTGGTGTGTTTGTGTGTGAAGCTGTCAAGAGGAGATTGAAGCATTAGCAAACAACTAGGTTAGCATCCTGTACCTCTTATTACTAAGGCTATCAATTCGGGCCGAGTATGTATTATCGAGCGCGATTAGTTTTGTGCCAACCCAACTTTGACTCATATATTTTCGTGACATGTTCGGACATGACGATTTTTTCGTGCGGCTTAGTGTCGAACCGTTTAGACCAAGTGTGATCGATGGGTGTACTTTTAAAATTATTCATCATTAAAAAGAATTATGAATCAATTTAAAATACTAAAGCAATATTAAAAATAACAAATACCAAAATGACATTCTATTGTCTTAACCGTAAATCTTTTATTGTTTGTTTTATGTTTAGAACGTTTAAGGGTTTTGTACTTTTGTTTGACGGGTTATTATCATGAGATGTCACTCCCTTAGACCGACCGCATCCATCATGGATGCGGCCATGTGAGACATGTTCACGAGCAAAAACGAAGGTGACGAGTATCGCGGAGGTTCGTGATGGACGGCTCACGGTCACGGATGTGACCCCAGTCGCGAGCGTGAGCGGAGAGAGAAAGAGAGAGGGCGTTGAATTTAATTTTTTTTTATGATGTGAAGCATGTGATGAATGCAGAGGTTTGTGTGATGGGATGAGAGAATTGTGGGGAGTGATGTGACGCTGATGTGGCTGTGTGAAGCATGTGATGGATGCTGGTGGTCTTATATAGATTCATGATCTTCTTTCAAAATTTAAATTTTAGTATTAAAGAAAATTTTATAATGTTATATTTTTACTATTAAACGGGTCACACGGGTTACCTTCTGGTTGTTGGGTTGATCCTAACTCAACACATTTATTTTCATGTCGATTTTGTGTCAACCCACTTTTTACCTGTTTCAAGTTCGTGTCACTTTTTCATGTCGGGTTCTTGTAGGGTTTCGTGTCGTAGCCAAAACTAAGCAAAATGTTGGGATTTTGACCCATTGTTATGAGTTTAAATTAAAATTAATCGATTGGGTTATATGTAGATGATGTTAGCCATTCATATAATTAGAATATCCAATATTACTTGAGATTTGATGGGGTTTTGTTTCGGTTTTCACTGGATTCGAACTTTTGGTCATGGGAAACTTGATAAAAACGGAATTAAACTAGTAGGATTTGTTTATGGAATGATTAGATCACATACATTTGCGGTTATGTGATTTGAACAAATTTAAGCTAATATTGGCTTTTGAATTTTGATATTATCGACTGTGGTTCTTAGATAACCAAACTCATACAGATCACCAAACAGATTCGGGATTCCCTTAATCACGAAAGTGTTGGGTCTTCTAGGGCACGCAACGGAAGCAAAGTACAACACAAAAAGCCCATGGTACAAGCATATAAAGCACAAATCGTAAAACCCTAAGTATGGATCAATCTCTATGAAACGAAATGCAACAAAAGAAGAGAGTTAAGGAGATTATACCAGCTCCTTAGCTCCAGAAATGTGATGAAGATGATGAACTTGCTTCTCCTTTGGCTTGAACGAATCGGCTAATGGGTTGTACCCCGACAACACGTCAAATCCCTTGAGCTAGCAAGCCTTGGTGATCTCGAAATTCACTTAAGGAACAGCAACCCACGAACTTGGATCAATTTCTGGAACCAACTCTCTCTAGAACTCACTAAGTTTTCTCTTAAACACTTATAAGTTCTCTCAAAGGTGTATGTGGCTAAGAGATCCGAATGAGAGAGTTTTGTCCACTTTTATAAGCCTCTAGACGACTCATAGTCTCCCACAGCCGGCCAAGAGAGTTTTTACGCAACCCACATGCATTGGACAACATTTGAGGTGATTTGACAAAAATGTGCCGTTTGGAGTTAGCGGCGCTAACATATAACAGTTAGCGGCGCTAACGCGGCTTGTCAGATGACTTGACGTAAAGTCCATGCAGCTGTAGCGGCTCTAACCCATAATTGTTAGCGGCGCTAACACCTTATGGTTAGCGGCGCTAACCCAGCCTGCGAAGTCAACTTTTGTCTTTTGTCATTTTTGATCCCTTTACTTAAGTTGCTGTTAGATTTGACCCCGGCGTATGACCCAATAGGCCCATACATCATCGGTAGTGATTCAAATGGTGTACACGCATTAGTGGGCATATTCTAACAAACTCCCACTTGCACATGATGCACCATTTCTAACAAACCACAGATAATGAGCGGTCTCTAGCAAAAACATCATTGCCCCCAAGTCAGTATGGGTTTCGTTATCCGAATAAAACCTGTTCACAAAGAAAGGTCCTATAGATAAGTGATCTTAAACATCCTTTTGTTCACGATATCATTGTGAATACGAGACATGGATTAAATGTCAATCTCCAGATCGTTCACGATTGTGTTTCTCGATCTTGATTGGTGGTGACCAAAAGTTAAGGACATATCTGATTCTCAACCAATATTCCTTGCGCATAGCCATGCATAATTTTGGTGTCAGCTCCCAATCATCGAGGGGCCCAGTGATATCTCTCATATCAGAGGAACAAATCCCTTTTTTACTGTATAACCCTAAACCATACCTCTTGACTTATCTAGTCATTTCCTTTATCACAGCCAGTTACGAACTGCTTTTGAAAATGGCTAAAGTAAGAAAGAAGTATGATATAGCGGTCCGTACATCTCAGGTCTAAGGACGTAAGATATTATCATCCCAAGTTACTCGTGACTATAATCCATGAAGTATACTTGGGTGTGGGTCTTCCAGTCACTTGAAACTCTTTTCAAGTACAGATAGGCATTGCTCCTTAATTCGACCAAATTGAATTCAAGGTCACATGCTTATCTTAGTCTTAATTCAATCTTCCTTACACAAGATTGACCGACCGTGGAAAGTTTGAATTATAAAATATTTCCGGAAGTGATTAAACATGCTAAGATGGAACACAGTAGAGTCTTATTAATGTAACCGTATCACACACATATATAATCTCCATTACATATCGAAACAAGCATAAGTTACAATACTGTCTTAATCGTTCCCAAAATATAAAGTTTACATATCAAACAAACTAATTACATAACTCAAGCCAAATCGCTGGCAAATCTTACACCTATAGCACTAGTGTGAGAATCATTAGCTGCCTGCGATAATGGCTTCGTGAATGGATCCACAAGGTTTCCATCCGATGCTACCCTGCTTATGATGATTTCACCACTTTCAACTACTTCTCGTATAAAGTGGTATTTGCGCAATATGTGTCTCGTTCTCTTGTGAGCTCTTGGTTCCTTCGCCAAAGCCACTGCACCCTCATTGTCACAAAATATCTCAATAGGGTCAGTGATGCTTGGAACCACTTGTAGATCTTGGATGAATTTCTTCATCCACACGGCCTCCTTTGCAGCTTCACTTGCCGTAATGTATTCCGACTCGGTAGTCGAGTCAGCCACCGTGTCTTGCTTCGAGCTCCTCCAGCTGACAGCACCACCATTTAATAGAAATACAAACCCCGATTGAGATCGGCAGTCATCCCTATTTGTTTGGAAGCTAGCGTCCGAGTAACCCTTTACTCTCAGCTCTTCTTCCCCACCATATACTAAGAACATCTCTTTCGTACGCCTAAGGTACTTAAGAATGTTCTTTACAGCCTTCCAATGAGGTTCCCCAGGATTTTCCTGATATCTACTAGTCATGCTTAAAGCACATGACACATCAGGACGAGTGCATAACATGGCGTACATGATTGATCCCACAGCCGAAGCATATGGTACTCGCTCCATTCTATCTCCTTTTGGGAGGTAGGACATTGAGTCTTGCTCAACATCAAGCCATGTGACATAGGGAGGTTTCCTTTCTTGGAATCCTCCATTTTAAAGCGTCTCACGACCTTATCTATGTATGCACTTTGAGAAAGCCCGAGCAGCCTTCTTGATCTATCTCTATAGATCTTGATCCCCAAAATATAGCTCGCATCCCCTAAGTCCTTCATTGAGAAACAATTCCCTAGCCAAGTTTTTACAATCTTAAGGCTCGGAATATGGTTTCCAATGAGCAATATGTCATCTACATATAGGACTAAGAAGACTATAGTGCTCCCACTAGCCCTGACGTATACACATGGTTCATCTTTGCTTTTCGAAAATCCAAATTCCTTGATTTTCTCATCAAAGCATAGATTCCAACTGCGAGATGCTTGCTTGCGTCCATAAATGGACTTCTTTAGCTTACAGACCTTGTTCGGATAATCCGGATGTTCAAAACCATCAGGCTGTGTCATATACACCTCTTCAGAAAGCTTCCCGTTAAGGAAGGCGGTTTTAACATCCATTTTCCATATTTCATAATCATGAAATGCAGCAATGGCTAGAAGTATCCGGATAGATTTCAACATTGCCACTGGGGAAAAGGTTTCTTCATAATCTATACCAGGTGTTTGAGTGAAACCCTTTGCCACCAGTCGGGCTTTGAAAGTATCCAAGGTTCCATCCATACCGGTCTTCTTCTTGAAGACCCATTTACACCCTACGGGTCTAACCCCGGGCGTAGGATCAACCAGTTCCCAAACCTGGTTATCCGACATGGATTGCATCTCACTTTCCATTGCTTCCTTCCAATGTGCAGACTCAGGGCCCGCCATAGCTTCCTTGTAGTTAGTGGGCTCATCAGAGGCCACTACTAACTCGCTGCCCTCAGATATGTAGAATCCATATCTCTCTGACTCGAAACGAGTTCTACTGGAACGCCTTGGAGTAAGCAATGAACTAGTGTCAGGTACTGCAGCATTCTCTTGCTCAGTTTTAACCGTCCTAGGTTGAGTGCTAGTGTCAACCTCAAGCTCTTTATCGGTTGATCCTTGAACTTCCTCAAGATCAATTTCCTTGTTGCCTCTTTGTTTGGATAGCAATTCTCTTTCTAAGAAAAATGCCCTTCGAGCAACAAAAACTTTGTTCTCAGAAGGTTTATAAAATATATATCCAACACCGGCAGGAGGATATACGATAAAGTAACACCTTTCCGATCGAGGTTCAAGTTTGTCCTCAGTCTCACGTCTTACGTAGGCTTGACAACCCCAAACTTGTAGGTATGAAAGTGTCGGCTTCTTCTTGTGCCATATTTCATAAGGTGTTTTCGATACTTTCTTGGTTGGTGCAAGGTTAAGGATCCTTACCGCCGTCTCTAGGGCATATCCCCAGAAACTAATAGGTACCTCCGTTCGACTCATCATGGACCTTACCATATCTAGTAAAGTCTGGTTCCTCCTCTCAGCGACCCAATTTAATTGTGGAGTCCTTGGAGGTGTTAATTGCGAAATGATTCCACAAATCTTTAGATGATTGATAAACTCGGTACTTAGATACTCTCCACCTCTATCAGACCAGAGTATCTTTATTGTTTTGCCCAATTGATTCTCAACTTCGTTTTGGAATGTCTTGAACACCTCAAAGGATTCATTCTTGTGCTTAACAAGATAGACATATCCATACCTACTATAATCATCTATAAAGGTTACGAAGTATCTCGAGTTATTCCTTGTAACATGTTTGAAAGGCCCACATACATCCGTATGGATGATGTCCAAGAGGTCTTTACCCCTCTCACTTGTCCCCGTGAAGGGTGCCTTTGTCATCTTGCCTAATATACAAGAATCACATACATCATTTGACCCTTGGTTAAATGATTCCAAGATCCCATCCGCTTGGAGCTTGGTGATGCGAGTCTTGTTTATGTGACCAAGACGACTATGCCACAAGGAATACTTATCCAAACCATCTTTGGAACTAGAATCAATATTCATGATAGACTTTGTTGAATTAATGTATGCACTTGCCTCATAAATGCCATGACATGGTAAAGCCTTAAAATAAACAAGATTATCTTTAAAGCATATAATAGAACCATTATCAAAATGAAAATTGTAACCATCGTCATACAAGGCGTGAAATGAAATAATGTTTCTTGCCACATGGGGCGAATAGCATACATTATGTAATAAAATAGAGTAGCCGGTCTTGAACGAAAGCTCCAAATCTCCTTTCGCTTCTACTGGGACAATCTCTGAATTTCCCATCACAAGATCCAGCTATCCCCTCTCCAAGCTCCTACTTGCCTTTAGCACCTGCACCATATTACATATGTGAGTGCCACAGCTAGTATCCAAAACCCAGCCTTTAGAAGTAGAAGTATTATGGAGTTCTATCATGAACGTACCTGAAGTGTTAGGGTCTGATATGCTCATCGCCTTGAGCTTATTGAGTCCCTCCAAGTACTTCGGGCAGCTTCGGCGGTAGTGGCCCTTGCCCCCACAAAAGAAGCACTCCGCATCCTCCGGAGTCTTGGCTTGGGGAGTCTTCCCCTTGCCTTTACCCTCGGAGGCCGGGGCCGGCTTGGCTACGCCAACCTTTCCCTTACCCTTCCTATTCTTGGAAGGGGCGGCCTTCTTTTTGGTAATGCGGCCTTCCCGGATGGCTAGAACGGGAGTGGAGGAGGATGATGGCTTGCTCTTGGTCATGCTCGCCTCGACAGTCTTGAGCATACCATGCAGCTCCATCAAAGATTTATCCATGCTATGCATATGATAACTCATAGTGAATTGATCATATGCACTGGGCAGGGATTGGAGGATCAAATCGACCGCCATCTCCCTCCCGATGGTAAATCCCAACTTCTCCATGCGCTCAATGTTTGCTTTCATATGCAAAACATGAGCGCTCACGTTCCCTCCATCTTGAAGCTTGCAAGCGAGAACGGTCTTGAAGCACTCATACCTCTCCTGCCTCGCCTGCTGTTGGAACATATCCTTCAGCTGCACGATCAGGTCATGAGCACCCAAGTGATCCATTTGCTTTTTCAAATCGGTACTCATGGTGCTCAACATGAGGCATGTGATTTCCTCAGTCTCCTTGAGGCGTTTCTCGTACGCCTCACGGACCGCCCTCGTTGCACCGCTTGGAGGTGCCTCGGGTAAGGGTTCCTCTATGGTGTGCATCTTCCCTTCATAGCGTAGGACAAGCTTGAGCTGCCTATACCAATCCATGAAGTTGCTCCCATCGAGTTTCTCCTTCTCAAGGAAAACTCGTAGAGAAACGTTGGTGGTGGTGGTGTTTGCGCTTGTTGATGCCATCTAAAATTGCAAAGTAGACTTAAGTTAGTTTGTTGCATATGTAATATCTTGTTAAATTAATTTACCCATAAAGAATTAACTTTAACAAGGCTAAGAACCATATTTCATCCCACCATGTGACGGGGTTACCACGGATCACATGATAAAATTATTTAGGTCGGCAACCATTTTGCCAATTGCAATCTCTATCGCAATCCTTAGCGCCTTGCGGGATCCTACGACATCCAATGGTCGTTTGGCATGTTTGACCCCTTCTTGCACCAATCTTAAATCTTGAAATTTTGGTTAACTCGTGCTAAGCTCGACAATTAACCAAGATTTCAAATCTAAAATTGCAAATCGTCCATCAAGACATACGGTAACAAACTCACCAAAGTTGGCTCGTGCTAAGCTCGACAACCAAAATTGTGAATTTTGCCACGCTCACCTTCCACACAGTTTTATAGGAATTGGCTCGTGCTAAGCTCGACAACCAAATCCCATAAGACTAGATTCGGGTGGTATCGTCTTATGGATGGTGCGTGATTTACGTTTTGAGGAAAGACGGGCTTTTGTTTCCGGTTTGGTTTTAGATTAACTTATTAGCGACAAAAACCTATTTTTCACTAGGTAAGTTAATCTTGTATGTGAGCGCGCGAGAGAGTTGTAAACCATTAATATCAAATCTCTTGTGATTTTGTTAATTTTCGAAAAATTATCTAGCATGCGAATCCTACACAATCCATGCATCCAAAAATCACAATACACGCATAAAATACAATAATTGGTAACCCTTGCCATAAAAACCTATGCGTTATTCCCGTGATCCAAACGGGAAGAACTTGATCAATTCTAAGGACAAAGTCTTCGACGCGAGCTCCCACTAACCCCGCCATCTCCATTGGACTTCATCGGCTTCGTGGGCTCCATGCTCCATCTCCTTTGGCTCATCTTGTGTGTCATCATCCACCAAAATAATACATACAATAGAATAAAATGGCATGCAAGCCATAAAATACCTATTTATCTATTACAATTACATGGATGAATGAAATGGCATGCAAGCCATATTAATATTACAAATTTATCATAAGAATAATAATACAACCACAAAGCATCCAAACACACAAAATCAACCAAATGGTCTAGGCAAGGTTACCAACTTACATATTCACATACAACAAAACATACACATGCTACTGGAATTATACATCATAATAACAAGATTAAAATTTCCAGAAGCTCAAAAACAAGGCTAAAACCCGAGACCAAAATCTGTTTTTGACCAAGAACAAAAAACTGACTCAGCGACGCTAGCGCCGCTATCTTGAAATAGTTAGCGCCGCTAACTCAAGGTTAGCGCCGCTAACCTCTGTTCGACAGAAAACAAACAATTTCGATTTCGGGTTTTCAAAGCCACCATGTGCATAACTATCATAGAGGTGGCTCTGATACCACTGTTGGGGTTTCTAGGGCACGCAACGGAAGCAAAGTACAACACAAAAAGCCCATGGTACAAGCATATAAAGCACAAATCGTAAAACCCCAAGTATGGATCAATCTCTATGAAACGAAATGCAACAAAAGAAGAGAGTTAAGGAGATTATACCAGCTCCTTAGCTCCAGAAATGTGATGAAGATGATGAACTTGCTTCTCCTTTGGCTTGAACGAATCGGCTAATGGGTTGTATCCCGGCAACACGTCAAATCCCTTGAGCTAGCAAGCCTTGGTGATCTCGAAATTCACTTAAGGAACAGCAACCCACGAACTTGGATCAATTTCTGGAACCAACTCTCTCTAAAACTCACTAAGTTTTCTCCTAAACACTTATAAGTTCTCTCAAAGGTGTATGTGGCTAAGAGATCCGAATGAGAGAGTTTTGTCCACTTTTATAAGCCTCTAGATGACTCATAGTCTCCCATAGCCGGCCAAGAGAGTTTTTACGCAACCCACATGCATTGGCCAACATTTGAGGTGATTTGACAAAAAGGTGCCGTTTGGAGTTAGCGGAGCTAACTATACTTAGTGGCACTAACATATAACAGTTAGCGGCGCTAACGCGGCTTGTCAGATGACTTGACGTAAAGCCCATGCAGCTGTAGCGGCTCTAACCCATAAGTGTTAGTGGCGCTAACACCTTATGGTTTGCGGTGCTAACCCAGCCTGCGAAGTCAACTTTTGTCTTTTGTCATTTTTGAACCCTTTACTTAAGTTGCTGTCAGATTTGACCCCGACGTATGACCCAATAGGCCCATACATCATCGGTAGTGATTCAAATGGTGTACACGCATTAGTGGGCATATTCTAACAGAAAGAGGGGGGGGGGGGGAGGGAACTAGGACCGATCACGTGCCGGCCTTTGGTATCGCCAAGTGCTGCTGACCTTGGGATCGCAATGTCACGCAAGCGCTACATTCTGGCCAAGATGTCGACACCACTTCCACCTTCGGCCACCTCATCGCTGACACCTCCACCTACCACACTGCTAACGACACCTCACCCTCTGAACGACCCACCAATGACGACACCTCTACCTATGGCCGCCCCATAACCGATGACGCCATGCCCACCTCCGACCATCCCACTACCAATGGCTCTAATGTGTGTTCTTCAAACCGTACAAAGTTTAGAAATTTAACCAAACAAGTAATGATATTTCAAATCCACAAAGTAAATGCCTCCTTGGGATTATGAAGGTCACCCGAGGCGATAGGCTCTTTGTCGGAGGTTATAGGCCGCAAGGGATCAAATACATTAGTGGGGATAAGTTTAATTGTTTGTTTGTTTCCTTATATAAAGGGCAGGAGTATCATTTAATAATAGATTTAGTTTTCAATGGTGAATACCAACAGAAAGTTAGTCTAGAGACCAACGTTGAAACACAGTATATACCATACAAATCAATAGACTAACTTTTTAAATTAAAAGTTAAACCGGTGAATTTGGATAAACCACACAGAGAATTGGTATCTTTTCTATTTTGTTCAAAACAAGGTTGTTTAGCCTCGCATTGCGGGGGCGAGGCATACCTGAGGGGTTAACTTATATAACGACATAAGTTAAGTAAAAGTAGTTGTTAGATATGTAACATAAATCGACAGAAGAATTTTTGGTGAAAATTACACGTCAAAAAAAGAAATTTACGTTTTCTATTACGAAACATATTAGTATTACATCCTTTGACTTCTTTGGTAGTTCATATAACATTGAACACATTTGGGTAAGTTAGACTTTTTATCAAACACCGAATGAGCACTAATAAAGAAAACATAAGATCCTTTTTACCAAACACTTTGACTTCTTAGAAATTAAAAAAAACTATGATCATTGTAAATTAATGACCCTATATTTAGATGAATTGTAACATAAAAAAACACTATTCCTAAGCTACAGTATATAAATAGTTACCAACAAGTTGGTAAATGTTATGGTTTTAATATTATACTCTCTCCAATTAAATTTTGAGTTAGTTTCAAAAATCATCCCTATGGTTTGATGGTTTGGGTCTTGTTTCACGTCTAATTCATTAACTTTTAAAATCACATCCGAGATACTTTGGTTTTTAATTTTTTATTGTATTTGGTCCTTTATATTAATTACACTGTTAGAAAACGCTATATATGTGTTAGTATATTACACATGAGGTTAATTATTATCATTTCCACCTCTATTATAAGCAGAGACTTCACATCTCCTAACAAAACGCCCCACATCTCTCTCTTCTTCTCCCTCGAAAACCACCACTTTTGGAGCCTTGGTACACATTTAAATCCAAAGGGATGGATTTTATATTAACCTTTAGATTTTTATGATTCATTTGTATTTACAAAGAAGATGATTTTTATATAAATTGTTACCACATATAATAAATATTGGTTATTTTAACTATTATATAATAGAATATTCGATGATGATTATAAAATATAGTAAGATTATACGAATATAAAAGTTATGATTATTTATATATGTGATGAGACTAAGGGGGTGTTTGGTTGGTGGTATTTTAAGGGATTTCATGGGAATGGGATTTGAAATCCCTTCAAATACTTTGCTTGGTTTGCAATAAGGACATAGGATTCAAAATCCTAGGAATCTTAAGAATCCCACAAATGAAGGATTTTTCAATCCCTCCACCACCCTTGGTATTTTGAAAACCCTCATATGAGGTATTTCCTCCGGTGACCGTCCGGCTAAAATTCCGGCCAACCATCGCCGTCGCCGTCATCAATTCCGTCGAACATCACCGTCAACCCTAGTCGTCGCCGCCGCCGTCATCGTCAAACCCTAGTCGTCGCCGTCAAACCTTCCATCACTGTCAACCCTAGCCGGCGGAAACCCTAGATCGACGGAACCCTAGCCGTCAAACCCTAGATCGTCAAACCCGTTTCTGTCACGACTAGGGTTCTACAAACCTTCGTCGTCGTTGTTCCAGTTTTCATCTTCGCAAACCTTCGTCGTTTCCGTTTCTACCTTCGCAACCCTTCGTCGTCGCTTTTCCAGTTCCCGTTTCCATCATCGCCATTTTCCTTTCCATCTTCGCAAACCTTCGTCGTGGTTTCCATCATCGTCGTTTCCGTTCCAAAAACCGGAGGTTACGAAGAAACCCTTCTTCAGGTGGTGGAGGTGGTTCGGTGGTGGTTTCTGTTTGCGTAGGGTGGCGGCGGCGAGATGTGGCAGATCTGGCAGATTGTGGCAGCGGTTTGGTGGTAGCGGCGGTTTGGTAGTGGCCGGAGGTTAGGAGGTGGCCGGAGGATGAGAAGATGTGGGTGGTGTTTTGAACCAAACAAAGGATTGGGATTTTAAATCCCACCTAATCCCAATCCCACCAAATCCCAATCCCACTATAAATCCCATTCACTCCAAAATCAATACTTGAACAAAACGCCCCCTAAGGGTGCGTTTGGTTGGAGGGATTTGGGGGGATTTCATGGGAATAGGATTTGAAATCCTCCCAAATACCATGTTTGGTTTGCAAATATGATATAGGATTTCAAATCCCAGGAATTTACAAAATCTCTCATATGGAGCATTTCAAAATCCCTTCATCTCCCATGGTATTTTTAATTCCCAAGTTGAAGGTAAATCCTCCGGCAGACCTCCGGCTAGATTTCCGGCGAACAAAGACAGTCACCGCCCAACAACCACACTCACCGCCGAACAACCCTTCCATCATCGTCAAACCCTTCCATCATCGTTAAACCCTTCCGGCGAACAACCACAGTCACCGCCGTCACCGTCGCTGTCATCCCTTCTCTGTAGCTTCGCCGTCGCAAACCCTAGGCGTCGCAAACCGGTCGCCGTCGCAAACCCTAGCCGCTGTCGTCGAGCTTCGTTCCCTTCGCAAACCCTAGTCGTCGCAAACCATAGCCTTCGCCTAGCCTTCGACGACAGAAACCCTTCCACCTTCAAACCCTAGCCGTCGCCTAGCCTTCGACAACAGAAACCCTAGCCGTTTGTGGTGGTCGCCGTCTTTGTCTGCCCCTTCGACGACAGAAACCCTAGCCTTCGCAAGCCCTAGCCGGCGAGGTGATCGCCGTCTTCGTCTGCCCCTTCGCCGGCGCCGTCCTCCTTTGCCCTTGTGGTAGCAGATGTGGTGGTTGGTGGTGACAATAAAGGTTGCAGGTGGTGGAAATCCCTTGTAAAGAATTTGAAACAAACATAGGAAAGGATTTTAAATCCTATCAAATACAAATCCTACCAAATGCAAATCCCATCTTAAATCCTAATCCCACAAAAAACAATACTTAAACCAAACGCCCCCTAAGAGATAATTAAATTTTAAGAATATAATAAGAGAAAATAGTGTGTAATGTTAATATTATCTAACTTAAATAATGTCACACTGGTAAATTACTTTAGTGAAGTGTAGTTTAGCCATTTTCATATTTACTTATTAAACGTGTTTGTAAATATCATGGTTCTAAATAACGTAAGGCGTGACGTGGTGGCTAGGTCAAGTCTCAAGTTTTAGGAGACATGACGGGTTTTAAGACGGCAACTTCGTATATATTTTATAAATATTTATATCCAATTTATCATTTTTAATATACAAATTACACAAAGTTACACAAATTAGGAGCAAAGTAACATATAAAAAATACAAAATACAAAATACAAATTTATTGAAGTTTAATACATGTAATCGCAAAATGTATATAAAAAAGTCAATTTAAAAAAAAATATTTTCTACGCGGCACACATTAAAAAACTCGCCATTTGATGCGTAAAGGAGCACCTTATGCCGCCTTGTCTTACGACACGCTTAACCCCACCGCCAATGACTACTTTTTAACGCCGGAGTCACGCCTTAGCGCCGCCATGAAACACTTTTTAGAACCCTGATAAATGTAACATCACTTACGTTAGATAATATTAACATTAACGGTCACTTTTCTATATAATAATTAAATTATTGTAAATTATAAAAACTCATCGGATACAAATATCTCCTAAATAGAAAATAAAAAAAAACTTTACTTTCGTTTAATATGAAACCTACACCACCAGATGTCTTACGGCGTCCAAGGTAGCAATATAGTCAAATGTCAACCTAGAAACGACTTGCACTTGAAGTTGTTTTTCTTACTCCCAACGAAACTGTACAAATCCCCGAATCATTGCTTTCCACACTAGATTCAGTGGCAGTACATTTAACATTATTTTCCCCAAATTTCTACTCTCATAATCACCTCACCTCAAATTAATTAATGCAACCACAATCGCCGTCGCAGTTGCATTCGTCGCCGCCGGACGTCAGACCATCCATGACTCCCTTCAAGAAACGACTTCTTCACAGAGTTGAAGATTCTGATACACGAAACTTATCTGGTACACTTCTCGTATAGTTAATTACTAATTGATTTACTCTGCTGGTTGAATTCTTCCTATATGCATATATAAGAGGGTTTAATTCAAACCCTAGCAATGAATTCTGGACTTGATTATGAATATTAATTAGGGAATTCGCTACTTTTTTTTTCCATATTAAGAATCTGTTTTCAATTAAATGCGCAATTTGTAGGTTGTTGTAGGCTAGGCTGTTTCAGCTTATTAGGTAAACACCGACCAGAATTTTGATTGGATATTAATGATTCCATAAATTTGTACAGCTTCGAGGAGTGACTGATTTTTTGTTCTTAGGTTAATTCTCTGTTTTAGAATCTCACTTGGTGCAAGCTTTATTCATAAAGAACAAGCTTTTTTTATGGATGAATTGATATGACTTTTATACCTTCTTACTTCTCAAAACACTCTATATGTAGGCCAATTCAGATGTCTTTATTAAGCAATCTGTTTGTTATCCATCCAAGATTTTGATTCGGTTCGTAGTTTGGTTTTCCTAGGTCTAAAGTTTGTTGATCTTTTCTTGAATAGTGAATCATGCAAGAAAATTTCCTCATAATGTATAATGTATGAAGAGTACCAGTATTAGTTGGTTAACCATATGGGTAGTGATTCGTACACAACAGAAATTGTCCATATACAACAATTTCTGCATTATCTACTTGTACCATATGCTTTAATATACTTGTACCTATTGTGCATGGACAGTTTTTGTTGTGTACGAATCATCTCCCTAACCATATAAGTAGTTATCTTTCAGAAATTGATGCATCTACTCCATTAACTTTTTTGGGCTTATATAAAGGAATGCAAGAAATAGTTGAACACTTGAACCTACTTATTAGAAGTTGTTGGTAAGCTACATATACGATTGGCCTAGTGCCTAGCAGTATCAAAGATGGTTCAGATCCCCAAAGCGACTAATTTTTGTATGAATATTGGTTGTTTACAAGAAAAGAAGGAAAACAATTGTATTTACTCGTTTATTTTGCTGTGTTTATATATCAGAGGAAAAGGAAGAAGAGGAATATGCAGTAGAAAAACAAGAGAGGCTGGAGACTGGCTATAAAAATCCTTCTTTTGAGGTAGACGAGGATGAATGGGCTTCACGAGGAGTGGAAGAAGACCGAACAGAGAGATTTGGTGAAGAATACCCGATTGAACGTGATGAAGGAAAAATTGTGGAGGAAGAGTCAAGTGAGGAGAATTTGTATGATGAACATGATTTTGATCAAGATGGTTACAAGAAAGAACGACATGATGTAGTAAGGGAAAGACAAAAAAAGAAAGAATTAGAAGTCTTTGTTGGTGGATTGGATCGTGATACAACTGAAGTAGATCTTAGGGAAGTCTTTAGTGAAGTAGGTGAAATTACTGAAGTACGACTTTTGATGAATCCTATGACCAACAAAAATAAAGGCTTTGCTTTCATACGGTTTGCTACTGTTGATCAGGCGAGGCGTGCTCTAAATGATCTTAAGCGTCCAACGGTATTTATCTTTTGTTTCTTTGAATGTTTGTTCTTGAAGACAATTAAGTTGACCATTGTTTCAATGTCACACATTGTATAGAATTTTTATGGCCAAAATGTTTTTTGGTACCTTGAACTTTGCTAACTAGGTCTTCTACCACCCTGAACCATTAAAGGTGCACATGTTACCTTGAACTTGAAAAAGAGAAATGATATATCTTCCTACTATTTGTTCCTATTTATCCTCCTACTCACTTAATCAAGACAAGTGTGAAATTCAAGGGATGACAGAGAATTAGTGCATTACACATGTCAAACATTGAGTAGGCAGGAGGATGAAGTAGGAACAGATAGGAGGATATATCATTTCTCCTTGGAAAATTGATCAATTTTATGTCCTGTCTCACTAATTTGGCCATGTTTTCTCATGTGAATTACTTCTGTTAGGGTTTTAACAGAGTAGCAAATACATGCTAGTCTCAGGGTAGTAAAAATGTAAAATGCATTTTTGCAAGTTCAAATGTGTGTGAAGAAGCTTACTTTTGGTTTATCTCATATAGCGTGTATGTGATTGGCAAATGATAGATAAAACAATTTTCAGATTAATGGAAAGCAATGTGGAGTGGCTCCAAGTCAAGATAGTGACACATTGTTTGTTGGTAACATCTGCAAGTCATGGTCAAAAGAAATGGTATATTTTCTTGGCTCCATATTGATATTATTCTCTGTTTTTTTAAAGCATGATGACTGAGTTTTTAAAATTTTAGTTGAAGGAAAAACTAGTACATTATGGCATAGACAAGTTTGAGGAGTTGACTTTGGTTGAAGATGCTAAAAGTGAAGGTATGAATCGGGGATTCGCTTTCTTGGATTTCCCATCAAGAGCAGATGCCTTGGAAGCTTGTAGACGTTTGCAGAAAAGAGATGTAATATTTGGTACTGATCGGACGGCCAGAGTTGCTTTTGCTGACACATTTATTGAACCTGATGATGAAATCATGGCTCAGGTATATATAATTTTTATACTTTAAGGAGAGTGAAAAATTGATTTCTAACCTTTTAAATAATTTAACGTTTTGAAATGTAGGTGAGGACTGTATTTGTTGATGGTTTGCCTCCATCTTGGGAAGAGGATATTATAAAGGATCATTTACGCCAATTTGGGAAAATTGAGAAGGTTGAACTAGCTAGAAATATGCCTGCTGCTAAAAGGGATGATTTTGGTTTTATTACATTCAGCACACATGAAGCTGCAGTATCTTGTGTTGATGGTATCAATGATTCAGAGCTTGTTTTCAGAAACAAGAAGGTGTTCTTCTGCTTGTATGATTTATCTTATGTTTTCATCTTATTATATGAAATAAGTGGCAATTTGAATGCATTTTTCTTATAAAAAGTTCATTTTGGGAATTTAGGTATCGCAAATGGTTTGAGTGTCACAAAAATTTCATTCTTAAATGCATACAACCTCCTATATCATTTTACTAACGGGCTGTTTGTTTGCTGCTTAATGGAACAATTCAGCGCTGAATGCTGAATCGTTCAGCATTCAGCGTGTTTGATTACTGCTTCTGAATGAAAACTGTGCTGAATGAATCAGAAGAACGCTGCTGAATCATTCTACTTTAAAGTACATTCTGAATTATTAAACACCAAGTATTTTACCCTAATACTCCTTCTTTCACATGCTGTCTTGTTAAACAATCATTATATTATAATATAATATATCACTATTTAAGGTTAAAATGGTAATTTGCATCATTTAGATTGTTCATTTAGAACCTTTATCAAACAACATGTCACATTCAGAGGCAAATTCATTCAGAGCATTTGAATTATTCAGACCATATAATCATTCGGTGCTTAATCATTCTGTTTTAACAAACAGCCCCTAAGATTCAGATAAATAAAGTAATAATATTGCACTTCTAATCATAATTAATTCATTACTTATCTAGAACGAAGTTTATAGAAATGATTAATTGTTAGGAAGTAAAATTTGTAAATTTTTATAGGTGAAAGTTCGAGCAAGGCTATCTAGACCACGTCAAAGAGGTAAATCTGCTAAGTATGCGCGAGGAGGTTACATGGTTGGATCAGATGGTTATGGGGGTTACAAAAGTTCTTGGGAGCCTTCAAACCGCATTGATGCTCATAGGTTTCCAGACAGGAGTAGAAGAAGCATTCGAGATCGAAGTCCATATGATGGAGGTCGTAGAAGGTCTTTTGATTCTAGAGATGACCGTGGATATGAGGTCTCTGTTTCTGGTAGCAAAAGACTGTATACTTCTACAGACAGATCTTTGAAGCGAAGATCTCCAGGTTTGCAATGAACCAATGATGCTATATAAGTCAACTATTGGAACTATTTTATAGGGCACACTAGTATATAATTCATTTCTAACCAAATCTGGCTAAAAACATGTGTGACGAATTTTCCTTCATTTTTACTTTTAGGCAACAATTTTACTTAACTGAACAGAAAAACTAACCAAACTTTTATGAAATTTTCACCAAAATTTTGAACATCATCTTCATGATCTAGCGTGATTTGTATATGGATTGGTCTAAATGAATAGAGATGCATACTTTTGTGGTCCATAAAGTAGTTTAAGTAGTTGGTTTGCCTCCTTATGCATTGTTGGATTACAAATTTATATTATTTCGATAACAATCAAATTTTTTATTTTAAAATATAATGATTTAGGGGGTTCTACGTGTTGAAATACACTTTGGGCAACTTTCGACCCGTTTAACCACTTAAAGATAAATTTCATAACCTGATTCTATCCATTGGTAAGTATGTCATATTCAGAGATTTGGAAAAAGGTGTCTTCTATTGAATAAATCATCAGTATCTATACAAGAAAGATGGCTACATAATCAAATCTGAATCCCTATAATTATGCCTAACTAATTATTATTGACAATTTTAACAATCAACTAAAATTACTAATTATGTAACTGAAACCCTATGATTAAGCATCTAACAAAGAAAACAGGTTGAAATTGCTACCTATCTATAATTCTATACTATCTATATCTATATCTATACTATATTATAAAGCATTTACACCATTGTTTAATCTCTTAATTTTAAGTAATTTGAAATTACTAATTTATCGCTAATTTAAACCTATAAGGAAACCATTATATGGAGTTAATTAGATCTTTAAATACCATTTCTATAACTAAACCTTCCATGATAAATAATGTCTAAAAAGTCAAGTCAATACAAATTAATTTTCAACCTATATGATATTAAATACAAATTAAAAATTAAATCGAAAGGATATTCATAAGAATAATAGTTTAAATATTCTATCATATAACACATATTTTAATTGAAGTATTATAAAATACAAATAGCTAGAACTCATAAACGTGATAACAAGAACCTAAATTTATAGACATTTTAGGATTTTTAAAATGACTCGTGTAATAAAGAAAAGTTTATTTTATAGTATATTTAATATTTAATATTCTTTTTGTTTCTTATTTTAGTGTTTTTAAAAATTATCAAAAGAGAAGTAAAGAAAAGAGAAATAAAAGAAATGGAAAAAGGAGAAAGAAAATAGATATATTGGGAATGAAAACTATTCGATGTCATCATAATGTGTGAATATATTATCGAGTAGAATTATTTCTTTGCGCGGGTAGTATCCTAGTGTAAGTAAATACATTTAACTATTTCTTTGTTTCTCAGTTTATGAAAGGGGCAGCTTTAAAACAGAGTACATTAGGCAAAATGTGGGTATATCTTCAACTGAAAGGCAGGGTTACAGAGATTCTTACTCTTCACGTGGAGCTGGATACATGGCGGATTCTTCAAGGAATGTTTCTCGTGTTTCTGGTCGGGGAAATTCCCATCTTTATAATGATGATGATGATGTTGGACGATACATGTATGTCGACCATCCATCAAGATACAGTGATGGCGGTGGCCGGAACTTTAGTTCCACATCTGGGTTAAAGCGACCGTACTCATCAATCGTAAGTCGATTACTTTAGATTATTATTGGAATAATATAATTTTTTTGTAACCATATTCGAGTGACAAGAAACGCCACCTTATTAACAAATAACATCTCCCAAAATCAATTTGTTCAATAAATCTTGGATTGTTATTGGAATAACATAATTTTTTGTAACCATATTCGAGTGACAAGAAACTACCTTATAATAACCAAGTTTTATTTGTGTTTCACTAAAGTAACTCAAACTTTCTTTCTACTGCAAAGACCACTCAAGTTTTAATATTGTTCTGTTGTTATTGAAGTTTCTCATAACTGATTTAAACTAAGCGAACTATACGAAACAATTATAAAATTTGGTTGATTATTTTTATCTAGCTTACCTGAAGTTATAGGTAAATTTGAAAAATAAAGTCACTAATTAGTAATCAAGTTTCATAACATCACCAATTTTATGGAAACCTTTATAACAATGCAACAATATAGAAACTCGAGTTGTTTTTGCAGTTGAAAAAGAGTTTGAGCGACTTCAGTGCAACAATATCAAAACTTATATACTCAACCATCCAACTTATATATAAGATTCTTAATTTTATCGGCCCAAAATAGTTTATTGGGTATACCCACCCTGGTTTGACCTGCACCAAAAGTTGTCCGTTTTGACTCGTTTATTAAACCTGCCCGGATCATCTTCATTGTGTTTCTCTCAATACACCTGAAGTTTTCCAGACCTAACAAGCTCACATGCTTACTTGTAGGAGGAGCATCATCCTCGTTATACTGAATCATCCAGGAGGCAGTCGAGACCGGATATTGATTACAGCAATACTTCTGATCTGTTGTATAATGATAGAATATATGGAAATGAACCTACAAGGTATGTTAGTTTTTCTATTATATAAGGTTTTATGATTCTTTTTTAATTTTTTACTTTTGGGTGAGTTTCATATTGGGTTCATGACTGTAAACATTTCTATCAAACTTGTTGAGGTTTAATAGTATTTCACTTATTTTCAGAGTATCGCGTGGATCACGTACTGGGTACAATGGAAGTAATCGGAACACATCCAATATAGGCTATAGAAGAGGTATAAAATGTTATAGATAATAATTTTGGTGGAGATATTTATTTGGTATAAAAGTAACAATTTATGTTCTTTCAGTGGATATCTCTAATGATGATCCAGAAGAGATGTATACTAGATATGGAAGAGATAGAGAGTCACGAGACTACATCCCTTCACGAGCTGATGTAAGTTCTATTGGCCTAAATTAGTGTTATTACTCCCTTCATCCCATTTTTATTGTCCACTTTTGACTTTTTAAAGTCTTCCTTTTTCAACTTTGACCTTAAAGATTTGATGCAACATTTATGAATGCATTGTGTTTTAAATGTATTTTCATTGATATAATTTTCATCAAGTATTATATAACATAAACAAAAATATTTAAGGTCATACTTGAAAAAGAAAAACTTTGGGTAAGTTTGGTGAAACTGGCTGGGGCTGGGGCTGGGGCTGAGGCTGGAGCTGGGGCTGGTGCTTATTAATTGATAATCCCAAGCCCTAGCCATAAGCTACTTGAGAAGGCTTTTATTTTAAGGGCTTGTAGGGGATTATGGGGGCTTATGTTTTTAATAATCCCCTCACCCAAACGAGGCTTGAGGGCTGGGGATTATAAAAACTAGAAGCCCAAGCCCCTATAATCCCCTATAAGCCTGTCGCCAAACATACCCTTTAAAAAGTCGAAACTGGACAATAAAAATGGAACGGAGGGAATATATATTTTGTGTTTCCATTATTATGTTAACATTATCTTCATGTTTTTCAGATGCGTACAGAGTCATATTCTCCTGTCTACTCAAATCATCGTGTGACTGATGGCTATGGGGGAAGCAGGGTTTCCGACTCTTACTACTGAGGTGAGCAATTGGTCCGGTTAAAAAAAATCCAATTATCAGTTTTTTTACCTCACGTAGGTAAATAATATCACACGGAAAACAGGTGGCCCAAAATATTTAGAGGCTTAAATCATTTGTTTCGGGTTCACTTATGCTGTATTGGGTATTTACAAGATGGGATGGAGGTCACAGGTTGTAATGATCAAGAGGATTTTGTCAGTTACTTCAATAAGACTCCTTATGTATGAATATGTGGTGCAAACGTGTTATTTGAGATTTCTAATAAGAACCCATGGATAACAGTTAAAAGACTTCATTCATACATGCTTCTATTTGAGATTGCCACACTTGAATACTTTTATAGAGGATTTATATCATAAAAACCTTTGGAGGGTAGAGAATGGTTTGATCATTTGAAATCATAAATTCTAGAATTTGAGATTTTTTTTGAACATATTCAACTGAAAGGTCACTGGTTCAAGTGGTAAGATTACTATTTTTGTGACTATGAGAGTCAAGAGAAGATTCTTAATCTACCAAAAGGAGATGACAGTACAGAAGATGCTGCTACTACATTAGTATACATATTTCCTAAGAAGATATTGAGAAGCAGGTAAGCATAGCTTAAAACACTTGATATGATTGGTTTTGCTTTAATCATCTTGAGATGCCCGTTGCCAAGAGAAATAATTCTTGATCGTCATGCTAATTGGATTTAACATGTCTAATCATGCAACTGGGTTTAATCTTGTTCTGCTGCTACAAATCCGTCAACTTTTCGGTAAGTTTCTGGTACTTTTATCTTTACTAATCTGATATCGAGAATGACTTGAAAAGTAAATGGTGGTTATTAGACTCCTGTAAGCTAGATATCAGCAGTATTAACTGTTTAGCCATTATTACAACCAATTTGAAGGCCAATTCATGTTCTTTATCAACCTATTTAGTTTGGTAATTCGAAAACCTTTCATTTTGTGGGTTCTGGTTACATGACATGGGAAGAAAAATACAAGGGATGCGTAGTAAATGAGATGACTCGACTTGACTTAACTTTTCCGGGACTGTCTTCTTTTGTTCTCAAGTAGATTGGTAACTTGAGCCAATTCTGGGTCTCATGCGTTTGAAGTCAAACCGTAATGTAAAGTTTATACTTGTTTGGTTATGCATCTTGCTCAGTTGATCTAGAATGATTTTGTTTTCTTGTGTATTTCATCATCAAATCTCGGTTCAACTTAAATATGGTGAGATACCACCTATGCCAGTTTTAAGTATGCCTGTCAATGGATCACTGGATTGAATATGGTAGGAACTCCCCATTTAATTTGACGAGCAAGATATTGGAGGTCAAATGAGCGGAGACGAAATGATATATATAGTATAACCTATAACTCAAGTACAAGGATCTATAACCTAAAATGTATTCAAGTTTGACATAGTTAGCATGTGGTCTTTAGGAAAGCAGTACCTTTATGAGGTAGGGCTACTAGTCACAGTTTACCTTCATAACCGGCTTAAGTGAGATTGATACCATTGTTGTTATAATGGTCTCTCTCTCTCTCTCTCTCTCTCTCTCTCTCTAGAGCAAACACAATGGCACCGTTATCGGCTTTGTGTCGTTGCGATAACGAGAAATAATGTCTCGTTATTATAATTTTTTTACTCGAACGGCTACTATATATATAGGGTAAGGATCCAATATAAACAGTCCCTAACGGTAGAAACACTGCATCTCGTATAGGAACACAACATCTTGTCTATTAATCACTGCATCTAACCTTAAATCATTACATATTATCTAAAAAACATAGAGTTATTTTAAAACCAGTCTATCATGCGTGAATTAATCATTGAATTCTAATTTAAGAACCAATGCATCTTGTCTAAAACCACTGCATCTGATACAAAATCACTGCATCTTATCTTTATACACAAAAATAATAGTAGTAATAATAATATACTTAATAATATATATATATATATATATATATATATATATATATATATATATATATATATATATATATATATATATATATATATATGAAAAAGTTCATGCGAGAACCATTCTTAGTGCGAGAACCGTGAGAACCAATCTGAGCCGTCCAATTCCCCCTCATTCAATGTCATTGCCCACCCATGAATTCCTTACATGCACCCTGTCACACTCTATCCCTCCACGCTCACCATCCATGAAACTTCCCATATCCAAGGAACGGCCGAGATTGGTTCTCGCGGTTCTCGCACTAACAACGGTTCTCGCACGAGCCCTCCCCTATATATATATATATAGACAAAAGTTCATGCGAGAACCGTTATTAGCGCGAGAACCAATCTAAGCCATCCAATTCCCCCTCCTTCAATGTCATTGCCCACCCATGAATTCCTCACATACACCCTGTCACACCCTATCCCTCCACGCTCTCCATCTATGATACTTCCCATATCCAAGGAACGGCTGAGATTGGTTCTCGCGGTTCTCGCACTAACAACGGTTCTCACATGAACCCTTATATATATATATATATATATATATATATATATATATATATATATATATATATATATATATATATATATATATATATATAGTGGGAGGTTTAAATGAGAACTTAAATATTTATGAGAATGGGAGACTCAATCCCAGCCGTCCAATTCCCCCTCCTTCAATGTCATTGTCCACCCATGAATTCCTCACATACACCCTGCCACACTCGATTCCCCCACGCTTTTCATCCTTGAATTCCAATTACAAAATTAACGGTTGAGATTTATTCTCCCATTCTCAATTAATTTGTCATTCTCATTTGAACCTTCCCCTATATATATAAGGGAGGGTTCATGCGAAAATCGTTGTTAGTGCGAAAACTGCGAGAACCAATCTCGGCCGTTCCTTAGATATGGGAAGTTTCATGGATGGTGAGCGTGGAGGGATAGAGTTTGGCAGGGTGTATGTGAGGAATTCATGGGTGCGCAATAACATTGAAAGAAGGGGAAATGGACGGCTCAGATTGGTTCTCGCGGTTCTCGCATTAAAAATGTTTCTCGCATGAACTTTTCTATATATATATATGAGTTTAAAATAGGTGTCATGATGTGTCATAAGGTATGAATAGGTGTCATGTTCAAGAATTCTCTGCATCTCTTTTAGCAAACTTAAAAGTTTGTTTTCTAGCATCTTTTAGTAAACATATGTTTTTGTTTTTGTCCAATCTCTTTTGTATCATCTCTTTTAGTTAACTTAGGTTTTTGTTTTTGTCCATTCTCTTTTGTATCAATTGGTTATATAAACCGATCAACATTTCCTTTGCATTGTATTGTAAGCACTTAAACTATAAGAAGATCTTGCTTTCTTCCTATGGCTCTCTAAATTTTCTCATCCTATTCTCTTAGTTCATATCCATATATTCCTTATATCTTTTTATGTTCTTCATATTATAACCCCTAACAACAACAACAACAAAAAATCCTTCTCGTGGAACTACCGCTGACCGTTGCATATAATTATCTGGTGTTCTACCATCCTCCTTTCTAAGTGAGTTTTTCAATCTCTTCTATTTTAATGTTATTTTCGTCACGTTTTATTTTATATTTTAGTGGTTTAACCCAAAAAAATATGCCGTACCCCCTTATTGGTATATATAGGGGAAGGTTCAAACGAGAACTGTTTTTCGTACGAGAAGTGCGAGAACCAATCTTAGCCGATGATTTGATAAAGTGGAATTCATGGATGTGGAGTGTGGGGGGATCAAGTGTGGCATGGTGCATGTGAGGAATTCATTGGTGGGCAATGACATTGAAGGAGGGGTAATTGGACGGCTTAGATTGGTTCTCGCGGTTCTTGTACGAAAAAGAGTTCTCGTTTGAACTTTTGCCTATATATATATGCAACGGTTCAAACGAGAACTGTTTTTCATAAGAGAACCAATTATAGGCATTGATCAAAGAAATGGAGGGTTCAAATTAAAGAAATGTTAATGGATAATCTTGAACTAATCAAACTTATTCTTAATTAATTAATAGCAATTTGGACATTTTACATTACCCCACATTTTTTAAACGGAAATGTGTTAAATTACGAAAATTGTACCAAATTAGCAAGAAAATTATGCTCTTTAATTTGAGACCGATCTTGATACATATTTTTTCAAATTTTTTTATTTTGTGTTTGATGGGTTTTTTTCAGTACATGTGCACATGTACAAAATTTGCATATGTGCATATTTGTACTGTGCTGAAAAAACTAGGTGAATTTGTGTATAGACACATGTACAAATTTTCCACACGTTTAAAATTTGCACATGTGCATATGTCGAGCTGCACAGAAATAAAACCCAACAGACGCAACTTTTTATTCCAAAAAAATATAGCAAGATCGTCTCAAATTAAAGAGCATAATTTCTCGTTAATATGATATAATTTTCGTAGTTGAACACCTTTTCGTTTGATAAATATATTAGTTTTAAAAAAGTGGAGATAATGTAAAAATGTCCATAAATGCCCTTTCCTTTTTAAATTAAATAAAAGACAGGAAATTAAATGATTACTAGAAATGGTTCTCGTACGAAAAATAGTTCTCCTTTGAACTGCTCTATCTCTCTCTCTCTCTCTATATATATATATATATATATATATATATATATATATATATATATATATATATATATATATATATATATATATATATGATCAAATGAGAACACTAGTTAATGTAAGAATAGTAGGAACAACTATTGACCTTTAGATTACTCTAATCTAAGGGTGATATTTTTTACTAAATTTTTATTTTTTAAATTACATGTTGAAGAATCAAAAGGTTAATTTGGTCTTGTAATATTATTTATCTCTCATCTCCATTTTTGTAACCTCCACCCATATTCATTGAATTTTCATATTTACTCTTGATTTAAAATATAAAACATAATTAAAAATAAAGAAACTTTAAGACAATTACTAAGAAGATATTATATTAGATAATTTTTTTCTTGTTTTATGGTTCACAATTCCCTACCTTGTGATTTTTTAATAACAATTAGATTTTTTAAACAAATTATTTGCTACAAATAATATGTCAAGAACTTATATCCATCATGATTACTTTTTCTTTTAAATCAAAATATGTATCTTTTTTTTATCAAGTACAATAAGTTTGATCTTTCTTTGTATGGATCAATTTAGCTTTTTATTTAATTAGAAGTGTACAAATATTGAGAATAGATTGATTAATTAGATTGAATTGGGTTTTTTAACTGAAAATATGATAATGAATTAGATTGGATATGTTAGTATATCTTTCTTGTTACCAATTTTTTTTAATGTGCGATTATATTTGTTTGATTGTATATGCATCTGCATAAAGTTGTTTTAAATCTGAAAGAGGTCGATACTAATTTCATGTGAGTGAAAGACAAGATTGCATCTGAATAAAGTAATTTTTATATTTGTGTGTTGCATATGTTTTGATTAGTATTTGTGTATAAATTTAAGTTGCATACTTGTTGCATCCGTTTTATTTTGTATTTGTGTATATATTCAGATTATCTATGTCTTGCATTAAAGTGTTCTACACTTGTACTTCTCCACGTTTTTTATAACATAGACTTTTTTTGGTTGATTGCATCAAAACGGTTGGGACTGCATCTAATGTTGCATCTGATTTGCATATACTAAAATATATCAAAACTTATATCAAATTAAAGAGGATTTAAACATGAATTTAAATTTATAATTTATTTAATTTGATAATTATATATGTGTAAGATATATAGATTTTAAAATCAATGGGGTAAAAATGTTATTTGTAGAAAGTTTATTAGGAGAGGGGGAGAGAGTTTAAATTCCTAATTTACCCTTTTTAATGATTGGTGGAGATGTGTTCTCACCATTCTCCAGATAAGAGGTGTTCTCTCTAGATCCCTCATATATATATATATATATATATATATATATATATATATATATATATATATATATATATAGGAGAAGGTTCTGCTACAAAGAAAAAAAAGCTACTAAATGTAAGGTGAAATCTGAACCATAGATCTATTCAAAAGTCAAACAAAAAAAGTCACTTTTTTAAAACCAATTTTTCGGAATTAAAAAAAATATAAAAGGTTAATATGGTAAATTTAAAAAACAAAAACTAAAGACATATAAAAACGTGGTCAGATCAATGGTTTCCGTCAGTCAAAACTCAGGCCACCCTAACATTTCAGTTTACAACATCTTGATGCATACAAAACAAACTTTTGATTCAAATTACATTTGATGCATAAAGTACAACCATTAGATGCACAGGTTACAACCATTTGATGCATGGTTTCTTCTACAAAATTTATTTCCAGAGAAAACACAAAATCATGATGAGCAGTTTTAAGAATCATTCATTACAAAATTAATGAATACAGTACCTATTTCATCATATGCACAACCACTAAAATCAAAATGGTGCACCAGTGGTCACAAAAAATCGAAATACTGGTGACGATGCTTGAATCCAGAGATTATGCACATAATAAAAAACAAGTAAACTTGTGTAAGTCTGATGCACAGGGCGGCGGCGGTTGTGTTCCAGGCGACGGTGGTCGGCGGCGGTGGTATTCTTTGGCGAATTAAATGGCGACAACCAGCGGCATGGCAGCGGCGGTCGTGTTCTTTGGCGAATTAAATGGCGACAACCAGAGGCATGGCAACGGCGGTGGTTATGCTTCACGTGGGGAGGCGACGCAAAAATAAACAAATCTAGGGTTTACGTGGGAGGTGGAGAGATTAGGGGAGACGGCGACAAACAGCGGCGAGAAGTCGACGGACCTGGCGGAGGCAGATCTAGGGGACGACGGCGTAAAAAATGCAGTATAGGGTTACACAGGTCGCAGGCTATTAACGTGGGGGAGAGAGAAGTTTAAACGTGGGAGGAGAGAGAAACTTACATAATTTTTAGGAGAGATTTTACAAAAATACCCTTTAATTAAAATGACACATGACACTCTAATATTCCTCCGTACACTTTGTACCCTAAACTTTTTTTTACTTGAACATAATTCTATATATATATATATATAGGAAAAAGTTCATGCGAGAACCATTCTTAGTGCGAGAACCGCGAGAACCAATCTGAGCCGTCTAACTCACCCTCTTTCAATGTCATTGCCCACCCATGAATTCCTTACATGCACCCTGCCACACTCTATCCCTCCACGCTCACCATCCATTAAACTTCCCATATCTAAGGAACGGCCGAGATTGGTTCTCGCGGTTGTCGCAATAACAACGGTTCTCGCATGAACTCTCCCTATATATATATATATATATATATATATATATATATATATATATATATATATATATATATATGTATGAACTGTTTTTCGTACGAGAACTGCGAGAACCAATCTTAGGCGTTGATTTAATAAGTGGAATTCATGGATGTAGAGCGTGGGGGGATCAAGTGTGGCAGGGTGCATGAGAGGAATTCATGGGTGGGTGATGACATTAAAGGAGGGGATTTGGACGGCTCGGATTGGTTCTTGTAGTTCTCGTACTAAAAACATTTCTTGTTTGAACCTTTGCCTATATATATAGGGGACGGTTCAAACGAGAACTGTTTTTCGTACGAGAACTGTGAAAACCAATCTTATCCGTTGATTTGATAAAGTGAAACTCATGGATGTGGAGCGTGAGGGGATCAAGTGTGGCAGGGTGCATGTGATGAATTCATGGGTGGACAATGACATTGAAGAAGGGGGAATTGGACGGCTCAGATTGGTTCTCGCGGTTCTCGTACGAAAAAAAGTTCTCGTTTGAACTTTTGCCTATATATATATATAGGAAAAAGTTCATGCGAGAACCATTCTTAGTGAGAGAACTGCGAGAACCAATCTAAGCCGTCCAATTTTCCCTCCTTTAATGTAATTGCCCACCCATGAATTCCTCACATGCACCCTGCCACACCATATTCCTCCACGCTCTCCATCCATGATACTTCCCATATATAAGGAACGGCTAAGATTGGTTCTAGCGGTTCTCGCACTAACAACGGTTCTCGAATGAATTCCCCTCTCTCTCTCTCTCTCTCTCTCTCTCTCTATATATATATATATATATATATATATAGACAAAAGTTCATGCGAGAACCGTTGTTAGCGCGAGAACCGCAAGAACAAATCTAAGCCGTCCAATTCCCCCTCCTTCAATGTCATTGCCCACCCATGAATTCCTCACATGCACCCTGCCATACCTATCCCTCCACGCTCTCCATCCATGATACTTCCCATATCCAAGGAACGGCTAAGATTGGTTCTCGCGGTTCTCGCACTAACAACGGTTCTCGCATGAACCCTCCCCTATATATATATATATATATATATATATATATATATATATATATATATATATAGGACGGTTCAAACGAGAATTGTTTTTCGTACGAAAATTGCGAGAACCAATCTAACACTTGATTAATATTAATCAATTGCTAATATTTTCTGGTTGCTCATTAAGGCTTTATTAATGATGCATTAGTGAGTTATTTCGGGAAAACCAAGCCTCGCAAATTAATGACGGCTCATCCGGACGCAATTCACGGATGGGTAGATCTATAAATTACCAAAATATGCCTATTGACGAGTCATTAATGACGTTAAAAACAGTTCTCGTACGAAAAACAGTTCTCGTACGAAAAACAGTTGTCGTTTGAACTTTTGTCTAGATATATATATCCATCTTCCACACACACACAAACATATATACACACACGCACACACGCACACACACCCACCCACCCATATATATGCCTTCTCCAAACCATTAAAAACCCCTACACATTCACCTCAAATGGAAGCAATCAATTTGATTGACAATTCGTCCGACGAGGAGATGGTTGAAGTCATCGGGTTAGCAGCTTAAATACTAGAAAAAGACAAAGGTGAAAATTCAAGATAAAGAGTTACACGTCATCGACGATACATTAGGAGAGATAGAGACGGTGCCGGTGATCATTTGATATGGGATTATTTTGCCGACAGTCCTACGCATCCTTCTACTTATTTTAGACGGAGATATCGGACGAGGAAACAATTGTTTATCTGAATTGTCGAATGTATCTCTACTTACTCTGTAGCACCTATTCCCGATCATTTTTAAAATTTTGAGCAACGTTCAGATTGTGCCGACTCTTTCGATGAGTATCTTATGATGGGTGAGCGGACAAATAGTGATTGTTTAGAAAATTTTCATAAATTTGTAATGGATCTATATTTGGAGCATTACTTGAGGAAAACCGACGTAGATGACATTGAATGGTTATATAGTATACATGAAGTGGTTCACGCGTTTGGAAGCATTGATTGCATGCACTGGGGTGGCATACGTGTCCTAATGTATGGAAAGGTCAATATTTAAGAGGTGATCATGGTTATCATACATTCATACGGTTATGCTGAAGCCGTTGGGTCATATGATTTGTGGATTTGACATACATATTTTGGTGTTGCGGGATGAAACAACAACATCAACGTTTTGAACCAATTACCGTTGTTCAACGACATTATCAACGATACCGTTCCCGATGCCCCGTTTCAGGTTAACGGAAAAACATATAAAAAGTTCAAGCATAACATTTGGAGTTCTTTAAGAGAGCACAAGAAAAGATATCGAGCGAACATTTGGAGTTCTTTAAGGTCGTTGGGCAATAATAAGAAACCCGACAACAAAACTCAGCATCAACAAAATGAGTAGAATCATGTACACTTGCATAATATTGCATAACATCATTGTCGAAGACTAAGGATATGTAATAAGCCCACAAGACGATGGTGTGGAAATTCAAAGCAACAACTCACATCATTCTATTACCCAGAGATTTAGTTCGCAAATAACGAACACTAATGAACTACACAATAGGGGAACACACCATAATCTACGAAATGACCTCGTCAAGCACATTTGACAAATTTTGATTCATTACCAAAATTGATCAACTTCTAAATTAGTTAATCTGATCTTTATTGTGTGGTATTATTTTTATTTTAGTAATTTTAGTAGTTTGAGTTTTTTAACACTAGGAATGTAATATTTTTAATTTCAATGAGATGTGATGTTGGTATTTTTAGTTTATATATATAATTTAAAAAACTTAATATACTATTTTATTTTATATGTATAGAAATGAAAATAAAAATGAAAATGGTGGTGATGTGATCACTGTGAGTGCTTAGTTATTGATACTAGTATGTTATTGATGTTGATGTGACAGATAGTTATAACAGTTATCTATGTTATCACTGTAGATGCTCAATAATCAAAGATCCAACCTATATAATTGTATATTTAAATATAAAAAAAAAACAATAATGATATATTCTCATACTTTTTTCTTCTATATCATCCTCCTCACTATAAGATTATATGTGGACTCAACTAATTTTCTTTGCTTATTTGATTTTGTGAGTAGAATGATAAATAGGAAGATAAATTACCCATCTATCTCACCATAGCCCACCTTACCTAAAACCGCCCTACCCCACGTGCACCTCCTACTAACCATACAGACGTCATAACCTTAGTGACATGTACCCTACCACCTCACCGCTATCTTACACTACTTCAACGGCACCACCCTACTTCACTCCTAAAGCACCCTCAACCATATGGCTAACCTACCTTAACCTGACAAGTTGTCAACCCTACGTTGTTGCACATAGTGGTGGCGATTGCTTGGCCCACATAAATATGTCAAATTTTATGTTTTAAAAGCGTGAGACTTATTTCAGCAATGAATCAATTTAAGCGAGTATAGCCACTAGGTTATTTGTATGACTACAATCAAGATGGTTAATTATCAAAATAGTACTAAAGGCTATATAAGCATCAATTTAGTTTCATACATGTTCATTAGTGGAAACTATCAAATGACAATGGGAAAAAGATGTGTATAACCAGAAACACCTATGATAGTTGTTTTCTTACTTACAAAGACTTAAATGAGTAAACGAAACACTTAAATGAGTAATGATGAAATGACTAATATACCCTTATTTTAAAGCGTTTGTGAGTGTGAAAACACGAAAGATATGTGCTACTAGAAGTATATATCACAAATTATATTCTCATTTTAATTGACGTTTTGATGGCACAGTGGTTCTTGTCATTTTACCATTCACATTTGAGCAACCTATAGTGTTGCTTTGATCTTTGAGTGGTTTTAATTTAAACTTCCAATACTTAGATGGTCTATTCTAATTATGTAACTTGTAAACCTATTGTTCATACAATATGATGCAATAAGTGCTAGTGAGGTTTACATGTAACAAGTTTCTATTATTTGCAAAACAAGAACAAGTTAGATTAGAGGATTTGCCGGAGTCTTGTAAATCACTCTAACACTTAAGTAGTCGTATATGGAGTCTAAAAGAGATCAAAACATGAAGAAGTTTTTTTTCTTTCTTATTTTTTTTTTTTGCTGTACATTGGTAATGTAGGTGGTGATAATAGTAATCATGGAATGTGAATGCCAAAAGATAAGGATAGCTGGTGGTATGAACAATGGATCTATGCCAATCAAGGAATGCCACTAAGCGGATGAAACATGTTGTTATGGAGATTTCCTTGACGTGTTCTCTCGAGTGGTTCTAGATAAACTGATAATTTCAATCGGCTGTCAATCGAATTAAAATCCTTTTTCTATATCTATGATGTCATCCACAATAAATAGAATTGATTATATCATATTTTAATATCAATTTTCATTTACTGTTTACATTGAGATATATTATTTTTATTTAGGGTTTGTCAATATGTTCTAAGTATATAAAATATATTTTAATAAGGTTTGGATGAATATAGTTTTTTAAAAGGCGATGTATATGATTTTAATTTATGGGGCTTATTAATTGCATTTTTAGTGAAAACAAAAAATTTAAACTAATACATGATTCCAACAAAAAAACATAAAGTAAGCCTGTATAAGCCGAATTGGAACTGAAATACTTACATAGGTTTGAACTAAATTTGCATGTCCTCTTTTTAATTTCTAGATCCGCCACTAAATCCATCCAACCAGCTTGTTGGAGCCGGCTCAAGTGGGTGAGGGTAGAAGTGTAGAACACCTATGGCCCCCTCCACCAGGTTCTTGGTGTTGGTTGGAGCTGGCTTAAGCGGGTGAGGGTAGAACACCTATCGCCCCGGCCTCCACCGGCTCTTGCAGGTGTTTAGCTCCTCATGTGTCAAGTTGCTCTCTTTCCTCTTTTTCGTTCTTTCTTCTCTCTCTCTCTCTCTCTCTCTCTCTCTCTCTCTCTCTTCTCTCTTCTTATTTAAATTTTTGGACCATAAATAATAGAGAATGATTATGTGAGATGAATATGCGGGTTCGTGGGATAAAATGAGGTAAAAGTTAAAAATAATTTGGCAATGTAATGTGATGTGAAAAAGTAGGATGAATGTTACTGATTCTTAAAAGACTTTTGTACGCTAGTCATTTAAAATGAAATAAAATGGACAAGTTAATAAATAATTGATTCATAACTAGATAGTTTGTGAATTGATAGTATAGATAATTTTTGCGGTTAAAAATGAAGAAAAAGATGTGATCTTTAATGCAAAGTGGTTTTCATATTTGTAGTTTGATGAAGATTTGACACTCTTTTTCAGCACATTATTTTAAATAAAAAACTCTACTAAAATACACAATACCTAGAAGAATATTTGATGTATGATTAATAAAAAAGATATTCTTTTACATTAAAAATGAAAAAGAAAAAGAGCTGGGTTCACTACTAGAAAAACAGGTATCAGAAAGGGATTTCCCATAACTCAATTTAGTGGGAAAATTTTTTAACAGATTTCCCACGGATTTGAGTCTACAGGCACAGTTATTCATTTCCCACATATTTCCCATAAATTTCCCACGGTTTTGAAATGAAAACATTATGAGGGAAAGTTGTTGCAAATTTATATAAATTTCCCACGGATTTTCCACAGACTTGAGTTTAAAATCACATGTAGTGATTACAAAAGGATTTCCCACGGATTTTCAATAGATTTGAAACAAGATTAATCCATATGAAATTTGTTGGAAAAGTCGTATAAATTTCACACAACCCACCGAATTGATTATGATAGGCTAATGTAACAATTAAAGAGCTATTGATTACCCACGGATTCCGAACATGGAGAATTCAGTGGAAAAGTTGCTCAGTATATGTATAATTTTCCCACTAATTTCCCACATAATTGGGTAAAAAGTAACCATTAAATAGAAATTGTCATTGATTTCTAACCGAATTGAGTACAGACCCAAAGTTAACCATTAATGACCACTAAAACGTACTAAGCTTCAAACTCAACTTTTATATGAAACTAATATAACCTAATTTGATGTTATACAACTTATTGGTTAAACAATGTTCATGTGTGTGAATTATAATCAATATTGATCAACTATTATAATACTTGAAACGAAACAGGTCAATAATTACCAATATTAATGAATCAAATGCACAATCGATTCAAAAAAGCCATTCATAGTCATCATTGACCGTGATTGGCTCACTGGTCACGACATGTACGTATGTAATCCGATTGAAACATGCTTTAATCATTTCTTGTTACACATGACAACGTCATATAACTAAAAATCTTATTTGAAATCAGAAGCCGAGATCTCGTATAACACTTATGATCCATCAAAAGGAATTATATAGCAATATGATATAAAACTTATTAAAAAAATATCAATCTTATACTAATATAACATATATTTTTAGTTATCTTTTAAATTAAAATCTAATAATAAGTTAATATAAAATTAAAAATAAACAAATTATATAGTATTAATTACTAGATATAACATATAAAGTTAAAAAGATAAAACAAAAAAAATCCTAAAATTTTCACTTCCCACCATTTTTTACCTTCCCCCCAAAACTTCCCCCCATTTTAGTCAAAATGTTTATTGCACGGAAATGTAATGAACTTATCGCGAGTTAACATTGTATGTAACAAACTAATTTTTCTTGCAAATAATACAATGAACTACCATTTTTTTATATTGTATGCAAGTTTGATCTTTAATTGCTTGTTGCCGGTTACCCTTATATACACTTGGCAATCTTTTTTTAATGCTTCCGTGGCACTCCACGTAGGACGCCACGTAGATAAAGTTTATTATTATTATTATTATTATCAAACACACACCATCTTCATCAGGTGATCAAGGAAGGAAAACCCTCTGCCATCTCCTCTCATACAAAACAAAACCACCGCCTCTATCAATCTCTTCCCGTCTCTCTCTCTCTCTCTCTCTCTCTCTACGTTAACAGACCCCGCCCTCTCGCCACTGCCACTCGCCGGAGAGATCTCGCCACCGCCTCTCGCCGGAGAACTCTCGTCACCGCCTCTCGCCACCGCCATCGCCGCCATCTACGACGTCTTCACCTAACTCGAAGAAAACCCTAACTCGCCGACGTCTTCACCTAACTCGAAGAAAACCCTAACTCGCCGCCATCTACGATGTCAAACACCGCCGCGGCCATTGCCGACACCAGGTTTCTTAGGGTTTGGTGTTTTAATCTTCAAAGATATGCTTCTAGGGTTTTCAAATCTGTTCGTTTTAGGGATTTTGCCCGCTTTGTAGGGTTTTAGGGTTTTCATGCTCATTTCATGGTTTTCGCACATCTGGGTTTTGTTTGGTGGATCTTCGTTTCTGTTTTTTTGGATTTTCGTTACAGATCTAGTTGAATGTTTTAGGGTTTTCGGGTTGAATGTTTTAGGATTTTCGTTTTCGTTTTAGGATTTTTCGGGTTGAATGTTACAGGTCGGTTTGTGGATTTTCAACAACCACCTCCTCATTCATTTTTAGATCTGGTTGAATGTTTTAGGGTTTGAGATCTGGTAGAATGTTTTAGACGTAGTGGTGGTTGTAGATTAAGAAGGCAGTTGTAGATTAAGAAGGCGGCGGAGGTGGTTAATAGGCAGCTGGTGGTGATGGCGGCAGTTAGAGGTGGTAGCGGTGGTGGTTGAGGGTTTTCACATATCTGAGTTTAATGTTTTTCATAGATCTGAGTTTGATGTTGTAGTGTTGGTGAAAATGGAGGTGGCGGTGGTTGAAAATGGAGGTGGCGGTGTTGGAAGATGAAGTAAGTGGTGGTGGGGTGGTGGTGGTGGTGATTATTGATGAAGATGATTAATAATAATAATAAAACAAATAATAATAAAATAAATAATAATAATAATAGTAAATAATATTATTAATAATATAATAATAAAAACAATAATGACACATCAACTATAATAATAAAAATAATAATGACACATCAGCAAAAAATGACACTTGTGCATTATCTTAAAAAAGAAAAAAGAAAACAATAAATTACCTGTTCCACGTCAGCATTTACCTTCTTTGTAGGTTAAAATTGCATACAATGTAAAAAAAATAATAGTTTAATGTATTATTTGCAAGAAAAATTAGTTTTTACATACAATGTTAACTCGCGATAAGTTCGTTACATTTCCGTGCGATAAGTTCGTTACATTTCCGTACGATAAACCCTTAGTCAAAACCCTTGTCTTTCTTTTTACCTTCCCCCGAAAACCTTGTCTTACTTACCAACTCTTTTCCAAAATTTTCAAATCAAATTACCCTCTTCTCTCAAAACCATCGGTCGAAGGTCTCCACAACGATCTCTCAAAAACCATCGGTTTAAGATATCTCCACAACGAACAGCCCTTGTGACACACATCGAACATCTCAATCGATTCTCTACTCCTTTCTATACCAAATCGATGTTCTATCCTCACGGCTTCTGAATTGGTTCTCTCCTCACCAAATCGATGGCAACAATTTTACGGTTTCATCACAAGAACTGATTCTGGTGACCTCCCTCACCAAATTGATGGCTTCTCATCGGTAGCCATTCTGGTAAGAAACTAATATGTGAAGAAAATTGAGATTTTTAGTTTTATTTCATGAAGAAAATCGAGATCTCCAGATTGTTTCTTATATACTAAATTGCAAATTGTTTTAATCTTAGTATTATCTTTTTGAATATTAGCTCTGCATATGCGATGGACTTTAATCTTCTTTGCTCTTCATTTTCTTATAGGTTAAATTATTATTTTTTATGGAGACTGGGTGGTGAATAGGATAGTTTAGACATAATTAGTGTGACACATTATATGTACTTTTAGCAATCCTTGTGTATATTAGTATATTACAGACCAAGTGTAATTAAAAAGTTCACAAGCATATAGTGATACATGTTAAGCTGGATGAATAAGTGTAAATCTGTGAATATAAAGGTTTACCTTCACAATTGTCTTATTGATTAAAAAGGTAACTGGTGTACTTTTTGGGTGTTTAGGGAGATGTATTTTATTGAATTTTCTTATTTCAGTCTTAGAAGTTCTCTGTTTTCTCTTCAATGCATAAACAATAGTGATACCTTTTGAGTCTTAAGATGTTGAAAGTTTCATGTTCATAATGTATGTTTATAATGTTTACACGTATACAGTGCTTTATCAAAGTTGAGGCAGAAGGTGATCCTTGAAGGCTCAACCAAGGTTAGTTACAATTCTTGGTTTAATTGGTTTTGCACTAGCAAAATTGGATATGAGCATTCAAGTTCTTATTTTCATAGAGCAAAGATGTTTACACTTTGTAACTTCCTAAGATTTCTAGCATTGTAAATTAATTGTTCTTATGCAAACTTTAATGATGTGGATCTATCATGAATCAATATGTTAAGAAAGATACTTAAGTTCCAATATGGTGTTCACTCTCTGCATATGACGGGTTTTAGAAAAATTAATTATTACAAGTTGAATCAACTGCTAATCTCCCATACACAACCATGGTGAAGTTCTTGTATATCGTGGGAAAGATCATATAAATAAACTATATAGCGTTGAGATTGTTTATTACTTAGTGTTTTGTATTTTATTAACACCTAAGCATCATAACATTTCTTATACCTCTTAAGAGTAAGCTGTTTTGTATGTTGTTCACACTCAGATTTGTAATTTGCTATGATTCTGGTCATTAACTGAACACTATGTACATTGGGTATTTTTAATGATGCTAGTATATATGTAAATTAGGTTATCAACTAAACACTCTGTTAATAGACAATGATAGCAATAACATATTTTGGTTCAGGCATTTGCTCGTATAATCTCACTAACGAAGGGGCCATTTTCATTGTTACTGTTCCGGCTGTTAAAATAAGGTCCGCCTGTCAAGGACTCGATCTTGGTACTAGTCCATAACGATCAAAGTCGAATCGTAAGCCTATTAGTGAAGCAAATTCAATGAAGCAACAACTGGTACCATAGAGAAGCGGCCATAAACTAGAGAGTCTTGACCAATTTGAAAGATCATTTAATGTAGTTGAAATGATTGAATTTTGGGTTGTTCGATGAAATAAGGGAAACTCAATGGAATTCATAACTATCTTATATATATATATATGAGACGGTTCAAATGAGAACTGTTTTTCAACTACGAGAACCAATCTCAGCCGTTCCTTGAATATGGGAAGTTCGTGGATGGAGAGCGTGGAGGGGATCAAGTGTGGCAGGGTGCATGTGAGGAATTCATGGGTGGGTAATGACATTAAAGGAGGGGGAATTGGAAGGCTCAGATGGGTTCTCGCAGTTCTCGTACGATATATATATATATATATATATATATATATATATATATATATATATATATAGACAAAAGTTCATGCGAGAACCGTTGTTAGCGCGAGAACCGCGAGAACCAATCTAAGCCGTCCAATTCCTCCTCCTTCAATGTCATTGCCAACCCATGAATTCCTCACATGTACCCTGCCACACCCTATCCCTCCATGATACTTCCCATATCCAAGGAACGGCTGAGATTGGTTCTCGCGGTTCTCGCATGAACCTTTCCCTATATATATATATATATATATATATATATATATATATATATATATATATATATATAAGTCCATATCAATGTATTTTGCATCTTAATTCTAGTTGCTTTGTGGAAACAAGAATTAGTAAAATTTGATTTTTGTTAATGTATATAGGAAGCATATAAGAGACGTGTGATTGAGAAGTACGGGGAGGACACTCATGAACATTCATACGATGAAAGCATATGGGAGGAATGTGCGGGTGGGCGTAAGAAAGGGAGACTGTATGGATCAGATAAGCATGTAGATCCAACATTCCTCTTCACTCGTAAATCAGGGTCGTCTAGCAGTGGATCATTTGTTGAGGGTGCTGCAGCTGAAGAGGTTTGTTTGTTCATCTTTAAATGTTTTTGTCTCTTAAGTATGTCAAAATTGTTAATTCCAACGACTGTTCTTATGATCTCCATGATGTTGAGTTGAAACTTTTTTATTTGATAATAGTTGCATGGTAAAAATGTACCAGGTAGTAACATGGGAAAGCTAACAAATCTGACCCACATAATGTTTTATTTGAATTTTAGTTAGAATTAATTAGAATTTAGTCAAGTTATTGTTTAGCATATGGTTATGATGTTTAGTATAGATAGTGACATTCTTATGCAAATGGGTCTTAGACTCTTAGGTATGCTTTAAATGGGTCATGAACTTGTTGTAAATAGGTCACTGATCTGCACTATTGTTTATTTATTTGAAATGGGTCATGGACTTGGATGAATTATGGGTTAAAATAGACTCTTGTTAGATTGGGTTGGTTGACCCGTTGACAATAAGTTTGTTCTTTTAGTTCTTATTAGCGATTGATGTTTTATGAAAATGGGTTAAAACATTTTGTTTTTGTAGGTCCAAAGATTAACACATGTGGTGGAGGATATGCAAGAACGAGAGGAACAAGAAAAAAAGAATATAGAAGAACGTGAGAAAGAGAGGGAAGAACGTGAAAAGGAGAGGGAGGAGCTTGCTCGGAAAGAAATGGATGAGTACAAAACAAAAATGGATGAGAAGCTTGCCTCTTTCTTCGCACGCTATTCAAATTCCGACCCTTCAAGTGATCACTAATCTTTATTATATGTTTTATATATTATATAGTTAATATATTATTACCGAATATTATATATTTTGGAATTGTTATCCGGCCCTCAAAGCGTGGCTGGGAAAATTTACCATCGGGTATTATTAGTTGCTATTTTGGGAAGTTAGTATCCGATGTTTTGGAACTTTACTTTGGGACTCATTGTCAAGGGAATGTACTATCGGATATTATTAGTTTTAGAACTAGTTTACATAGTTTGTGTATTGAAACATTTAATTTATAGGAAATGTGTTACAAATAAGTGGGAAATACCGTCTTAATATTAATAAGAAATCAGTGGAAATTTCGATACAAAAATCTCTATGATATCTATTGCAAATCCGTGAGAAAAGTAGTTGCAATTATGTGAGAAAAGTGACTGTTGAAAATCCGTGGGAAGATATGCGTGGAAAATCCGTGGGTAAATATGGTTGTTGCATATCTGTGGGTTAAAGATGGCCGTTGCAAATCCGTGGGTAAAGATGACCGATCAAATCCGTGGGTAAATGTTAGAACCCAAAAAGTGAGGGTGTATTTTGTAACTTCTCCAAGGCTATAAAAGGCCTTGGTGCGATTTCAATACCAAGCTTTGAAATAATTTACTACACAATTTCCAAGGTATGTGTGTGTGTGTTTCTCTCTCAAATCGCATAGCTTCATCCCTGCTGGGACCAACAAGTGGTATCAGAGCCAATTTTTTCTTTGAAATTGGTTCTTGATTATTGTGCCAATCATTTGCAATCATATTCTCAATTAAATCAAGTACAAATGGTAAGCATTCTGCATCGATTTCTGTGTCCAAAGTCATGGTGATTCTTCCTCAATTGCCACTAGAAATGATCTCTGTTCTTTGAGTTTTGCTTGCTGATTGATTGGATAATCATTGGGTAATCATTGGAAATCATTGTTGTACCAATCATTGATCAATCTTTATTGGTAAGTTTTTCATCTTCATTTGCTCTTCTGTGCGTACTGTTCATCATGAAGGTTTGAAGTTTCTTTTTAAAATCCAACATTCTTGTTCATTAATCACTGGAATGATGATTAAAATTGATTAGCAATAATTATCTGCTGTACTTTTTGTCCCACATCAATTGTCAAATCAACTGTTCTTGAGAAAAGTGAAGGTTTAAACATGAAAGTTGCAGGTTGACGTGAATTTTTGAATCTACGAATTCTCATTTTGAGAACTGTTTTGAAATCAAATTGAGTAAATCGAGGTCGCCAATCATGGAATTGAAATTTGCAAGTTGTTTTGAAAAGAATGATTGGATAATCATTGGTTTTTGAAACTTTGGAATTTGAGCTCAAGAACACGAAGAACAATTCAGATCTGAGATTTCAATCCTTTGATTTGGAAAACACCTATTGAAAGGTGTTTGTGAGTGAAAGTTTGTTGGGATTGGAAAGTTTGTTACAGATCGAAAAGGGGTGGTGTAACAGACTAATTCGATCAAGTCTGGTAGTGAAGATCGCATCAAATTGAAATTTGATCAAAATGACTGAAGATCGCATGCTTGTTTTACAGTAACGATCGCATGCAACTAGCTTACTTTGGTTGACTTAGACTTGGTTGATTAGAAGGTTGTTATATCAGGATAGTGAAGATCGCATGCAATTAGTTTACAGTGAAGATCACATACAATTAATCTACTTTGGTTAACTTGGTTCAAAATATTCATTTTGATTAAAACGATTGCATACGATTGATTTATTCAGTTGATAAACATGTTCAATCGCAACATATATCTTTGATCGCATCCGATCTAGTTTAACAGGGTTGACAACATCCAATCATTTCAGTACCGATCGCATTCGATTCCTCAGCATCAGTTTTAATCACATTTTAGTACCGATCGCATTCGATTCCTTAACTCTTAATCGCTTTTCAGTACCGGTCGCATCCGATTCCTTAACAGTTTTAATCACATTTTAGTACAGATCACATTCGATTGGTATCTCAGTTCTATTTGCATTCAAGTACAGACTGCATTCGATCTAAATCTCAGTCGTAATCGCATTCAATCATCATAATTGCATTCGATTGTTGAGTTTAATTTTAATTCTCTTTCAAAGGAAAAACCGATCCACAAGATGTCTAACTCAAATGAGATGCCCGCTATTGGCACTGATACAAAACCCCCGATTTTGTTTAGAAATGATTATCATGTTTGGAAGAGAAGATTTATGGATTTTCTGGAACATAATGATGCATATTGTCAAGCTATGAGGGATTGCATTGAGAATGGTAACAAACTGTTCCTCAAAGTTATTCCTGCAATTCCCGGTAATAATCCTGAAATTCCTGCTGATACCAGAGAAAAATCGTTTGATGAGCTCACTGCTCAAGAGAAAGAAATTAAGAAGGCTGAAAGAATGGCAAAGTATTATCTCAAGCAAGGTTTATCATCAGAGATATATACAAAGGTGGACAGTCTTGAGATTGCAAAACAAATATGGGATGAGCTCAAAAGGCAACTACAAGGTACTGCACAAGGTGAATACATCAAAAAGACGCAACTGGTGAATAGTTTTCATGACTTCTCTGCTAGAGAAAATTAATTACTTCATGAAACTTATAGCAGGTTTTGCAGACTGTTAAATGAGCTTAGATCAAACAAGATACCTCGATCAGATCTGGATCAGAATTGTGTTTTTCTGAAGTCTTTGGGAAGTGAATAGAGCGAGCATGTGAAGTTATACAAATATGTTAACAAAGATTTAACACAAGTAACTTTTCATAACATCTTTGAAGATCTGAATTAGTATCAAGCAGAAGTATCAAAGTCATTGCCTAAGGTTCACTTCAGGATCCAGACGTCCTGAGAACTACCGGTCTACTGAAAAACCCAGGTTTCAGAGAGAAGAAAAGAAGGGGGATAAAAGAGGTGAAATGAAATGTTACAACTGTGGAGGATCAGGTCATCTCATCAGAAACTGTCCTCAAAAGAAAACCAAGGATGCTGAATACTACAAACAAAAGTACTGCCTGTCCAAGCAAAAGAAGGATGGGAAAGTTTTAATGTTTGAGGAGGATCAGTTCTTATCTGATACAGACACTGACAGTGATCTTGAAGCTGATAATCAAGCTCAAATCTGTTTCATGGGAAAGCATGAAGACTCAGATGAGGAAAACAGCCCTACCTTTGACATGTCAGAATCAGAATCCAAAAAGGTACAAACTCCACAATTAGATACTAACTTTGATTTACTTGCAGGTTTTAATAATGCTCACATTCACACAATTCTTAAAAATATGAAAAGCCTAGAAGCAAGTGTTAGTAATCTGAAAAATAAGAACAAATCACTAAAACAAGTCATTCAAAGTCAAGATCACGAAGCACAGGGAATAATTGATCAAATTGAAAAAGACTTGCAATTCTCAAAAGCACAATTAAAAGAAACAAGTTCCAAACTCTCAGACTTGAAAAATGAAACACAAACTATCATTCATGATCTTAAAGCTGAACGTGTGAGTGCTGAAAAAGATTCTGAGATTTTCCAAACAAGAAATTGTGAATTGTCCACTAAGATTAAGCAACTTGAAGATTTCATCATTAAAAAAAATCAAAGTGAACAAACAATTTTCTTGAACAAACAAAAGGAAAGACCTTACAGTCGATGGACATTTGAAGGCCTAGGATTTGAAAATCCTCATGTGTTAAATAAAGTCACTTGCAAACAATTGTTCAATGTGGATTTCTTCAATATGGGTCTTACAGCAAGAATGAAATTTGTTGGACAAGAGGAAGCACAAATCGAAGAGGAGATGAAAAGGAGTCTTCAGAATCATGCAGAAATATCATTTGACTACACTGCCCTGAATGAATCATACAATTATGAATTTCCACCAACTTTACTCACCAAACAAACTTCTTCTATCTATACAGATGAAGAGTTGTATGCTCCTTCAGTTTCTAAACCTCTGTTGGAATATATTCCTTCTATTGAGTTGTTGAAGCGATTTTACACTCTTCAGGAATATTGTTTCACTTCTCAAGTCATACATGATTTGTCTTCTTTGGTTCTTTCACAAACATCACATTCAGATACTCCTTGTTCAGCATCTGATGAAACATCCATTTCAGATTCCTCTCTTCATGTTGAGATTTTCTCTCTTACACGTAAAGTCGATGAATTAAAATTAGCAAATGAAGTTCTTCGCTCAGAGTTATCTCATGTTCAGAAACACGATGAAGGAATCATTGACAGGTTTTGTCGTGAAAAATTTGATCTCAAAAATCAAATCAAGAAGCTACGTTCCACTCCATGTGCAAACAACGATTATGATGCCAAAGATTTCTTCTTTCAGATGTCTTCATCACAGCCTCCAAAAGCTTCCACTGATGTATCATCATTTTCATCAGTTTCTAAATCCGTTACTACAGTGACATCTGTTTCAACCGTGAATTCTCAAAATAAATTAAACTAGATTGTTCATGCAACTAATCACTCATTCTCTCTTTCGCATGATAAACCAGAAACTTCAGCTGTAGCTGCACGACGTCCAAAGTTGAAATCTAATGTGTTTGATTTGCCTGCAGATGTGAAGAAAGCAGACATGAAGAAACAAATAAAAGCTGAATGGAAAAGTGTCATAGCTAAGTCTAATAGGATATGTACTAAATTTTCTTCTGTTTGTGAAAAAATTTTGATGTTTGGAAAAACATGTTTTGCTTTTAATGAAAAAGAAAAAGTTGCACTGAATATGTTCTGTATGAGTGATGGATGTCTGCATGGTCACTGTGAATTCAAATGTGAGTATGACCAACTTAGAAAATCTTTTGGAATCAAACCATGTGCTCATTGGTCAGATTGTTATGAAAATCAAGTTGTGTTTCCATTTTTAAATTCCAAAGGAGTTGTCTTACACATCTGGATAACCAAACGACATGCATATGTTTTTAAACAGTTAAACAAGTCTCGCCGGTTGCTAACAATCCGTGAACTGCAAGCTTATCAAAATCATGGTTACCAAGCTTTATACTCTGCATGGCTTGCACGTGAACAGGAACTTAGACACAAATCATATCCCAAACTCTCTTCATTCTTGAAATCCAAACATGGATAGATAAGAGGTCTAATCCTGGGGTTTCCAAAATCCAACATCCTCTTGAGGTCACGAAGTTCAACTCTGCTTCTAAGCATTCTGCTTCTAAGTGGATATCCAAGTCCATCGCTTCCGCAACATGTGCCACTCGTACATCTTCTAAATTCTCTTCGACCTCATCTCATAGGTTCACTGCGCCCTTGCAACCAAAACACAAACAGGTTCATCCAGGCAAGAACGTAATTTCTAAATGGGTTCCAAAGAAATCATCCAGTGTTGTCACAAATGATACATCACATTCACAACTAGATACAAAAACTCATTCTTCACCAACTGACATATCAGGACCCATTCATACATGGGGACCTAAATCTTCTTTATTTTCTTTTTGTAGGAACCTGATTTATGGTACCTGGACTCCAGCTGCACAAAACATATGACGGGGGACAAACGTCTTCTAAAAAATTATGTTTCTAAGTACTCCAGAAATGTAAGATTTGGGAATGACCATGTCGCACCAATTTTGGGGTACGGAGATATTGAAAAGAAAAATATCAAAATAAAGAAGGTTTCCTATGTAGAAGGATTGAGTCATAATCTCTTCAGTATCGGGCAATTCTGCGACAAAGATTTGGAAGTGTTGTTCAAAAGGAACTCTTGTTCAATATCTACAGAATCTGGTGATACTCTTCTCTCAGGATCAAGAAAATCCAACTTATACTCCATAGATCTGAACAACTATAACACTCCCACTTCTATCTGTTTACTGTCTGAAGCATCTTCAAACTTAACTTGGCAATGGCACGGAAAATTGTCCCATCTAAATTTCAAAAATATCAACAAGTTGATCTCAAATGATTTGGTCAGAGGATTGCCAAGGTTAAGGTTCAAGAAGAATAATCTGTGTGCAGACTGTGCTAAAAGCAAAATGCATAAGACATCTCATTCAAACAAACAGGAGATGAGTACCACGAAACCACTACAACTGCTACACATGGATTTGTGTGGTTTAATGAAAATTCAATCCAGAAATGGGAAGAAGTATATGTTAGTCATGGTGGATGACTATTCGAGATATACTTGGGGTCAAGTTCTTAATTTCAAAAGATGAAACTGCTTCAATAATAATTGCTTTTATTAAGCAGCAACAAAACAGGCACAATCAGAGTGTTGGTGCCATTCGATCTGATAATGGAACTGAATTTAAGAACAATACTCTGAAAAGCTACTTTGACCTTGTGGGAATCACACACCAATTTTCTACCGCTTACACACCTTAACAAAATGGTGTGGTGGAACGACGCAACCGAACTCTGGTTGAGGCTGCTCGTACCATGCTGTCCTACTCTGGACTCCCACCTTCCTTCTGGGCTGAAGCAATCAGCACTGCCTGCTATACGCAGAATCGTTCTTTCATACATAAACGTTTAAATAAAACTCCATATGAACTGGCAAATGGAATAGTGCCTAATATCAAGTATTTTCACCTATTTGGTAATAGGTGCTATGTGCTTAATGAAAAAGCTAATCAAGAAAAATTTGCAACCAAAGCAGATGAAGCAATTTTCCTTGGTTATTCACAAGAGTCAAAAGCATATAGAGTTTTCAATAAAAGAACACAAAATGTACAAGAAAGCATAAACGTTACAATTGATGATTCATCAAATGTTGCTTCTGTTCCACCGGTACAATCTAGAATCGCTTCTGAACATGTCCGTTCAGAACCGGGTCTTCAAAGTACAGATACAAACATTCCATCTAGTTCAAATGCTAATGATTTAAATTTTATGTTTGATATCTTCCACTCTCAATCTAATCCTGTTCATCATGTTTCCAGGACTGAACCTGTTCTTCAAGAAAGTGTTACTCTTACTCCTCCCACAGTAACAGTATCAACTCCATTAATTGATTCTACTCTTGAAGAAGCAACACCCAGTTCTGTTACACGTCCTGCAGAGGCTACTCCAGAATTTGACTTTGAGAGTCCTCCCATCTTTGATTCAGATCCAAATTTGCCTACTGAAGCTGAGGAACAATTACCATCTTGGGAAATTTTCTTTCCTTCTGCTTCCACTCCCCATGAAACTAAATGGACAAGACACCACCCTGAAGATCAAATCATTGGCAATCCCAATGTTGGTGTCCGTACCAGATCTGCAACAGCAAATGAATGCTTGTATTCTAATTTTCTCAGTCTCCTTGTACCCACAAAGGTCTCTGAAGCACTCTATGATCCAGATTGGGTTGTAGCCATGCAGGATGAGCTTAATCAGTTTGATAGACTCGCAGTCTGGAGATTAGTGCCACTTCCTCATGGAAAATCTGTCGTCGGGACCAAGTGGATTTTAAAAAATAAAAGGGATTCTGATGGTGTAGTTGTTCGTAATAAAGCTCGACTTGTGGCAAAAGGCTACAATCAACAGGAAGGCATTGACTATGATGAAACATTTGCTCCTGTCGCCAGAATTGAAGCAATTCGTCTTTTTCTAGCATATGCTGCCAGTGCAAGCTTTAAAGTCTTTCAGATGGATGTGAAAACGGCGTTCCTCAGTGGTATTCTAAAGGAAGAGGTATATGTTTCACAACCTGAAGGATTTGTTAACCCTCACCATCCAAACCATGTTTATATTCTAGATAAGGCATTATATGGTCTGAAAGAAGCACCCCGTGCCTGGTGTGATGTCCTATCTGAATATCTTCTGACTGAGGGTTACACAAAAGGTACATCGGATACTACACTATTCATCAAGGCCAGAGGCAAAGATAAAATTTTAGTACAGATATATGTTGACGATATTATCTTTGGCTCAACAAATTCTAAGTACAGTGATGAATTTGCTAAAACTATGGCCAATCGCTTTCAGATGAGTATGATGGGGGAAATGTCATTTTTCCTTGGTCTAAAAGTGAAACAATTACGCACTGGTAATTTTATCAGTCAGTCAAAGTATATCAAGGACTTACTCAAAAAGTATGACATGCTTCATTGCTCTGCCATTTCAACTCCTATGGCTGCTAAAACAAAATTATCTGCTGATCCAGATGGTTAATCGGCTGATCTGAAGACCTATAGGGGTATGATTGGTTCATTACTGTACTTGACAGCAAGCAGACCAGATATCATGTTTTCAACATGTCTGTGTGCTTGCTTCCAGGCCAATCCCAAAGAGTCGCATCTCCAAGCAGTCAAGCAGATCTTTCGTTATCTCAATGGAACTATGGACTTAGGGTTATGGTATCCTACGGATTCAAATCTTGACTTGTATGGCTATTCAGACTCAGACTATGCTGGTTGCATGATAGATCGGAAGAGTACCTCTGGCAGTGTGCATTTCTTGGGAAACAGATTGGTCTGTTGGGCCTCGAAGAAACAAAACTGTGTGTCTACATCCACTGCTGAAGCTGAATATGTTGCTGCTGCAATGTGTTATTCACAAAGTTTGTGGATTCGAACACAGTTATCAGATTTTGGCCTTCATTATGACAAGATCCCACTGTTCTGTGATTCACAATCTGCCATTGCCATTTCTTGCAATCTAGTACACCATTCTATAACCAAACACATTGACATCAGGTATCATTTTATTAAAGATATTGTAGAAAAAGGACTCATGGAACTCAGGTATGTTCATACTGATAATCAGTTGGCTGACTTATTTACTAAACCATTAGATGAAACTCGGTTTAATGATTTAGTATCTAAGCTTGGCATGCTCAACATGCAAGTATGACATAACACTTTTCCTTTTTCTTTATTGTCTTTTTTGGTTTTGAATAGGTATTATACAGTTTGTTCATTTTGCAGATCTTTATTCCAGCAAATAAGGGGGAGTGTCTATATCTTTACACATACGGCATGTGTCGGGGGAGAAATATAGACGTTTTTCAAGATACATAACTTCTTTGTCTTTCACTCAATCTAAATTTTTGAATATCTGAAAATTTGATGCACAGATTGAGGGGGAGTTTCGTTTTGGTATGATCTTTAAATCGGAAAAGGGGAATTCAGAAAAAAAAAAATTAAAATTATTAGAAATTAGAAAATTAAAAAGAGAAAAATTGGAAATCAGAAAAATAAAAATAAAATTAAAATTTCAAATCTTAAAGTTGTTGGAACTCATTTGATCATAATTGGGGATTTGGTTGATCGCATGCAAGTGACATGAGAAGATTTGCTAATGTATAGATCGCATTCGATTCACTTGAGCTGTGCATATTTCAATCGCATGCGATCTTATACTTGACAATTTAGTAATCGAAATCAGTATCGATCGCATGCGATCTGTACTTGTGAGAATTCGCATGCAATCTGTACTTGGATTCACTTCGGACTCATTTTGACTTGATCATATGCGATCTATTCTTTAACTTTGCTTGCCTTGATCGCATGCTTGACTTGATCGCATGCGATCTGTTCTTTAACTTTGATTGACTTGATCGCATGCAATCTGTTCATCACCTTTATCGAGAATTCAAAAAGTAACCTTTTAAAAGGACCAATCTGATGAAGCCACATGTCTTTCTCTTTCCAACTTCCTCCTACTTCATCTTCTCCGATTCACTTTACCATTTTTCACCATTGCCAAGCTCGATTTTCTCTCTCACGATTGCAACCGAACCTCTGTCAAAATTTGTAATTTTTACATCATTCGAACCGCACGAACAAGGTGAACAATCCTTACGGTGGAATTTCATTAATTTCAAGTTTTGATTGGAGTTTTTACGGAAAAACAGATCCGACTTTTTGGGGTTTTCTCGGACATAAAAAAAACCAAATTTTGACCCCTCATTTGCACTCGATTGAGATTGTTGCTTTAGACAATTGTTATTAGATTTTCAAGAGGAACTTGGATCTATAAAAATCTTTTCAAAATTTTAACATGTGTTCTTCGTGTTCTTCGTAGTCATGAATTTTTAATAAAATGTGGATTTTGGTCTATTACAAGGTGTTAGGGTCACTTTTTGCTTATACCTCAGTGTCACAAAATTGCTCATATACATGAAATCATTGTATATTGAAGACCAAATTTCATTTTACATTAGTTTAAACATTAGTTACACAATGAACATTTCAGTGTTAAGGTTTTTGGTGAAAATTTCAAAAGTCAATAACTTAGTGTTTTTGGTCAAAATATGACAACTTAGCATCAAAAGGACGAGTTTGATCTAAGTTTTATTATTTTTCATGAGTGTGTGCGTTTAATACTTATCTTTGAATTACAGATCTAACCTGATTGACTGTTGTGCAGATAAATAGCTAACATGGAAGGTGACACTACATCGCTTGTTCATTCTGTGGCTCCGAGTCAGCCAACCTCCAATCCTAAACCAGACGAGCTCTTAATGCCTAGGGCAGAATATCTATCGGTCACTACTCATGATAACAACCAATTCATTGACCTAGCCACTTTGAAAAACCTAAACTACCCTGAACTTACAGAAATCCTTCGTGTGCATCCACTAAATCACTTGCTTACATACAACCTTGCTGTCACTAGTACACATGTCCCTGAAGTTTATGCTCAACAGTTTTGGAAAACTTGCTATATTCATACCAGTCGCACTGGCACTGTTTCTATTCGAGCAGAGGTTGATGATTTCACCATTTCAGTCACAATGGATAGACTTAGAGAGATTTTCCAACTCCCCACTGCTGACAGTCGTCCACTAGCGGTCACCTTTGATGATATTCCTGATGAGGAAACTTGATTAGCTGCACTTCGATCCTTTGGTTACTCTGGTCCATTGGAAAGGAAGAAACAATTTGCATCCAATGTATAACTTTCTCATGACCATACTTCAGAGATGCTTAACAGCCAAACACACTGGATATGAATTCCTCACAGAAACACAATTGAAAATCTTTGTTGCTGTTGGTAATCACTTACACGTGGATTATGCTCAACTGCTCTTCAATGACTTTGAAGCAACTATGGCACAGAAAAACAGTCAAAAGAAGTCTGGAGCAAAGTTTCTGCGATACATGAGGTTCAAACCGATGATCATTCAACATGCAATGGATCAAAATCTAGACATTCCCACGAGAGCAGGTTCACCTTCTATTTCTCAAAAAGTCATTAATACTTTTAAACCTACAATTCCTGATCCACTTCCAATTCCTCAACCTTTACCTGTATCTTTATTGGATCTCTGTGAACAATCAGAAGTAATAATCAGTTATAGGGCGAGAGTAGGAATACCCCCTATGGTTAGACCAGAGCCGGTCATACCTACCCAAGGGGGAGTAGTACCCAGTGAGGACATAGTGGATAGGACTCAACCATCTGTGGGAGATGCTGAGAGGGAAGAGATGAGAGAAAATTCTGAGAGGGGAGGTGAAGAATGTGAGGATGTAACACATAGAGAGGGAGTTGATACTTTTGATCCAGCAACTGTTCAAAATATTGTTGAATCTCTGGCTGTCCATACTGTTGTTCCATATGATGCATCTACTGAGCAGATTAATCTTTCCAATTCCGATACTAGTAGTACCGCTTCCGTGTCAAACACTGTTACTACTCCACCTGTGCGTATAAGATTATCTCCTGTGAGTACTCCCGATGCTCCAATCATTCATACTCCTGAAAACACCCCATCGTACATGAAACTAGCTGATCCTAATTAAAATTCTCCGGTGGTTAGTGCTCATGTTGTGTCAACTGCTGACTTGCCTCCTATTGTCGAACAACCCGTAAGTCAAGCAGGTCTTACAATCATTCTAACTCCAACTCCAAGTCAAGTAATCAAACCTCAGTTTGTTCCTTTTGCTCAAATAGCTCCTGAACATATCCGTGAACCATCTTTTGAGATTGCTTCTGTTTCATATGATACTTCACAATTGTCTCTGAATCAGTATGCTGGTTATGTTAATGAAGAAGAAGATGATGTGAGTAGTAGTTATGTGAGAGAAGAAAATGAGAGTGTTGAGATTTCCCCACACCAAGAAAGCCGGGCAACCACATCTGCTATTAGACCTGACACTGTTAGATCTGATATTGAAATAGACACCCCACCCAGCCACTTAGAAGGTCCTCAAAGATCTTCTACTTCATTGCACAGGGACTTCGCACATAGTCTACGACCATCTCCCTCAGAGATGGGACATATTGAAACTAGAGGACAACCTCCCTCGTCCTCGCCCAGTCTTTTAGCGCACATTGATTATCCGCGGATATCCGCATTTCTTGATAGACACAAAGACACAATTGCAGCACTGGTTACACTAATCAAAAGTGTTCCCGGAATATCCATAGGTAATACTCTTGATAGTATTATTCGAGGATTGGATGGAAATCCTACTGGAGTCAACACAACAACAGCTCCTTTAGGTGGTCCAGCCTCTGTGGCAGGAACCTCAACGGGTGTCTCTCGTGATACCCGGTTTGTTACACAGTCCAAACTTCAAGATGCAATTCAACAGGCTGTGGCACCTTTGCAGTCCAAACTCGATAGCATTGACTCAAAACTTGACCGTTGGTTCTCTGATATTAATGCTAAATTTAATGAGATCTTAGCCCAGTTAAGAGCTCCTGACACTACATGCAATGTTCAAGCTGATGATCGTTGGTTCTATGATATTAATGCTAAATTTACTCGAACTCGAAGGCGTGACGATCAAGATCCTGATGATCGCCCCGAGGGGGAGAAACGTAGAAGAGTGTATATGAGTTCAAGTGCTATAGTACCGTTTACTCCGATGAGTCAAACTTTACCAGGTGAAGGTACTAGTGGAGATCAAGGTGGTGATTCTCAGGCCGATGATGTTCTTAAACAACAACAGATGGTTATCTTTGAACAGAGGCCTGATGTAAATGAAGAGGGGGAGATAAAACAGAGCATTGAACAAATTGAAGATGTTAATCTTGAATCAGACACAGAGGATGTACAAGATTGGTATGGTGATGCTGGGATTGGTATGGAATTTAATGAAAGTTCTGATGAGATTGATAAAGAAATTGATGAGTACGTAACTTCGGTAACAAACCCTGAAGCTCTTCATACTTAGGTTGTAAGAAGGTTTGAGGATTATCTGGAACCAGCTGAGATTGAGAAAAGAAGAAAAGGGAAAGAAAAGATGACTAGAGTCAAAAGGAAAACTTTTGATGTTTCAAAAGTTCTAAGTGGGGCAAACTTTGAGGCTCATTCTGTTTTTCCACCCCCAACAGGGCAGTTTCAAACATCTGCTACGGATTTGCTAAGACAAAAACAACAAGAGGAAGCAGCCAGAAAGTTTGTTAGAAACGCTGAATGGCTAGTGTCTCCAAATGTAATTGTGCCCCCTGCTTCTTCAGTGTATACTGGTACTCCGTCTCTTGATAGAAGCAACATGTTTACAAGACTAGCAAGATTAAATCCAATATGGAGGGATTACTCTGTAAACGGTCCATATCTAGAAGACAAAATTCAAGAGATTTATGTGAATGTTTTTGAAACGAGGACACCTCCAGAATTGAGACATTTGAATGAAAGTCAAGTAATAAGATATCAGCACATGTTGGAAAGGTTCAGAACTCCAAAAGAGCAGATCATCTCAGAATATCCAATAACCAAACTTCTCAATATTTACAGTGATGATGGATTTGGTCATTCCATTGTTTGGTTTGAAGTAGAAAGGTCAAATGGTCAGAAGTTTACATTAAATGAGGCAGATCTTTGATACATTCAACTTCATGACATCAACTTCATCTATTAGTACCTGTCAGAAAAACAAGGAAAGAAACCAAATGAGGTGTTTGGCCGTTCTGCACTGATGAGGTATATGAGAAAGCTAATGGAGTTTATTGAAGAACATGATATGCAACTGGCAGCTGAGAATAATCTTGAGAAAGTTAATGTGCTGAAACCTCAACATAATCATCCTAACTTGGATCAAATGGATCTATTAACTATAGTCGAAGCTGACCACAAATTCTTCAATGGTGAACCTGGTGTCGTATTCAGGAATTCGAAGAAAGAGAAAACATTTGTACGAATGTGCGATGTTTTGTCTTATTCAGATGGCACGCTGAGGATCTTATACAATAGTCTTGAAATGAAAAATGCGAATTCTGGATCTTCTATCACAGAGCAAGAGAGACAACGTATTGGAACTTATATCGAAAAATTCAAGAAAACACTGGAGAGCAGGAGGATCATTAGAAAATGGCAATGTTATTTTGGATTACGTAATAGTGTACCTTGATTGTTTTTTTTTTGTAGTCCAAACGTTTGTAATAGGAACACTCCTCACTTAGGGGGAGATTGTTAGAACCCAAAAAGTGAGGGTGTATTTTGTAACTTCTCCAAGGCTATAAAAGGCCTTGGTGCGATTTCAATACCAAACTTTGCAATCATTTACTACACAATTTCCAAGGTGTGTGTGTGTGTTTCTCTCTCAAATCGCATAGCTTCATCCCTGCTGGGACCAACAGTAAAACAGCCTTGCAAATCCGTGGGTAAAGATGGCCGTTGCAAATCCGTGGGTAAAATGGTCGTTGCAAATCTGTGGGAAATTTTCCAACCGATTTCCCACAGAAGAAATCCGAGGAAAATGGGTTTCCCACGAAGGTTTTATCCACAACCAAAATTGGTGGGAAATCCGAGTGAAACAGCCTTTTCTCATGGACTTCCCACGGATTTCTCCGACCCAAAAGGGGCATTGTTTTGTAGTGGTTGACCATAGCTCCAATGACCAACGTTATGTTTTGATTTTCTATGGACAACGGCACTAAGCCCATGTCTGGACTTGAGCTTAAGCTCGTTTATGCACTTTTATAGATTTACTAGTTAACGTATCTTTTATTTATTGATATAAAATTAAATTTGAAACATCTATCATACATAATTTTAATTCAGGTTTTGACTTTTCAAAAATCAATAATTAACAATATTGATAGTAAATATAATATTATAATTTGTGGGTGGTTGTTGGCAAGCTCATATTTATTTAAACGTGTTCAGTTGTGAGAATTTTGTATTCTTAAATTCTGTTTGTAGTTAGAGAAAATAGCATTTTTTAGTTTTTTAATGTTTTAATATCACTAAACGACTGACAATAATCAATTTTATTAAAAAAATTCTGTCAGTTTATTTAATCAGGATCAAATCATAAAAATTAATTTGTTTAAAATTGAAATTTTATTTTAGTTTTAAATCAATATAATGTGTCTTAATTTTATGAATTTGAAAAGTTGTAATTTTTCAATACTAAGATGGAAGATTTTTCAATACTTTCGAAATAGATTAATAAAAAAGTAACTAAATAAAAAAAAAGTTGAAGAACTTGTCCACTTTTGTTAATTCAATCTATTACATAAATACACTATATTTTAATATTAGTAAACTGTAAAAGGATACATATGTGTTACACGAGTATCCGGCAAGAAAACCCGAAGATACATATGTTTCGCACATTAATTTCTATTTCTATAATTAATATGTGATGACTACTTTATTGGCAAAATGCAAAACATATGCGACACATTTTGTGGGGTACAATGTTCCAATCATGTATAGGCACTATCATAATGGGGTACAATGTTCCAATCATGTATAGGCACTATCATAATTATTATGGTAAACTCTATCAAACTGTAACAAACTTTTCTAAGGTATCATTATATATAACGAACTTCAAAATTAAAAAAATACGATCAATCTACTTTTTCCTTCCATTGTATGCAAGTTACCTATAAAAACCGGTAAACAACCGGTTATTTTTTTATATTCTGATTTTTTTTTTTCAAATGTATGACGATGCTTTGAAGATCGGTACAAACTCTTTCCCTTCATCTCCCTTGGTCAAACAAACCTTCAAACTCCACCACCACGCTCTCAAGATCCTTTGAAGATCTGTACACCCTTCAACCACCACCGTTGTTGCATCCTCTTCAAAAAAACCGCCGCTGCCTTCGCTTTCAAAACCGCCACCACAATCGTCTCCTTCAAACAACCACCGCCAAAATAGTCGCCTTCAACCAACCACCACCACCACCACCACAACACTCGTCGCCTTTAAAACCGCCGTTGTGTCAAAACCACCACAACCGCCGCCGATTCAAAAGGGTTTCTTACAGTTAAGGGTTTTCGTCTCTTTTGTGTTGTTGTTCAATTCTGCAATGATTAGGATTAACTTTTAGTGGTTTCTTTTATTTCAGATATGGGTTAATTTATGATTTGAACAAATTGGGTTTTAGATTTGAATGGATTGGTTAATTCATGGGTTTTGTTTTTGGTTTACACATGAAGACCGGAGAACACAAAAAAATATAATGAAGAACATTTAAATTTAAAATTAAAAAATATATAAAAAAAAGTAAAAATCACCGGGTTACCTTCACATCTTGTTACAACTAATTTAATACCCATGCGGTGCCCGGGTAGGTTTCAAAAATATTTATAAGTAAAATTTGTCTTAATAAATAATCTTTTTAAAATGAATATGAATAAAGCTTGTTTTATAATATATAGCTACAAATAGAAGGAAACTTACTAAAAAAATACATAAACTATTTGTTATATAATTTTGTCAACATTTTACAAATAGATAAAAATTGGACTTTAATCTCATACAATAAATAAAAAGTTTATTTTTGAACAATGTCATCATAAGATAACATCCGATATTTAATTTTAGGCGCCTCCAACATCAATGGTTCGAAAGTGATATCAGTTAATTCTGTTGCACTCAAAATGTTCACTGAAAATAAAATAAAAAAGGTAAATTATAATGATTCATTTTATGCTATTGCAAATGTATAAATGATAGAAAAAAAGTCAAATTTTAACTTACTTGAAAACAAATGAATAAATTTAACCAGATATTCTATTTTATCGGTCGTCTCACTTTTATTATATAAATGTAACATAGTGTCATAACCATAAAATGAAGATACGATCAATTTTTTTTCCATCAAATAGTTTTTTCATAATAACTTGTCAAGTATATATTATATATTATATTTAATTTATAAAATTAGAATTCACAAGTTTTAGGAGTTAAGTTTTCCTTTATATACATTTTTATATCCTTTTTTATGATGATTTTATTTGACTCACATTCATGTCATCGGCTCACTACTTCTTATAAGGTTTTAAGTATGTACTATTTTTATGTTAGTGTACTGGCTTGTGCTTTATTTAATATGTTTAATTAAAAATACGAAGTATTTTAATTATGTGTTGAATATTTCCTAAAATAATAGCTGAGGTTTCTTCATATAAAACACATTAAGTTTATATAAAACATTTATTTGTTTTTGTTTTCTTAATTTATATAAGTTGATATAGTCAATTTTAAATTTATATGATTATCATCGATGTAGTAAATGGTTGGAATCTTTTTTAAAACAATGTTATTATTACATGTTTAGATATTATCTCCATCTCTATCTTGAGCCAAGAGCCCTGCCATCTATCTCTCTTGAGACAAGAGTTTACCTGCCATCACTTTGTCCAAGACTTACATATTCAAGAGGAGTGCTGCAGATTTTCTAGAAAATACAAACACCAAAAGCTTAATTAGAAGGGAAACACTCATTTAAAGTCAAGATACACTCCAAAACCATGAGAATAAAACAAACCCCTGCCCCTGCCCCCATTTCTCTCTTTAAACTTCCAGAAGCTTCAAACACTAATTTTTTTCAACATTTTATATATCTCGATTATTTTTGTTTTAAGGTTTTTATGTAATCAGTTTGACCCGATTGTGTTTCATTCGAAGTAAGTTCATTAAATCTGGTTTAAGAAGACTATTTGTTGAATTTGGGGTTTGATTCAACGTTGTTAAATCTGGTTTAAGTAAGTTCATTAAATCTGTTGTTGATGGTTTACAACAAATGGTTTTACTTTGAGTACATGGTTTTAGTTGGTAGTTTGACTATTCATTTCCACCACACACACCTCATCACCACTTAACCTTTCAAACTTTTATAACTCCCACCACTGCACAGGGCGGCCGACACGATTACAACCACTGTCTCCACTCGGTTTTTCACTCTGTTGTCTCTTTTCAGACCTCAACAACCACCAACATCAACACCTCTGATGTGGTACCCACCACAGAATCTGCCGTATTTGCGTCCGCCTCAGGCAACGGCGCCACTGCCGCCTCCAATCTCTTTTATGCTCTCCATTGCTACCCCTAAGAAGTTGTAATCGGTGAGACGATTCATGTACCCGATTACCACTCTCCGTCTCCACTCTCCAACATCCGTCAATAGGTCGTCTTCCACAATGTTAGATCTACAAATTCTGGCAACTCCGTTACCATGATTCTCCTGCTTTTGCAAGGAATTAATACATGTAAGTATACCTAACCTTAATCAACATGCATGTATTATCAAATCCGTGCTATTTCTTAACAAATGTAAGGAGATCGATTTCTATATAAATCAAATCGGCGCTATGATAAAGAGAGAGATTGAAATTAATATTTGAAAGTTTTACCTTAGTAAGATCGATAGTATATCTTCTCTCATCTTTTAGTGATTTTCTGGTCGGGCTTCCTTTTGGTTTTATAGGAAGCCTGAGATTTTTTGCGGAATAAACTATTTCACTGCCGACGATTTTTATGGATAAGTTTTGCTTTATGATTTTTTTAATTTTAATTAATGTTGCGTTGAAACCGCAGGCGGCCTCACAGATAAATAACAGACTTTGTATTTGTTGAAGATGTTGAGGAACAGGAGCACCGGCGATAAGATTTTACAGCTCAAACAACCGTTTATTTTGGGTTTAATTTTACACATGTGATTTAATATCGTGAATAATATATTAAACGTGCAAATTAGTCAGATTGTAATCTGTAATCAGCGATTTTTATGTTTGACTATTTCAAATCACAATTTAACATGGCTGAGATTTGAAATTGATTTGATCTCACGGTTGAAAATGAATAAATATTTTCTCTCTCTTTCACTCACCGTGGGTAATATATATATATATAATTTGCATATAATGAGAGGAAAAAGTAGGTTGTTGTATTTTTTAAATTTTTTTCAAAGTTCATTGTATACAATTGTAGCTTAGCAAAAGTTCGTTATAATATGATGCAGTTTGCCCTATTTATTATAGTCATGTCTACCTTTTATTTTCTTTTTTCTTTTTGATAAGCTACAAGTTTGTATTACTTGTGCACGTATGAGTTAGTTTTAAAAAACAATGAAATTGAAATAAAACATAATAAATTGAAAAGACTTTTCAAGTATACCTATAAAAGAAATAAAAAATAGCATGTTCTTTGATCCAAACTTCTATGGCTTATTTTTAGTATGAGGAAATACATCAGGACTCGAGGAAAAACTAAAAAGGGGCCTGAAATATACTACACTATAAAAAACAAACTAATATATATATATATATATATATATATATATATATATATATATATATATATATATATACAATTAAAAAATATACTTACATTAGATTTTTAAATTCTTTATAAATTTATTTATTGACTATCTTTGAGGTTGTTTTCAAATTCTACTTTTTCTTTCTTTTCTGACTGCAAGATAAATATATTTAGAAAAACATGATTTATTCATTAATTATAATGTGATTTAGGTATTTAAGTAGACAATCCAATTAACTTGATATCAAGTAATTCAAGTAATCAATTTTACCAATAAACTACTAAACTTATTAATTGATTACTAGGCAAAAATACAAAATCTAAAAATGCTACAACCTACTAAAATCACCGACTTTGAAATTAAAGGATGTGTAAACAATCAGCTCTTTTCATAAGAAATCGCCTATTGTGATTAGGAAAGACCAAAGAATCTTGGATTGGATAAGTTACAATTGTGGTTTGTTTTTGCCTTTCATCATTTGCAAAGAACGAGGGCGAAGGAGAACCAATCACTAACAACGAAACCAATCGTCTCTACTCTCTCCTTGACGTCTGGACTTCTTCTGATCCATATATAGCCAAATCATTTGGCATGACATCGATTTCACTTATCTTTTCCCCTCCCTCTACGTGGTTGCTATACGTCCGAGATTTGCAACAATTGCTATTTTAATTTCTAAATATGCGTTTCAAAATTTGTGCCGAAGAAACTTAGCTTTTTTCCCTATGCATGTTCATCTTTAGGCTCAATAAACCAGGTTATATATATATATATATATATATATATATATATATATATATAACCTGGTTTATTGAGCCTAAATATATATATATATATATATATATATATATATATATATATATATATAAGTTCATGGGAGAACCATTCTTAGTGCGAGAACTGCGAGAACCAATCTAAGCCGTCCAATTCCCCCTCTTTCAATGTCATTGCCCACCCATGAATTCCTCACATGCACCCTGCCACACTCTATCCCTCCACGCTCACCATCCATGAAACTTCCCATATCCAAGGAACGGCCGAGATCAGTTCTCGCGGTTCTCGCACTAACAACGGTTCTCGCATAAACCCTCCCCTATATATAGAGGTGCACATCTTCGGATTTTAATCCGATCCGGATCGGATTTTTTCGGTTTTTTTGGGACCGGATTTTCGGGTTGTAACCAGATTTTCTCGGACAGAGGTGTAACCGGTTTCGTACGGATTAAAACCGGATTTTCTCGGACGAAAGTGTAACCGGTTTAACCGGTTTCGGATCGGATTAAAACCGGATCGGATCGGATAAAACCGGTTAAATCCGCTCCGGTTTGAAAAAAATCCGGTTTTATAAAAAACCGGTTCGGATAGTTTTTACACAAAATCGAATATTCGGATTTTTTGTGCAACTCTACCTATATATATATAACGACAGTTGTCCAGATAACCCGGTCCTTAAGATGGTCTTGAGATCCATGTGTTCCTAGTTCACATGTTCCAATGTCAAGTTTGTGATTATAACTTTAGGTGCCAATACAAACCAAATAGAAATGCCCATATGTTTTCATACATATTGAAATAATTACATACACCTTAAATCATAAATCAAATACAGTGAAGCGGTACCTATATAAATAATAATTAAGTTTAAATGTGATTAAACAACAAAAAAAATGAAACTAAAATTAACCCGTCCGTTAGTTCATTAAAAATTTAAGGGTGATTACCAAAACCGTGGTACTATATATATATTTCTATGATGATTTATCTTCCCTTATTTCATTAAACCAAAGTGATGTGTAGTGTTCTTTGTCAAAGCAATTTTGTTTTTCATTAGCAGTGAATTAGCAAATAGTAGAAAGTTAAAAAGTTTTCTCAAAATGTATCACAACTTCCATGAACTACAACATAGGAATACACAACTAAAACTTATATAACGTAAATGTGTCATATGTAAATAACAAAAAAATGTCGCAAATTAATTACGTGAAACACAAAATATAACCCACTGAATATGAATGTTAACGATATGAGCTCAATGGTTTGTTTTTGGTTCATGCAGAGTTGAATAGTCATATTTGGGTTTTCAACTCTGTTGAGGGATATGCTTATGTACAGGGGCGTCTCGTGAATTCATTTGCGAAGAGAAATTATGGGCCCTTTTGATAACACATACGAGGGCGGAACTATGCTAGGTCCGGTGGTGACACTGGCCACCGTTCAATTTTGCAAACGAAGTTAGAATATTTCAACTTTTCCGAGCCAGTGTCACCAGTGATTTGATTAACAAAGCTTTACATAGATTGTTTTAGATTTAGGCCCTAAAATACCCGAACGACATAGACCTCGTTAACTAGACTGGATTAATAGCAAACCCAAAAAAAAAAGTATTCAAAGAATACTCTCAATCTAAATAAATTTTATTTTTGTCATTACATAATGCTACCATACAACAAATATCTCGAGTCTGCCCTACACACACGCACACTCACACTCACATATATATAGCTAAAATCAAAAGAACGGTAGTATAAATAGTTTATCTTATATAGTTATGAAGTTCTCATAGCATTATTGTAAGCAAAGTTATGAATCAACGTTTCGTAATCAATACCCTCTAGGATATGAATCCCAATAACTATCATTATCAATTGTTGTGATATCTTGGACTCTCAGTAATATTTCAACATTTAAATTTTGAGAAACTTGTTTATACATATGTCAACATTATTGTAATAGTCAACAAGACTCTATATGCAATAATTGCATTAGGAAGACAATCGTCTTGTTTCAGAAATTTTAAAGCAATGTTAGTTTGATAGTTTGAACACGGAAAAATGTGTCAAACAACTTTAACTACATATAAAATTTATTTGCAGCAAAATCATTATACATGATACTTCAATTGGCTACAATTATAACTTAAGATCTTTGACATCAAATCCCTGAAATTTACTTTTGAGCTTACGTAAATATTATTTTAAATATGAGCTTCTTACTATATCTATCTTAAGTGGACTTTGAAGAATTATAACGTTATACAAATATATCATATAGTATAAAATTTGTGGGCCCCCCTCTGAAATGTGGGCCCTGTACGACCGCACCTCCTCCACTCCCTCAAAGACACCCCTGCTTATGTATTTTGCTCAGCTAAGTGATTAGCTTAAAATTTTATAATAATGTTGGTTGTTTTAGTTTCATGCAAACCTTAGTAAACTAACACAAAATCAAAACTCAATATGTTCAGTGGTTTGTAATGGGTTTATGCAGAGCTGAATAGTCATATTTATATATTTTGCCAGTTGAGTTGTTATCTTAAATTTTATAATGATGTGTTGATTATGGTATCAAGACTTTATTGAAACATAAACAACAAAAAACATTTTTCGTATACCATAAAAATCAACTTAAATAATTTGGTATGGGGAGAATACGAAATCCTATAAAGCTTTACACCGGAAACGTAATAAAATATTATATGTATGATAACTAAGCTAGAGATCATCTTATGGAACTTTTTCTCAGCTTAGTGGTCAACTTGGGTTTTATCATGCTTAGTTGAGTGGTTTGTTTTTGGTTCATGCAGAGCTGTGTAGTTATATTTGGGATTTCAACTTAGCTGTGACATATGCTTATATATTTTGCTCCGCAGCTTAATTTCTATAATGGTCAACTGAGACTTTACTGAGAACAAAAATGACGAAGCTAAATAATTTGAACTGCATATAAAACAGGATTTCATAGAGTAAAATCAAATAAGGTCATAAATTAAATACACTAACATGGTGTGTGTATAATGATCATTCTAAATGCAATTAAGCAAAAAATAAATTAAAAAAGGAGTTATAGCAATGATTAAGTTTAAATATTACAAAAAGTATAAAAAGGAATTGGTATCTACTCGGTGTGTCTCCATCGCGCCTCGGTGCTGAGAGGGCACACCACCCCCGATGATCGGTACCGACAAAATTCGAAATGATTGGCGAGTGAATACAGGAGAGAGAGAGGGTAAATTTTGATTGGTTTCAGGGGCAAGAGGAAGCAACAACGGTTATATAACCGTTTTAATTAAATTTTAATTTACCCATTATATTATAAATACATACAAAAGAAGAAAAGATTTTTGTTTTATATGGTTTTTGTCTTTTTGTAAGATATTATTATTATTATTATTATTATTGTTATTATTATTATTATTATTATTATTATTATTATATTATTATTATTATTATTATAGGTTAATATTCTCTCATGTTTAAGTCCAACATGACTCATCATGTTCTCTTTCACAAACATAATGGTGGGTCCCTTATATTAGTCAATAATTGGCCCCCTTTGTAGGGCCCACTCTCATGTTTGTGAGAGAACATGATAGATCATGTTTGCCTAAACATGAGAGGATCTTCACCCTATTATTATTATTATTATTATTATTATTATTATTATTATTATTATTATTATTATTATTAGTAGTAGTAGTAGTAGTAGTAGTAGTAGTAGTAGTAGTAGTAGTAGATTATTTATATTAAAAACAACTTAGTTAAATACAATAGTTGTTTATATTTACATGACCGAAGTCAAAGATAAAAATTGGAAGCCTTTTTAATTATTTTTATAGAGTTGTTTAATCGTATTTCATTAATAATTTAAATAACAATATAATCTTACAGTTGACGAGATATTATTTTTACCCGTCGCGAAGCGCGTGTAATATTTACTTGTTATATATATAACACACACATTTTAAACTACTGGCACACTATAATTTTCCACTCTAACAACTCTATAAAATGCATATATTATTTACATTCTTACCTAATAATGAAGTCTTCTTCCACCACTTCAAACTCATTTCCATCAAAAATCAACTGACTCCGAGTTTTAATGTCTTCCGATCGACTTGCTAAGCCAACGCCTATATATATTCTATGCTTGCTCCACCACAACTCTACAATCTCCTTTGTCCTCAAGACGAGATGAGCTACAATCACCTCTCACTAAAAATCCCAACTTTCCTATCCAACCCATGTTTTTAATTGTTTAGCATTTAATGAAGTTAATGAATGTTTCCGATGCATTGTTTTATAAAAAAACATAATTATAAGTTGTGAATTTTTCGAAACACAACATTATAAAGACATCAAAGACTGAAATCACGAAGGAACAAAATTAACTAAAGCGGATTACCAAAGGGCTTGTAGCCCAGCGGTATCTAGTGTTTAAGGTGATGCCCCTTCCTAAGAGGTTGTGGGTTTAAGTCCCGGCATGGACAGTGGTGTAGATTTAGAAGTAGGTTTACAAGTGTGTGTGTTTGCCGTTAAAAAAAAACTAAAGCGGATTACACAACCAAATGAAGCACTTAGTTATTGATGCAATTCAAGCCTAAGTTACGGCGTAGCTAGAGCATCCAAAGGCCCATTTTGGGCCTAGTTTGACCAATAAAGTCATTCGCTTGTAATTGGTCGAAAGTATAGTTTTTGGGTGGATACAAAATTTTAAACAAGAAGCAAAGATCTTGTCATCATGAGATTCAAATTGAACTCCAATTTTAGGGCTCGAAAATGAGCTTTTTCGGTTGTTAAGGTGGAAGATGGAATTTTTATTTGTTTTTATTTCAATGAGATAATATTTTATCCACTTTCCAAGTGAAAATGATTTAGTTTGCTTATGTTTCCTTTCCGCTTACTATAAGTATTAGGTTAATTCCATCTTTGGTATTCTTTGAGTCGACGAAGTAGTTGATTCGTTTTTACCATATATCCACACTGCGTTAATTTCCTTTTTCTTACAACTTATAAATACAAAGAAAGCCTTGTACAAAAATCTTTAAATATTAATAAACACCTAACTATATGCCACGTGTCCCATTTTTAGGCCTCCTTTTTATCATTTTCCCGCTCATTTTCTTCTGCCACGTGTCCCCTTTATTAATCCCGATTATATATCTCTTCCTCAAGAACCGCCTCTCTCTCTTCTCTGCACTAATCGATTAAGGTTTGAGTTAATACGTTTTTTTCCTCCTGCAACTCCAACAATTAAGGTTTCGATTATGAAGTCGCAGCATTAGGGTTTCTAAATGTGTGACCTTTTCTTGTGAAAGTGAAGGTTTAGGTATAAGCCGGCGGTTACCCGGTTGAACCACCGCCTTTTATTGATGGAAAAATGATGCAGCGCCGCCTCTGATTTCCCCTCCGTCTTCGCTTTCAGGTACTCATATTGACTTCCCTTATGAACTCGTGATTTTGCATGTCAATTTGCTTACATCTTTAGCTTCAAAATTGACATGGATTTCGCAATTCTAATGAGTAGTTGATGAATACGTTAAAATCTCATGGTTGAGGATACGATGCAAATGCATTGATTGTGTATTATTTGATTTAAGTCTGAGGAAGATTCTATCTAATAAATCCATGTCATTTATCTAATAAATCCATGTTATTTGATTCAGATAAGCAGGTAAGGAATGAACAGTCATTTAGGTTCCTCTATCTAATAAAGTTAGTGAGCGTGTCAATTGATTTCAGATTTATGAATCTATTTAAATGGATCAATTTGATCCATTTGACCTTTGGAAGGTTCCACCTGTCACCTGATGCAACTAGATGAAAGCCAAGATGAAATTGAGTTTATCTTTACCAAGTATGCTTTACTACTTTTATATTTGTTCTTTGATTTGGACTTTGATTCAGTTTACATGAAATATACACAAATTGATTCTTCGATTGCTTATAATTTGACAAAGAATATACACAAGTTAGTTCTTTCATCTCCACATATCGATTCTTTAGAATTGCTTTATTACAGTACTAAAGGTTTTAGGTGTCGGTTTTTAATGTAATTATGTTCTCTTGGTGGGTAACAAACACTCAATTGATTAAAGTTAAGCACTAATTCCTTAGAAAAACCAAGTAGAACACATTACTTCGGAAGCAAATCTAAATGATATCCGATTTCAGCTTCTGTATACTGCATCTTTTGGTTATTAATTTGCAAAACAGAACTGGTATCTTTTCTGACTTTGACGATTTTATGTATATTTTAGACTGACTAAAGATATGGTGTTGGTTGATTCTTAATTGAAGATATGTGTTGCATTTAAGCAACGTCTCTTTTCCATGTGCAGCCCAGTTCTTTACCAAGCTAATGTCTTAATTTTAATGATCCTCAGCTAGATTCAAGAAAGTGTTCTCAAGTGCATAATTCTTTGTAAAATGATCAAATTGATTAAATCTTTAGTTCGGCTGTGTTGTTATCTCAAAGCTGCTTTATCTCTGAATTAAGATGCTACTTTGACAGTGGTTAGATCACATAAAGCATACAGCTAATTGCCTATCTGTTTGTAATCTTTTCAGTAAAATTGCTAAGCTCTCTGATGAGGTTGGCTTTTGAAATTTCACGCTTTTAAGAAACGAGGTCCTAATTTTGATCCTCAATGTCTAAGTATCACAGGTTAGCCTTAAACTCCCTTTGATATATAGGTTTCTGGAAAATTTGTTTGCATAAAGCTGCTACATGTGATGATTCCATTATGCTATTGGATAAGCTTACCTTTTTTCAGATACAAAGATGAGAGCAAGCTGTAGAGAACTTCACAAGGTATGTGTTATTTATTGCAACTGAAATGAACCTTATAGTAGAGATCATTTTACACCTAAATCCTTAATCAGTCATAATAACCCATACCATAAAGCATGCTATTATCTTATTATCACAACTTATTGTAGTTATAAAAACAAATGTATGAGTGAAATCCCTTGATGTATGAGAATCCCTCTGGCAGTCCAACGATCTTTGTGTGGCATAATGTCAAAAAGGAATATGTGGTTTGTTATTGGCATGATTTATATGATTTGTTATAGACCTAATTCTTGGATTTTTGTTTTTGTGAACTGATATCTCTATTTATTCTGCTTAGGGTAAGTGAATATTGAGTCCATTCTTTCATATATTGGTTCACGTTGGAGTGTAGCACACAATAATGGAATAAATGAAAATAAGTGAAATAATGTTCAATGAGCAGCTTATCCGTTGAATATGGAAATAAGTGATCCTTGGCATGCTCCTATATAACGATCATAAACTACAGTTAGTCTAGAGTTATGTCTAATTTATGATTGTCGGTAATTGGTTATGGATGCATATGAGATCTAAGTGTTGATTAATTATAATAGATTATATTTGTATTAATTTCTTTATATTAACTTATTGTTTTTGCTAGGAAAATGGGTTTGAGAGAAATTCAAATAATATGAAGTTGATCATCATTGAAAGTATTGGCTTGCCCGTTATCGAAAGTAAACTGTTATATAGAAGAGGTGCCTTATCTCTTTAACATAAATCGTTATATTCGTTTGCTGCTATTTCATTTAATAAAACATCTGTTGAATTTCTATTGATTTTTTATTCGGGTCTTAGCATTCTGGTAGTTTGAACATTGTTTATTTTAGTTTCAAAGACTATTGTTTTGTACCTTTATGGTATGCACAATATACTCAGCCCAGTCTGTTATTGTAATCTTACTGAATTTAAAGCTGGATTAGTTGCTGCTTAAGGGGAAAATAGTTACCTTTCTTTTGTTTAGGTACCATAAAGGTAAGGGTGCATGTTTCTTTAAAAATCAACAAGTTTGCCGGGCTAAATTTCGTGTAATAATTTAACCTATGGTCTATCAACCCCATTACACTATGTGTCAAATTAAATATGCATCTATTCTGGGAAGGAGGTAGTAATATTATAACTTATATGAAAGGAAGCCTTCTAATTGGTAGGTTATGTACGCTTATTACTTGATTAGTGAGGATCTTGAGTTTAATTCTTTGAACATAACTGATCTGTTTTTGTTCCTATAAATGCAAGATGTTTTTGGAAAGTGTAAGTATCTACTACTCCACCATGTGTTGTGCCCTGTGATGATATTTAAAGGCACCACTTAAGAGAACCTTATAGGTAGGTACCTTTTTTGTGGCCTTTATGGAAATGTTTGAGGTAAACACTTATCACTTTTCATAAGTAGCTCCTGTAACATATATAAATACAAAGTGAAATGTTTGTGTTTAAGTTCTTTCTAGAATGGTAACTTTTTGTTATGGCAACTTTTGTGTTATGTCAAATATGTATTTCATATTTTCCTACATCTTTTATCAATTGTATGGTTATTGGTTAATTTAAAGAGTAATTTCTACCTTACAGTTAAGGACATGCAAGGAGAAAGTCGGTGTGAATGTGAATAGAGAACCACTTTTGGGGCTAAAAATGGGAACTTTTCTTCATATCAGATGCAATGGCAGAGGAGGAAAAAAAACTTGACCAACAAAGGCGATTGGATGAAGAAATTGTGGAAAAAGAACCCAGCTTGAATGACACACAACTTACTAAACTGAATGATGTTCTTATTCATACTTCGCTCTACAGTCTATTCGAGTTTTTACCTGAGAAAATAGATGACAATATGATATCAAGAATGAATCCTCCCATGTTAAACTTTTTATGTTTTTATCTTCTGTGTTCAGTGACGTTGGTTTATTTGTTGCACAATAGGTTGGTTCATTTTAGTGAAGTAAAGGAAGAAAACAAAGGCTTATATGTTATGGTTATTCAAGTTATTTTTTAATATTTGGTAATATTTTTAAGTCAACCCGTGTAATACACGGGTTTTTAAACTAGTTAATAATAATAAAAATATAAAGAAAGCTATATATAACCTCTTCCTCTAGGAAGTTTGGTCTCAACTTAGACAGAGAGAACACTCCACCATATTGTAATTTCCATAGGATCAAAGAGCGGTTTGAACGGTTAATTTATATAATCTAGACTTAACAGTTTTGATGGTTGGATTTGTTTTAACAAACATAATGGTTAAGTACCCAAGGTTAACATCTATTGTTTGTTTAATCTTCAAAAAAGGCATTCTATACATTCTTTGCTCTGGGTTCCTAGTTTATACTTAACCAAGTGGTACCACAGACTCAAAATGAAAGATTCCGAATCTATCAAGTATTTCTATAATAGAATATCGTGATAATGAATCTCATGAGATTGAATGGCCAGAGAGCATAAAAGATATATAACGGGATTGTAGAGAAAATACTAACTTAGCATAGCGAGCACCAAAACACTAGCCATCCCCAGTGGCGAAACTAGGATCTAAATGTAATAGGATCCAATATAATTTATGTTTCAAGATTAGTATGTTAGAAAGATTAGATATCGAGTTAAAAATATTACGGGTCAGAACTATGATAATATGGTATGAATCAAAAGCATTATGAATAACTACAAAAAACTAAACATATATTCAAAGCAATTAGCATAAAGTTCTTACACTTGTAGAAGTTTTTAGTAATTGTATTTAATAGAAAAGTAGATTAAACACAACCTAATAGAATAATAAAAAATATAACATAACCAAAATTTAACAGAAAAAACTTAACTAGTAGTCTAGCAAACTTAATTATAAGAAATAATATAACCTCTTACTTTTTAGTCCTACTTATCCTTCTACTCACTTAATCAAGAAAAATGTCAAAATCAGTCAATGATATAAGGAAAGAGAATTAGTGCATTACACATGTCAAATATTGAGTAAGTAGGAAGATGAATAAAAACAAAAAGTAGTAGGATATTACATTTCTCATTATAAAAAACCAAGTACTAATTCCTTAGAAAAACCATTAGAACACTGTTAGAAATGTATTATTGTAATAGAATAGGAGTTCTACAATAGTTGATGGTGCTTATTGTAAATATACCTTATAGGTATATAAGCCTTGTGCTAGACAAGGAAATGTAAGGATTGCCACACTTACAAGAAATAAACTATGTGTGTTTTGAAGGTGAAACGAGATTCTCTCTCTACCTCTTCATAGTTATCTTAGCAATCCTTCATTCTACCGCTTGTTTATCACTAACAAGTGGTATCAGAGCCAAATGAGTGAAGATCTATCGGTGTTATCATCAACAAATCGACATTTGAAGATCAAAGGGGATGAACATAAACCTCTCGGTTACGGTTTCATCAAAGAACAACCGAGTTCTTCATTAACGAGGTGTGTTCTAAGTTGTTTTTGTGGTGTAGATTATCGATTATCTGATGTACAAGACAAACAAGGTATAATCTCAACACCATTTCACGGTTTTATCGAGTTCTTCAAGACATTCGAATTTTCTTGAAGATATATTTACTATTGAAGTGAGCAAAAACAACCTTGCCACCTTTCGATTTCGGGTTTATACGGTTTTGGGGTTAGTGTGTTCGGTTTAATCACTTTAATGGAGAGTTGAAGCTTTCAGAATTTTTCTCAGGAAGAAGCAAGAACGTCATTTTTGCAGGTTTCAATCTCTTAAAATTAAAAACACCAAAAATTCGGTGTTTGTGTGTGAAATCAAGTGCTGGTATGGGTGTTTGAGTGTGGAACCTGCACAAGTCAAGATCACATCAGGTACAAGTGGGTAGACACTATTCAGAGTAAGGTCAACAGATCTGAAAGTGACATCTCAGATCCTATCAGCCGCATCCATGAGCTATCAGCCGCACTTTAGGGCTATCGCATGCGATCGAGTTGAATTTGGCTAAGTACAAGTTCTCTATCAGCCGCAATGGATCCAATCGCATGGACCCAATCGCATGCGATTCGAATCACGCTATCAGCCGCACTCTAGGGCTATCGCATGCGATCGAGTTGAATTTGGCCAAGTATAGGTTCTATCAGCCGCACTGAATTCCAATCGCATGCGATTCAACCTGATAACCATTCGCACGCGATTCAACCAGATACAATCGCATGCAATAATCTAATCGCACGCGATTCAATCCACTTGGTCTAACAGGTTTTTCAGACTTGCAATTTTCACTCAAAATTTCAAAATTTTCATCCGAAATGCATTTTCTGATATAGCGATATTCTTCATTTTCAAAAATTTTCCCAGCCAGGGGCTCTGCCCCTTGGACCCCGCCAGGGGTTGCCACCCCTTGGACCCCGCTATCAGGGGCGCTGTCCTCGAACCCCCGTCGTCGTTCTGACTGATTTATCTTGACACTTTGATTCCTAAGTCAAGTGTTTGGATTTTTTGACTGAGTCAGGTGTTCTCAAAGTTTCAGTTATCATTCTGATGTTTCTAGATTTGGGTTAGCTTTGAGTCATTACTACCATGAACTTAATTCCTAATACCCTATGTCTAGTCATCCTGCCCTTTCCTAACTGATTTTTGGTTTTTCTTTCTTAGTGTCACCAATATCTGGTCTCAAAACCAGATTTTGGTCATCCATTCCTTGTTTCTTTAGAATCTTGGTAGTCTTTTATCAGTCAGTTCTGAATTCTCATTTGTCATTCTTATCTTTTAGAATTCGTGTATCGTTGCTTGATTGTCTTAACCAACATCCGTTTACTTCATGTTTTCAAAGAGTTTGACAGATTCTTGTATGCTTTCGAATAAGGATGTATCCGACTCCCTGTTCACGTTATGCGTTCAGAGTCACATTTTCTATAGCTGTACAGGTTGAATTCCCTTGAATATTAGTTCAAGCTCCCTGTGTTCCTTAATGCTCATATCATTCTATAGAATCCTTATCCGTCCCAAGTTCGTTTGCATCCACTTGTCTTTCGTTCTCTTTGTCACTTGTTGTGATCCGGACTAGGTTGATACTCTTGTACGAGACTTCTCAGATTTTCGATTTGGTTGATGTATTCACTTCTGATTTACATACACTCCTCAACGATCCATTTTGGCTCACAAGTAGTAGAAGATAATAGACTGATATTTCTCAACTGAAACATTTTTCATGATGACCAGTAAAGACTTTGGACATCATGAGGGGGAGATATAAAGATTTATTCAGTTGGTTACTGCTTGAGACATATTTTAGCAGGTATTCAGTCTAGGGGGAGAAGCACTCAGATGAAAAAGCAAGTCATATTCTCGCCCCAAATTTTGTCAAGGATCAAGAGCAACATTGTAGGGGGAGGGTTTCCCCGTTCGTGATTCTAGGGGGAGTAAGCAACATATTCTCTCCCTTTGTATAGAAAATAGAAGATGTTGGTCTTTTTAACATCATACGATCTTTAATAATCTCCCCTTACAAATATGCAGATTTCTTGCTGCATTCTTTAGAAGCTTTTGGGAGACAAGACTTGAATGATTTCTTTTTGAATCTTCAGTATTTAATTGGATGTCTTCATAGTGTATTCTCATCTTAAAAAGTAGACTCTTCAATTTTCAGAATAGTCTTTAACTTAAAATCTTGATGAGAACTTGAATCTTTAAAGTTCACAATAACATCCCTTTTCTTGTGATTTACGGACTTGCACCAGTAACCTAAGGTTTTTCAACCTTTGATTATATGAACGGTTTAGCTTGAAGTGGTTTTCAGCATACACGATCTTAAGCCTTTAAGAAAAACGATTTAGGAAGAATAAATAATCTCTCCCCCTTGAATGTAGCTCTAGATCTGGTTTATTTCTTCAGAACTTCTTTAAAATGGCGATTAAGCACTTTTTCTGTTCTGAATTTGAATTCTTTTCTTCTGTTGTTCTCTTCTTTGCTCCCCCTTGACTTGAAATATGAATTTTTGAAAGTTTAGTTCCCTTTGTCTCCCCTTCAACACATGAATCTTTTCTTGATCGATAAGCTCAAAATCAACTGATTTAGTATTATAATTTCTCCCCCTCATGATGATCAGGATTCTTCATGAACATCATGTACATGAACTCTGTATTCGGCTTGATTTTGGCCGGAATATATGAGCACTTGAAACTTTGAACCCGCATCATGAGAATCAGTTGAACTGTATTCGAAGGTGTCACCACAATGATATGGCAATGAAAGCATCCGAGACAGTCTTTAGGGCACCGTCTCAAATTTTCCGTGGTATAACACCGAGATCACATAGATTCTTGTTAACATAACAGTTTAAATAAACTGTGTGACCTACATTCAGAACTGGTAAATCGTTGATTCTGGTAGGATTTCCATCTAATCATCGTGAATATCACATAAAATATCACTCTAAGATGTTCCGGTAGTCACGAAAGACTAGATATGCATTACAGATCCAACATGTGTCCTAAGAAATGAAATTTATATTTGAATAAGCTCTAGACTCGATAAGTGCATGAAAGAAGTCGGGGACGGGAGTAGCTGTCCTCCTTGTTTCAATATCAAAAATCTCCAAGTGAGATGTCAATAGAAATGTGCTAAATCTTCGTGTGAAGTTGAAACAATTATCTTTTAAGAGATAATTGAGTAGCTGGGTGGGGTTAGTGCATTGCATCACTGGGTCCATGATGTCTATTTCAATACCAAATCTCAACGAATGAGATCCAGTAGCAGATGTGGCTACCCAGATGTATACTATTTGGTAAGGATATTTCTTTTCTTTTGATCCTGTCTCACCCACAGCTCACTAACTATTTTTCAACTTCTCCCTCAAACTAACTTTCCAATTTGATGTATGAATCTCTATTTGTTTGATACATATGTACACTTTGTTATCATTCATAACCGGAATGAGAAATCATGTGATGTACAACAAGAATGATATATCAAGGAATTCACTGTTGAGAAGGATTGTCAAGGAAGATTTGAACAATCAGAGAATATGAACAATCAGGGAATTTGACCAATAATGTCACAAAATGATTTAACAATAAGCTCAAGAGAATTTTTTGATCATATGCACCCCATCTCGTGTTCCAGCCCCCTCTGTTTAATTTTACCTCTGCCCACCAATCAGTATCCCATGATAACTGATTCTTCTCACCTAAATGACCTAGTAAGTAACCCTTACTATCTCTTTCTAGAATATGGTATGCTCCTGGGGCAGGTCTTTCCGGTTCTGGATTGACCATAGGAGTATAAAAAACCTACACTCCCTCACTCATGGTGCCTTTTCAATCACCTGAATAATATCTATCTTGAATGAGCGGTTTCCAGAAAGAATGAAACATTTAAGAACGAAGGAAGTAATTATTAGAGATGGAATCGCGGAAATGAAAGATGATCATGCGAAGATCAACAACGAGTGAATCAAGCAAGGTATCAGAATAAGTCAATGAATAAATACCTTCTTGAAGAGATAACAACAACTGAAAAGCAACAAATCTTTTTGAATTTTGAAATTTTAAAATGTTTTCGGCTTTTCAATTTTTTCAATGTTTTTGGAGTTTTTGAAAGATATAAAGCAGTAAAAAAACTCCCCCTAAATTGATGCATAAAAATTGTTTGTCATCAATTAGGTAAAGAAACAAAATTTTTGCTACCCCTGCAAATAACAATCCATTAGAAAGCAATTTATATCATGAAATGATAAAACTGCACAAAATAAGCTTCTCAGGTCATTAGACTCGGGTTAATGCTGAACAAAATGAAATTGAATTGAATTGCAGGGGATCTCCATCTTGTTTGAAAAATATGAGATTTAAAAACTAATCAGCACACTGAACACAATGATCTTCACTGCAGTATGAATGATCTTCATTGTGCTCCAACAATGTCTCTTTGTACGTGTGTTAAAAACTCTGTAGACTTTGGAGTCAGTAGAATAACCTAGGAAAACAGCATCATCCGCTTTGGGAGCAAATTTTCCTAGATTATCCTTGTCATTTAGTACAAAGCACCTATTACCAAATACATGGAAGTATTTGATATTAGGCACTATGCCATTGGCCAGTTCATATGGAGTTTTATTAAAGCGTTTGTTAATGAAAGAGCGGTTCTGCGTGTAGCAGGCAGTGCTGATTGCTTCAGCCTAGAAGGAAGGTGGGAGCCCGGAATATGAAAGCATTGTTCGGGCAGCTTCAACCAAAGTTCTATTTCTTCGTTCCACTACACCATTTTGTTGTGGTGTGTATGCAGCAGAGAACTGGTGGCTGATTCCCACAAGGTCACAGAAGCTCTTCAGAGTACTGTTTTTGAATTCCGTTCCATTGTCTGTCCGGATAGAGACAACACTCTGACTATGCTTGTTCTGCTGTTGTTTGATGAAGGAAATGATTGTGGGAGTGGCTTCATCTTTTGAGCGCAGAAATTTGACCCAAGTATATATAGAGTAGTCATCCACCGTGACTAAAATATACTTCTTCCCATTCTTGGACTGGATTCTCATAGGACCACACAGATCCATGTGCAGGAGTTCCAAAGGCTTCATAGTGCTAAATACTTGTTTAGATATATGAGAAGCCTTCTTCATTTTTCCTTTTTCACAATCTGCACACAGATGATCCTTCTTGAACCTTAACTTGGGAATGCCTCTCACCAAGTCACCAGTGACTAATTTGTTAATATTTTGAAAGTTCAGGTGAGAGAGTTTTCTGTGCCATTGCCAAGTCAGATCCGTAGATGCTTCGGACAGTAGACAAACAGAGGTAGGAGAGTCATATTTTTCCAAGTCAATGGAATACAGGTTAGAATTTCTGGAACCCGCAAGCAACTCATCTCCATTTTTAGTTAAAACTGAACATTTGTTCTTTTTGAACACGACCTCTAAGTCTTTATCACAAAACTGTCAAATGCTGAACAAGTTATGACCCAACCCTTCAACATATGAGACTTTCTTGATCTTGATGTGCTTCTTCTCAATGTCTCCGTACCCCATTATTGGTGCAACATTATCATTCCCAAAACGTACATTCCCGGAGTACTTAGGAACATAATTCTTGAGAAGACTTTTGTTGCCGGTCATATGTTTGGTACAGCCGGAGTCAAGGTACCACAAGTGAGGCACCTGCAAAAAGAGAATAAATCATGTTTAGGTACCCATATCTGAATGGGTCCTTGATTGTTAATCCCTAGAAGTGATTGAGTGGTGATGTTGTCTGCTTGTGGTGGTGAAACTTCTACTGATCTATTCTTGAGTACCCATGTGGATTTAATCTGTTATCGTGAAGGAATAGATTTGGACGAAATTTGCTGAGAAGAAAGTTTCTTTACCACTGTTGGTTTGACAGTTGATGGAATCAGAGGTTTTGGATTCAGTAGAGTTGCGGAAGCGTTATGTTTGCGAATCCATGTTTGTGAGGAATTCTTAAGAATTCTCTGTGGCCTCGGTGCATCAACTTGCTTTTGAGGAACTGGAGCGTTGCGAGTAGTAGGCTGTGCTACTCGTTGATGGGATGATGGTTTGGGTTTAGAAGTTTTGGAAGGGGAATTGTGAGATCGTTTCTGAGAATGTAAGTGTTTCTCCTGTGCAGTCCTCACATGGTTTAACACCAATTAGTTTTCTTAATTGATCATATTGACAATGAAATTCACAATGACCATGGGGACAACCATCACTTATACAGAAAGTTGAAGAGGCAATATTATCATGTAAACTAGAATAAGTACAGGTACGATTAAACAACAAAAGTTGTTCACATGTTTTTCCAAAATTAGAACATTTCTTAAGTGATATAGGAAAATCTCTCTTCAAGGCTGTATTTATTTTACGCTCTTCACTCTCGAGCTCCTTCACATCTGCAGCAGAATTTAAAACGTTAGAGGTGAGTCGTGTTCGACTTGCAGCTGCTTTTGACGATTCAGGTATGTCAGTGTGCATACGAGAAATGTGATTAGAAGTGGAAGTGGATGTTTGTTTTGGTTTGTAAATCTGTTTAAGCTTAAGATTTGTTACAATAGTATTATTAACAGATTTTATATGAGTGTTGGAAGCTGAAGATTTAGTGGATGCATGAGTGCAATCATCAAGTTGTGAACCATAAAGTGAAAATGTGAAAGGAGTAGGAGGTTGCATCTTTTCTTGGATCTTCTTGATTCTTTCTTTTAGGACAAACTTTTTCCTGCATAGTTCGTCTATGATCTTTTCATCATGAGCAAAGGAGGTCTGGATGTGCTGTTGGAGAGTATTGGTTTATTGCACCAGAGAAGATGTATCAAGGGTAGGAGGTTGGAACTCATCTTGAATGGCTTTGGCAAGATCCTGTTGAACAAGGTGGGTAAAACAAAATTCCTGCAGGGTGTTGAATCTGTCTTGTAATTCTTTGTGAGGAATGTATTCAACAGTGGGCTTTGGTGAAATAGGAGAGTAGAGTTATTCATCAGAATAGACAGAAGATGAAACATCAGTATCAGATGATGTCGTGAGACAGGTGAGGTATGAGTCATTGAGATCAGAGTAGTCAAATGGAATTGCAGTTCTGAGATTAAGGGTTCGTTTGACATCTTCTTCAATACGTTCCTCTTCTTGACCAATAAAAACCATCCGTCGGGTAAGGCCTTCGCCAAACAGATCAGCATTGTATAATTGTTTGGATGTAATCTTGCTCAATTTGAAGCCCAGCCCATCGAATTTCCATCTGGAGAAAGGACGTTCCTTTTCTTTGTATTGAGAGATGATCTTGTCACTTTGATTGCGTTTGGATAAAAGATATTCAAGTTCATAGATTCTGGAGTAAAGAGTACTTAGGTCATCCCTAAGTTCATTTTTAAGAATTTCAGAATCCTTTTCAGCACATGCACATTCTGCTTTAAGATCTAATATGGTGGTATTCGTGCTATTAGTTAACTCTAAGAATTCAGATTCTTTAGCAGCTAATTGGATCTTTGTTGGTACATAATTGTAAATCCCTAGTTCTTATCAATGGAATATATACATGTTTACTTGAAATGTTAATTCAAATGTGTTTTGATTAATGGTTTGCATGTATATATGTTCTAAGTGGTTATTTATGGTTGTCTTAAGCTTACAAGTACTTAGTCATGTGTTGATTTGTGTTTGAAAGTTTAAGTATGAGTGAAGGGCATCACGTGCGTGATGAGTCCACTACGTGCGTAGTGGAACTCACTACGTGCGTGGTGAGATGGTCGGTTAAAGTTAAATTAATTATTATTAAAACAACCAGTACGTGCCTACTGGACTTGCTACATGCGCAGTGAGTTGCATCACGTGCGTAGTGAAATTAATTACACTATAAATACTCATTAACCGCATATTAGCGCGGGTAATCGCAGAATCGCTAGAAATCAACCGGAAGCCTTACGTAATCGACCATATACGACCTTAAGCCTACTAAATCGCGAACTTAGTGTTCATTACGAATCCAAGGGCAGCCTCAAGCATCTCTGTGTGAGTTCTTAGGAGTTGTTCTTGCTTCTACTCTGTGTGTTTCTTAGTGTTACTGTGTGCCGGACACCTAAGCAGATCTTAGAATCCTTAGGAGGTTTGGGAAATAGATATTCCGCACTATTTCTCATCCTAGATCAGTCCTAGCGTAAGGGTGTTTTAGTTTAGTTTAGAACCCCGTCCCCCACGGTCCTACAAAGTGGTATCAGAGCCTTGTGCTTTGATTGATCACTTTTCCTTAGGTTTCGTGATCTAGGTGTCGATTAGGCCTGTGTGTTTTGTCCTTTTCATCGTTTTTAATCGGTTGTTAGGTCGAAAATAGGTCGTTTTTCGTTAAAAAGGGTTGTGTTTTTACGTTAACTGTTTGAGTGTTACCCGTGCGAAGTGATTCTCAGTGCGTGCGTATTATGACTTAGTGTCTTAAATTTTTTCTCAATCGTTAAATTTTACTCGTGCGAAGTGCTCCTCACTTCGTGCATACATCAGGTCATCTCATGCGTAGTAGGTTGTTGATCTTCTAGAACTTTCGGTAGTCTGTGTGTCTGTCCGTGCGTAGTGGGTCCTCAACACGTGCGTAGTGATTTCATTTCGTACGTATTGATTCTGTGTGTGAATTTTGTCCTTTCCAATCTTCGTGCGAAGTCAATCCACTCCGTGCGTGGTGAGTGTCTAGTTCGTACGAAGTATAGTTTGTGTGTTTTCGTGTCAGTCCGTACGTAGGTCTTCTACTTCGTGCGTAGTTCTGTGTGCTCGTGCGAAGTGATATACATTCCGTGCGTAGTGTTAAGTTTGTTTTAAGTCTCTTTCTAAAATGTCTGACATGAGTGCAATGGCTGCCAAACAAACAATCACCGCATTAAGTAACTTAATAATGGACAACGAACAGGGAGGAATTAATAAAGTACCTAGACTGCTAACCATGGAAGACTACCCTTTCTGGAAACCACATTTCGAAATATTTATTGATGGGGTTGATCCACGGTTGCACCGGGCCATTTCCGCCAATTACATCGTACCTAAGGGTGAAGGGAACATCGAAGTTCCCTATGATCAGATGAGTGATGATCAGAGGAAGGCTTATGATGCAGAAAAGAAAGCCTATTCTTACCTGATCCAAGCGATTCCGAACGAGATATTCCAACGTCACGTTCTTTGTGGAACGCATTACAAAAGAGGAACGAGGGGAATGCATCGTTGAAAGAGCTCAAGGCCTCGTAGTTAAGAAAGGAGTTTGACCACTTCACTTCTTATGTCAATAAAAAGCTTCCAGATCTGATCAACATATACAACCATCTTCTTAGTGAAATGGATAGTTTGGGGGTGCAGATCTCGGAACGACAACAAGTGGAGACTCTATCCAAGGCTTTACCTAAAAGCTGGAGACCATTCATAATGATTTTGAAGAATGGAGATGGTTTTGAAGGCATGGATCTGAATGACTTCATTACCAAGCTGAAAGAGCATGAATAGGAGGAGCTTAATCTAGACCGATTAAGGAGCATATGGGGATGCTTAGTGCATTGGTCACCTCGTATGATGATTTTCTCAAGGGTAAGATCGGCAATGCCTACCTGACTCAAGAAGATTATGACCAGATCGACAACGATGAGTTGGAGCGACATGACATCCTATGGTCTTATGCTAACTTGGTGAGAAGAGCAAAGGCTTTGGTCAAGAAAACAGGGATGCAGATTACAGCAACAAAAGATACAAAGCTGGGTTTTGACAAGTCAGCTGTAACCTGCTACAACTGTGGAGAAAAGGGTCATTTTGCAAGAGAATGTGAAAAGCCAAAGAACTCAGGACCCAAGTACCCTTTCCGAACATCTCCTGGAAAATCTTCAACTACCACTCCCTCAAAGAAAGTTGAGAAATCCCATGAGGGATCATCTAAAGCGATGGTGGTTGTTCAAAAGGATGAGGGGATAGACTGGTCAGTGCATTTTCAAGATACTGATGCTTTCGAAGTTGCTGAGACCAACCTGGCCAGTGTTCAAGACCTGAATGATGACTCACAGTCTGAAGCGGATAGTGTCCACGATGTCTATGATAACGAGTCCGCACCATCTACTGATGAGCACAATGTTACTTCAGCCCCTGTGTCAGCTGCCGAACCAACGCCAGTGATTGTTCAAACTGAATCAGAAAATCCTAAGGCGTGCATGACTGGACAAGCTGACTCAAAGGTAAGCAACATTTCTGGTCTTCCTTGTGTGTCGTGCAATGACTATGTACAGAATATAGTATCCTTGAAATCTCAAGTTACTGAGCTTACCTCTAAACTGCATGAAAACTCTATCATCAAAGGTAGAGAAAAGACCTTAAAAGATAAAATTGAGAGCCAAAATAAACAGATAAGAGAATTAGAGGTAGCTTTGTTAAATAAAAAGGATGCTATAGTATTTTACATCAATCAAATTGATACTCTAAAACGGGATCTTGCTAGTTCTAAAGTCGATTATGAAACTTTAAACCAGAAACTTAAAAGTTATTCAACTTCATCTTACTTGTTTGAGCACATAATCGACCGGAGACCTCAAGGTTCCGATTTAGAAAAAGATAAAAATACATACACTAAATGTCCACCACCAGTATTGAACCAACTGGTGCAAACAGATGTCTTTACTGAAGCTGACCAACTTCCTTCCAAGGTTGATGCACCTTCTGCTTCAACCTCAAAACCTGATTTAAAAATGAAGGGAAAAGTTGGTGAGCCTCAGAGGAAAGAGGCCAAACCAGAAGAAAAGCCTGAATCTGGTATGAGACAACTTCTAGGCAATTCTTCTGGTCAAGGTACGTTAATGCAAAATGTGCAAGCTGCACTCCGAACCATGGAAAAGGAGGGTGCAAAGTCTCCTGCAACCCGTCCTTATGAGGAAGTTAAAATTTTGCCAAAACAACGTGGTTTAGGAGTTCAGTCAAAAAGTCAAGTAGAGCAAAAAGTGCCACATAACCCTGCAAAGCCTCAGTTAAACAGGGTCTGCTATGTGTGCAGGAGACCTGACCACCTCAGTTATGAGTGTGATCAGCAACAACAGAGTTTTAAGGGGAAAGTTGATTCATCTGAAACTTTTCAGAAAAATAAAACGTTTAATCAAATAAATCAAAAATCAACTGACCCCCATCAGCTCAAAAGGACAAGTGGGGAAACATCTAGTAAACCCAAAAGTCCCGAGGTCAGTCTGAAGGGGAAGGAACCACTTCATAAAGCGATTAACACTTCAAGTGTTTATCATAAGACTCCTCTCCGTCCAGATTTGAAATGGACCACTAAATCAGAACCCAAAATGTCCAATAGTCCAGATACCAATGTAGACTCCAAAGCTACTGGTGTGGATTAATGTGCAAGTTGTTGGAGAAAATGGGAAACCCATGACCATTCGGGCTTGGGTTCCCAATGCTAACTAACCCTTTACTTGTTTGTGCAAGGTGCTCGCCGGTATAACAAGTGGATTGTTGATAGTGGAGCATCCAGGCACATGACAGGCGATCTGGGCTTTCTTTCAAACGTCAGAAAAATAAAAGGAGGGTATGTCAGTTTCGCTGGAGATAAGGGATGTCACATCACAGCTCAAGGTTTCTTGTCTAATGGGAGAGTGAGCTTTGACAAAGTCAACTATGTCGAGCAGCTAGCAAACAACTTGCTGTCAGTCTCTCAGATATGTGATAAAGAGTTTAAGGTGATGTTTGATGACAAGCAATGCTATGTGCTGAAGAAAGAATTTCAGATTCCCGAAGATATGGTTTTAATGTCAACTCCGAGACATAATGATCTTTATGTCCTGGACATGTCAAATGCGTCGGTGAAAGAGGTGGAGCATCAATGCTTTCTTACAAAGGCAACTGAAAAAGACTCCATTTTATGGCACAAGAGGATGTGTCACTTGAGCTTGAGGAAGATGAATCACTTAGTTATCCATGAGCTAGTAACGGGGGTCAACCTGAAGAGTTTCCATCTACCAGACAAATGCGTTTCATGTATAATGGGGAAGCAGACGAAGAAACCCCACAAGCTGAAAAAGTACCACTCCATTTCACTCCCGCTTGAGCTACTTCACATGGATTTATTTGGTCCTGTGCGGTACAAGAGCATTCATGGCGATAGGTACTGTCTGGTAGTCACTGATGATTACTCAAGATTTTCCTGGGTTTTCTTCTTAAAAGAGAAGTCTGAAACATTTGAGACGTTAGAAATCATGATCAACAAGTTAGAGACTATCTATAAGCTGAAGATCAGGAAACTGAGATCAGATAATGGAACAGAGTTCAAGAATCAGAAGATGGAGAAGTTATGTAATGAGAAGGGTATCCAACATCAGTTCAGTGCCGCATACACTCCTCAAATGAATGGAGTAGCTGAGAGGAAGAATCGGACCTTAATAGAGGCAGCACGCACCATGCTTGCTGATTCTGCTTTGCCCGTAAGGTTTTGGAATGAAGCTGTCGCTAATGCTTGTTACACACTTAACCGGGTCTTAGTGGTCAAACGATTGGGTAAGACATGTTATGAACTGTTGAATAATCGGAAACCGAACATCAGCCATCTTGAACCTTTTGGCGCTCCTTGCACAATGTTAAAACGTGAAGCCGAAGGTAAATTCAGTTCCAAGGTTGAAAAGGGTTATTTCTTGGGGTACAGTATTCCGAATAAGCGGGTTTACAACTTAACGTCCAACTGTGTGGAAGAATGGTTTGAAGTGGATGTACAACGGCATACTTCGCCTCCAACAAAAACTGGTGATGCCTGGTTATTTGACTATGATAACCTGTTTGACTCATTCAATCTGCCACCAGTAGCACTAGAAGAAGATATTGCAATTCAGATGTTGTATGATCTACATAACTCTGCTGACAGTGCCACACCAAACCTGTCCTCTAGTTCTCCCATACCCACACTAAGTGATGCTGAATCTGACTCTGAAGATGAGCCACATACTCCACCAGACAAGGGTTCACAGGGTGAAAGTTCATCCAATGACCACACGTTAACATTTGAAGAGACACCCGTGGTCACCAATCTGGAAACTAATGTAGAGGCTCAGTTGCAGAGATCAAGTAGAGTTGATAGAAACCATCCTCCTGAACAAATTATTGGCGATCCGAATTCTCATGTTCAAACCAGGAGGAAAGTGGCAACGCTATCAGGTTCTCAATCTTCAGAATCCCCGGGATTGAAACAGATGACAGACTTTTCCGATCTAGGTGCCAATTTGGTTAAGTCTGTGGATTTTACACAATGTCTATGTTCGGGATTTCTCTCACAGATTGAACCAAAAGATCATATTGAGGCACTCAAAGATGATTCTTGGATTAATGCAATGCAAGAAGAGCTGCTGCAATTTCAAAAGCTGAACGTATGGCGCTTAGTGAATAAACCAAAAGGTGCTAAGTCCTTTGGCTGCAGATGGGTTCTGAAGTGCAAACGGGATGATCAGGGGGTGATTGTCAGGAACAAGGCAAGGCTAGTAGTTCAGGGGTTCAGACAAATTCCTGACATAGACTACACTGATGTGTTTGCTCCAGTTGCTCGGCTGGAAGCTATCCGGTTATTTCTCGCATTTTCCTCGCACAAACACTTTAAAGTGTATCAAATGGATGTTAAAAGTACGTTCCTGTATGGAGAAATTCAGGAGACGGTGTATGTCAACCAACCTCCGGGGTTTGTAGATCCTATTCATCCTGACAAAGTATACTTGCTGAATAAGGCGTTGTATGGGCTTCATCAAGCACCGCGAGCATGGTATGAGACCCTCTCCCAATATTTGACTGATAATGGGTACCGGAGAGGAACCATCGACAAAACATTATTTATCAAGGGTGATGATAAAGACTTGATCTTGGTGCAAGTATATGTGGATGATATCATTTTCGGTTCTTCCAATCCGATTCTGTGTGAAAACTTTGCAAGGATTATGAAGGAAAAATTCGAAATGAGCTCAATGGGAGAGATGAAGTTCTTCCTTGGACTTCAAGTGGAGCAGACCGAGACAGGGATTTTTCTACATCAGTCGAAGTATGTTGCTGACATCCTAGCCTGTTTTGAAATGTCTACTGAGAAGACTGCTGCAACACCCCTTCCCATTAACCACGGCATGTCTCCAGATACTGAGGGGGAGTTGGTGAATGAGTCTCTCTACCGAGCGATGATTGGATCTTTGATGTATCTCACTGCATCCAGACCAGACATCATGTTTGCAACATGTCTGATGGCAAGATACCAATCCAAGCCCAATGTCAAGCATCTGATGATTGTCAAGCGGATTTTTCGCTATCTGAAGGATGCTCCTAATCTTGGACTGTGGTATCCATATAATGATAACTTTGAGTTGACAGCTTACAGTGATTCAGACTATGGTGGATGCAAGAAGGATCACAAATCTACCTCTGGGGGTTGCCAATTTCTCGGATCACGTCTTGTCACATGACAGTGTAAGAAGCAGACTGCAGTTGCGCTCTCTACGTGTGAAGCTGAATACATTTCGGCGGCGAGCTGCTGTTCTCAGGTCATCTGGATTCAACAACAACTGCGGGATTACGGTTTGAAATTCTCTACTACTCCCATTTATGTTGATAACACTGCTGCCATAGCCATTACTAAAAATCCCGTACAACACTATAAGACCAAGCACATTGGTATCAAATACCATTTTATACGGGACTGCTGGGAAAAGAAATTAATTGATGTCGTGTCTATCCAAACTGATTTCCAAAAAGCAGACCTGTATACAAAGGCATTTGATAAACCCCGATTTTTGTTCTTAGTGAATGAAAACGGCATGAAAACCAAGTGTGAGGTTGTCTCCGATGATGCGACTTAGTGTCCTTATTCGTATTTGTGACTGTGTGTCTATTTTCTGTGTGGTTATATCTCGTTTGTCTTTGTGTTTATTTTCTGTGTGTTTTTCCGTTTCTTTTCTTTCTAGGTATTTATTTCTTTAGTATTTTAGGGGGAGATAGGTGAAACATAGAAAATACAAAAAAAAAAAAAATAAGAAAACATAGAAAATACAAAAAAATCAGAAAACATAGAAAATACAAAAAAAATCAGAAAACATAGAAAATACAAAAAAAATAAGAAAACATAGAAAATACAAAAAAATCTGAAAATATAAAAATGAGAAGTTGATCCAACTCAAATGGAAAATGATGGTACACTGGCGTTCTATACAAAGTATGTCTAGTAAAATTAGGACTGAAGGCATGCACACATTCTTGAGAAAACTGTCTGAAAAATTTAGTTAAATCAGATAAGAAACAGATGGCGTGTAAGACATATGATGAGAGTCTAGGCTGATAAGTGGTTATGCATGTGAAAATCCATCAAAGATTCAAACTATCGAGACATTCCAAGTCTACAAGTCAATAACAGTTGAGACTAACTTAATCTGGTGCACACACCTGTTACCATGCCAAATGTGCTTAGATGACAATGAGCAATATGTAAAAAGAGGGTGAAAAATTGACCCCAATCTGAGATGTCAAAAGAAATAGATACATAGATCTATTAGTGTTGAATTGTCAAAGAGCATAAAATGCAGTGACAAAAGCTCAACAGATAGATCTATTAGTTTTAAATTGTCAAAGAGCATAAAATTCAGTGACAAAAGCTCAATAGAAATTATCAGAAGAGGTGAAAAATTGACCTCCATGTCAAAGAGCATAAAATGCGTTGACAAAATCACAAAGCACATAAGCATGGTGGTTGGGTACTCAAGTTGTGCATCCTATTGAGTGAGTCAAAACACTGTGAGATTTTAAAAGAGATAGTCTTAACCATGTACTCAGTTCTAGATAATCAGAAAATGTTGAAATTAAATCTGTCATTATCTGAGGAAAGTTAGATTGACAGACATAAATTGAGAGAGTATGTTTGTGCCTAAGGTTCTGAAATGAATGATAACTAAGTATAGATGTGCTGGTACTGATTCCATCTTGGAACCTTTTCACAAAAAGATTTAATTTCAGTAATTTATTTTTTGCAAATCTTTAGTGTTTTCATTTCTGTCTCTTAGTGTTTAGGATTTAATTTGTTTACAGTCTGCATTTTCATTTTCTTTATTATCAGAAAAATACAAAAAGATTTTTAGTGTGTTATTTCTTGTACGTTGATGTGCTCAAAAGTTTATGTCTTGCATTGAAGTTACTGACCGCTGTGTGCTGAGTACAGGATTGTCGAGAAAAAGGCTAATTCTATGTGAGGAAGCGAAGTCGCACGAAATGAATCAACTCGCACGAAGTGGATGATCATGACGTGCGAACTGGATTGGTGTACACGAAGTGTGATCCAACCCGCACGAGGTAAGATCCACCACGTGCGAAGTGGTCAGTCACTTTGTATTACTTTGTTGGATAACATCATGCGAAGTGCATCCACTTCGCACGCAGTGGAACAAGGTATATATACTATTCCAGTGCGTGTTCATCAGTACGCGCTCATATGTCAAACAGTATACTCGCATTCTCTCTCGATTTTTGATTTTCAATCTGTGGTGAAAGAGTGTTTTCGATCCCGTTTCTTAATCGATTTTTCCTTGCGATCACAGTGGTATGTTTATTATTTCAATCCAACGGTTGGATCTCGAGTTATACTCGTTTTTATGCTTGGAAGTCTAAAAACTTTTAAAACCGGATTAAAGTGACCTTAATGTGTTAATTTGTTAGATTTAAGTGAAAAGTAGCCTTCGTGGACTTAGTTAGATGATACTTAATCACTTAATCGGAACAAAAACATCGTTAATAATGGGTTTTAAGGAAATAGCTTCGTCGAACTGTTCTTCGATTATGAACATTGGCCGTGCGAAGTGAAGGCCATTTCGCACGAAGTGAGCTTCACCTCGCACGTACTCATAAATGAGAACGATGAAGTTGATGAACTTCAGACGCACGAAGTGAAGTTCACTCCGTGCGATTTGTGTCCATCACGTGCGAAGTGAATCATAATCTAATTAAAATTATAGTTTATTATGTCCAACCACTTCGCACGTGGTAGAATGTCAATTTTGATATGAACGTTTATTCTAATCTGCAGACTTTAACTGTGTGTTACAATCAGTGGATGTGTCTTTCTAATGTGCATAAAGTTTATTCCGCAGAATTCAAAAATGGAATCCACTCAACTCGGAAGTTCGTCCGCACAAAACCCCGCTGAGACTGCATCTGGCAGTGGGAGTCAGACCAAGGCTGAGCTGAAAGCTGGTGACATGCATAACATTCGGGCCTATCTGACAAAGAATAAGTTAACAAGGGACTGTGATGAGATGATCGACTATCTGATGAGATCAAGGATCCACACCGCCATCACAACAGCTTGCACGGCATACGCTTCACATCAGCAAGAATTCTGGAACACTGCTGTATATGATGAATCCCTGGGTGGGATTCGAGGGGAGGTGCAGAAACAACTTGTGTTTGTATCAGAAGGGGTGCTGAATGAGCTGCTTGAACTGGGTGATGCTATCTCAGATCCCATCTCTCTGAACATCTGCCGGGTTAAAGGGTGTCTGCTGAGGTGTGGATACACCGGGGAGATTCGGAACGAATCGGTATTCAAAACAAAGTTCTGCCCCCCGTATCGTTACCTGATGCACGTCATTTCTCACTGCTTGGGGCCGCGGAGAACAGGCCATGATCAGCTGAACCAAACATTCTCCCATCTATTTGTGGCACTCGTACTGAATGTAAAATTCAACATTTCAAGGGCCATTTTCAACTGTTTAAAGGAGAACTTATCTAAGAAGGACGGGAGATTTCTGATGTATCCCCGATTCCTGCAGATCGTTTTTGATACCCAAGTTGAGGGTTTGGTAAAGGAGGACGGAGACAGAATCAAGCTGAAGCACATGAACGAGCAGACTGTGCGACAAATGAGCCGGTACATTGGCACCTCTATCCCTCCGAAAAGACGTTTGATTTGCCATCTGGGCAACCCAGATTACAAGGCTCTAGAAAGGAAACATCTCTGGAGGAACGAGGGCTCCACATCCCAGGTGGAAAACATCGAGATAATTTCGGATGATGAGGAGCCTGAAGTTCAGAGTCAGGAAGTCCGGGATCCCACTGGGGGAGAAGCTATCCCGGGGAGCCTAGATGACATCAATGTTGATGACTTCTTTGAAGAAGATGATGAGGAGGCAAGTCGCAAGAGGAAGGAAAAGGGGGTGGTCGATGAGCCAGAGAAGAAGAAGAAGAAGGTCTACAAGTTCAAGCCGCTGGTTGCTTCTGCAGAGATTATTGTCAAACCCACCACAACAACAGCCGCTCCAGTTATAGCCGTCGAAGAAAGTCTGAGCAAGCTCCAAAGCTACGTGCTAGACATGATAAAAGATGAGAAAGAAAGGAAGCTGGAGCTAGAGGAAGTGAAACAGAAAATGGTTGAGAAAGATGCACATATTGAGGAGTTGTTGAAAAGAGATGTGGAGAAAGATGTGCAAATAGAGAGGTTGGTGAAAAGGGATGAAGAGAGAGATCTGAAAATAATTGAGTTGGAGAAAAAGAATGAGACTATGGAAAGGATCTTAATTGTATACACTCAAGAGTTCAAGAGGCTAAAGGCGCATGTGGAAAAACAAGATGAAGAAGTGCTGAAACTGAAAGAGTTTGCTGAGTCTGAACCTGCGGGGACATACTCTGGAGATGAAGAAGGTTGACTCTTAGTCTGTGTGACTTTGTATTTATTGATCTATGATGTAAATGAATGAAACAGTCATGTATATTTAATCGTTTTTTTTGAAATGAAATGTTTGATTTTAACTTACACATGTTTATGGTTTCTTATTGCTGTGTGAAGATCCATTAATTGTTCAGCCACTGAAAGCTGATATTCCTCAATCGTCTCGTCTGCTGAGTGTTCAAGAGCGAATTGTTCCACAAAATGTGTATGATGCAGAGGAAGGAGAAATACTTCCATTCCTGACAAAAGAACAAATTGCCGAACTTTTACAGATTCCAGTCGAAGATGTTATTCTGGAAGAGGTGGATGAAAGCTTTGTGCAACCACCTCAAGCTGAACAGGAACCTGTATTTGACACTGATGAGATTGAGATTGAGGATGAAACCGATCAACACTATCCTGGTCAACAAAAGGACGACAACCTGCCTGACCTTGCCGATTTTTTCAGAACTGCTAATGCTGAGGAAATCAACAAAAGAGCTGAAGTTAGAGAACAAGAAAATGTTGATTTTGACTTAGAAAAATATCTTGGTGATAGAAAATCTAAGCAAGATGAAAGAGAAGCTAGACGAAAGAAGTATCAACGGTTTCTGGAACGTCAGGCAGGGAAAGAAAAGAAGTCTGAAAGCTTACCAGAGTATACCAAGTTTTATCAGACTCTGGGCAAAAAGACGGATGGTGAAATTGTTGGTTGGTGCTATATGCCGGAATTTAATGTTTATGCAGTTAAAAGGGAAAGAGGAGTTGAGTATTTTCAAAGGGCAAATGATATCCAGACTCTGCCGTTCTATGATATTCGACAACTTGCTCGTCTGCCTCTTTTAGACTGTGACGATCACAGCATGACAAAATGGTTTAAGACACTGGTGAAGCGTGAGGCTCGCTTTGGATGGAAAAACTTAAAGCCTTATGTGCCAGGTGTCAAGAGCCATCCAACCAAGATAGATCCACTGACAGGAAGGAAATTCAAAGTGCTTAATTGCAAAGCTCCTCGTTGTATGAAGAAGTTACCGTTGAGAACCATGCCTACTGGGTGGAGCGCAAGGTTTAAATGGTGGTACTTTAATAAGAAAACAACTGAGGCAGTGATTGTATTGGATGATGATCTGTCAGGTGGAGAAACGGTAAAAGTATTTGATCCTATGTGGATTAAAATTTTTGAGAAAGACGACATTACTGTTTTGTACTACAATCCAATCCTCTACAAAAATCAGTATATAAAGTTGGCATTGCAGTTTCAAAAGGTCGTTCTAATTTGCTTTGCATTCGACATCTACGCTGGATCTGAAGAAGTCAAGTCTACAACTTTGTGATAACTAGATTGTCGTTTTGTTTGCTTTGTGCATTTTACTTTGTGTATTTTTGCTTAGTGCAATTTTTGTTGATAGAACTAGGTCTTAGGGGGAGTTTGTTGGTACATAATTGTAAATCCCTAGTTCTTATCAATGGAATATATACATGTTTACTTGAAATGTTAATTCAAATGTGTTTTGATTAATGGTTTGCATGTATATATGTTCTAAGTGGTTATTTATGGTTGTCTTAAGCTTACAAGTACTTAGTCATGTGTTGATTTGTGTTTGGAAGTTTAAGTATGAGTGAAGGGCATCACGTGCGTGATGAGTCCACTACGTGCGTAGTGGAACTCACTACGTGCGTGGTGAGATGGTCGGTTAAAGTTAAATTAATTATTATTAAAACAACCAGTACGTGCGTACTGGACTTGCTACGTGCGCAGTGAGTTTCATCACGTGCGTAATGAAATTAATTACACTATAAATACTCATTAACCGCATATTAGCGCGGGTAATCGCAGAATCGCTAGAAATCAACCGGAAGCCTTACGTAATCGACCATATACGACCTTAAGCCTACTAAATCGCGAACTTAGTGTTCATTACGAATCCAAGGGCAGCCTCAAGCATCTCTGTGTGAGTTCTTAGGAGTTGTTCTTGCTTCTACTCTGTGTGTTTCTTAGTGTTACTGTGTGCCGGACACCTAAGCAGATCTTAGAATCCTTAGGAGGTTTGGGAAATAGATATTCCGCACTATTTCTCATCCTAGATCAGTCCTAGCGTAAGGGTGTTTTAGTTTAGTTTAGAACCCCGTCCCCCACGGTCCTACAATCTTAAGGCTAATTAAGTCGTTATCTAACTGCTTAATTATTGTTTGTGCCTCTATACCCTTGTTGTGTGAAAAAGCTTCTAGAACTTGATTTCTAGTGGTTAACTCTATTACCTGATTTTCTAACTCTTTCATTCGGATTAATATGGTTTGTATGTGTTCAAAATTAAAACCCATGTTAGAATTAGAAATAGTGGGTACCTTTCCACTGTCAACGATCTCCTCCGCAGTATGTGAGAGATCACCATCATATTCCTCTCTACCACTCGTTTTACCATTGGCCATGAAACAAAACTGAGCATGATCCTCACCATCTGGATCGCTCTCTGAGTCTGTATCTTCCAGGAATTGGTCCTCTTCCACCATGAGTGCATTCCCAGCCTGTTTTTGCTTTGACAAGCGGTACTTTTGTCGATAAGATTTTTTCAGTTGGTTACTGCTTGAGACATATTTTAGCAGGTATTCAGTCTAGGGGGAGAAGCACTCAGATGAAAAAGCAAGTCATATTCTCGCCCCAAATTTTGTCAAGGATCAAGAGCAACATTGTAGGGGGAGGGTTTCCCCGTTCGTGATTCTAGGGGGAGTAAGCAACATATTCTCTCCTGTTGATGAATCCTTATATGCTTCCGCTGATGCTACCAATGCTCAAGGATCCAGATGCTGAAAACCTCTATATGCTAATTTGATTATATAACCGAAGGCGATCGATTCCTTAGGTTACTGGAGCGCTACGAGTCAATAAGCACAAGACCCTCAAGATGCTGAAGAGATCAAGACTCCTGTTCATTTTATTCTGCAACTCCTATTCCATTCCAAAGGGGGAGATTATTAAAACTATATTATTGTAATAGAATAGGAGTTCTACAATAGTTGAGGGTGCTTATTGTAAATATACCTTATAGGTATATAAGCCTTGTGCTAGACTAGGAAATGTAAGGATCGCCACACTTACATGAAATAAACTATGTATGTTTTGAAGGTGAAACGAGATTCTCTCTCCATCTCTTCATACTTATCTTAGCAATCCTTCAATCTACCGCTTGTTTATCATGAACAAACACATTGCTTCGGAAGCAAATCTAAATGATATCCGATTTGCTTTTATGGAAATGTAGTAAAAACCAAGTACTAATTCCCATTTTTGTGGCCTTTATGGAAATGTTTGAGGTAAACTCTTATCACTTTTCATAAGTAGCTCAATTCAAAGTGAAATGTTTGTGTTTAAGTGCTTTCTAGAATGGCAACTTTTTGTTATGGTAACTTTTTGTTATGTCAAATATGAATTTCATATTTTCCTACATCTTTTATCAATTGTATGGTTATTGGTTAATTTAAAGAGTAATTTCTTCCTTATAGTTAAGGACATGCAAGGAGAAAGTCGGTGTGAATGTGAATAAAGAACCACTTTTGGGGCTAAAAATGGGAATAAAGAGTCGCACGACTGCACACCTAACTCGAACCAAGTTAATAGAAAAATACCTTGTGTGGTGATAATTAATAGTTAATTACTTATCAAGGAAATAAAATAATAAATATTTATTTATCGTTTAGGAGATTAAATATTTAGTTAAATATTTAATTAAAAGGTTTGCATGGTTAAAGGTTTATTAATTAATTAGAGTATTAATTAATATTAATCAAACTTGAGCGTTTGTTTTGACATAAGATTAAAGATTAATCTTTGATCGGGCTTAAAAACCTTAATCCACCTTAAAATATATATAGGGGGATTAAACTTGGAAATTGGTAATTAATCCTAAAAACAAAACACTCCACTCTCTCTCACTACCCTCGGACGAAAGACACCAAACCGCCGGCGGCGGTGGTTGTGATGCGATGCGAACAGCGGCTGCCTGATTGCGATGACAGCAATGACCGAGCCCCGTGCGTCATCTTGGCGGTCCTCTGAAGCCCGTAGGGCAAGAGGCGGCGACGAATCAAAGCACACACACACTAGTAGAAAAACGCGATTTTGTCACACCAAAAATGCGTGACGATATGCGTATAGTCATACTTGCTTTTTCAGTGCATATGTGACCAAAGGTCGAGTGACCATAGGTCGTAAATGTGTGACCATATGCTTTTTAAACACAAGCATAAATGTGTATGTGTGACTATTGTTCATGTAATGGCCACATAAATTTAATGTTTGTGTGGCGTTTTGTAATATTTGTCACATAGTTGTAATTAAAAAGTGACCAAATATGTTAAAATGTGTGACCATATGCTTTTTAAAGTCAAGTGAATGTCTATTTCGTGTGATTATTGGTCATACAATGGTCACATGAATTTAATATATGTGTGAGGTTTTGTAATATTCAGTCACACATGGCATTTTAATTTTGATGATTTAGTCACATAGTTGTAATAAAAAAGTGACCAAATGTGTTAAAATGTGTGACCATATGCTTTTTAAAGTTAAGTAAATGTGTCTTTCGTGTGACTATTGTTCACCCAATGGTCACATAAATGTAATTTTTCTGTGGCGTTTTGTAATATTCAGTCACACAAGGCATTTTAATTTTGAGGATTTAGTCACATAATTGTAATTAAAAAAGTGACCAAATGTGTTAAAATGTGTGACCATATGGTTTTTAAAGTCAAGTGTATGTCTATTTCGTGTGACTATTGTTCACCCAATGGTCACATGAATGTAATGTTTGTGTGGCGTTTTGTAATATTTAGTCACACAACACATTTTATTTTTGAGGATTTAGTCACGTAGATGTAATTAAAAAGTGACCAAAAGTGTTTAAATGTGTGATTATATGCTTTTTAAAGTCAAGTAATTGTGTATTTTGTGTGACTATTGTTCATCTAATTGCCAGATGAATTTATGTTTGTGTGGCCTTTATGTAATATTTAGTTACACAACGAATTAAGAAAACAGTGGCCGAAAGTGTTAATAAGTGTGACCATATTATGTGAGGGCACCTTTTAGTCACATTTAAGAAATCAATAATTTGTGTCATAGTATGAATTATATATATATATATATATATATATATATATATATATATATATATATATATATATATAACAAAAGAAAAAACACAAAACTAATTCGAATTACACAACAAAATTGGAATGTATATATGTAAACTATATACATAATCGTAATGAAATAAAACTGTAAACTATCATACTTTTATCGATTTATACATTTAACAATCACAGATCTAAAAGTTTTTGACTCTTCAAGTTGGGCTTCGCTTTTTTTGTTATGCTATCATTTGTCACATAAACACATTTGCGCTTTGTTTGTAATTTAGGTGCAACTGTGTTCTCGCCAATCTTCTCTACCGTATTTGGTGGTGTAATTTCTTATGGGAAATAAAATCCGCATGTATCAAACATTACATTAAATATGAAGAATACTATATATAGCTAGGTTGATAAAACAGATACTGTTTCATCAAAAATAACTTGTTCCATTAGCCATGCGTAAAATCCACCTACTGCGTCCTTGACTGTTTTGAAAACATTCTTTCCAACGTCGGGTATGCATGCTGCATCCACTAACGATTTGTCAATTGAAACTCTGTAGCAATCCTTTGGAAGTGGTGCGTTATGAAGAGTTTGTTTTCCATTAGTCTTGTATATAGTTCCAAAGTAATAACACTTGTTTTCTTTAAGTGCCACAACTTACACTTAATTTCCTGAAAAACACACAATGATAAGAACAAGACAGCTACACAACATAGAATGATCCGCCGATGCAACAAATTAAGATCTATCAGCTATTTAAACTACAGAATATAATAAATAAATGATCAGCTAGACAAGATACAATGATCAGGTGATAGAACAAGACAGCTGATCACACAAACACACATCAGCTGATCACACAAACACATAATATATGAACATGTGGAAATACATACTTGTACTAGTGGTGGGGATATATTTTCTTGCGATTCAGAGTCTCGATGTCGAGACGTGTTTCCTTGCGATCCAGGCTTCTTGTTAGATTTGACAGATTTAACCTTTTCCTATATGTATAAAACATGTTAATTAAACGTGACATGTATGTAAAATTCAAAAAATCACAGGGGGATACAGGGTAGATGTTTTATTTCTTACAATTGTTTCCATTTCATTGTTAGAAATTGCAAGTCCATTAGACTTCTAAATGCTCGCCTCCATCTCACATACAACATCATCACTTAACGGTGTTCTGCGTCCATCTCCATTAGACAGCTGCAATAGAAATTAATAAATGCATTTATTAGCAACACACAATGTAAATGTTAGCATAATTGGAAAAAAGTCTTTCCTTTGATGTCAAAGACCATATCATCTCCTCCTGTGCCTTCAACTGACCACTCAGTTGAGCAAGCATTCCTTTTGTTTCTGTCACCTCGTTGGACAAATTCTGGATCACTACTTCCTTTTCTTGACGTTCTCGTCTGTCATTATCGAGTTGACATTCAAGTAACACAATTCTTTCATCTGATGCTTGTCTGTTTCGAGGAAGATCAAAGTACTTATTGTTTGTCACTCCACCTCCAACTCCTCATGCATAACCTCCCTTTTCCTTACCAAATACAACTGTCAGGGTATCGGTGCCCTGAGCAACCTGCAAGGTTCCTTCTTTGATCTTGTCCTCAGTATCAATCTGCATATATGGAAAATAAGTTATTATATATATCAAACTAAACATAAAGTGATAATAAAATATGCAGTCATACTTACAATTTTATCACCCACTGATTTAGTCTCATCATCTGCAAAATTTCCTAATTTGTTTAGCCTTCCTTTCAACCACATTATACAACGCAGGGGTTCTTCATCAGGTTGGATTTCTTTATTTTTTATTTTATAAACATCAAATACATACAAAATGTAAAGTTAAACCAAGTTCAAATACGTAAGAAATTATAATATATTAGAACAGTTTACCATTTTCTCTTTGACATGTACGTATCTACCTCGTCCCATTGTATGCTGATAAACAGACTTGGAACACGCTATTTTAGCTGCAGCTGACTTTTCCTAATTACAACACAAATTCATTAGGTGTTTAGATGCAAACACAAAATTATGAAAAGATATGGACTTAAATAAAAAATGACAAATTAAAACCTGGTATTCTTCTGAGCTCGTATACTTCACAAAATCGACCTATGCTGGGGCTTCAACAATCGCACTATATTTCGCCGGGACTTCATTTAATTTTGAATGTGTATTTTGATTGGGCAATATGTATGTTTGTCTCATTTTCCTTCTGAAATTTCTTAGAAGTCCACCAAGACGATGCATTATTAAGTTTATACGACTCTCGTGAAAATCAAAAAATTGCTGCAAAAAATAATCAACACAATGTTGTAAATTAGTTTCACATAATGTAAATGCAGAAGGATAAAGGTAGTTATATCATGTGTACCGTGATTTCATCCCAAAGTTTATCTCTTTCTTCTGGACCCACCTTCTTCCAGGATAAAATCTTCAAACCTATATGCTCACGAACCATGTCTCCTAAAAAACTTATAAACAATGCTCTATTTGGCCCTGATATCCTATTCATCACATCGAAGGTTACCAGAAGCTTTGGTCAACCAGGTTGGCCATATTGTTTGCGAAACATGGATAACCTGGTTATGCCCCTCTTAACTACAAGTTTGCAAATCAGTGGTTTTTCGTTGTTATGATCTTCCGCCTCATCATCAGTATAATCCTCTGATTCATATACAAGAATGTTGTCACCCATATCATGATTAAGAAGATGATGGTCCTGATCATCGACTTTAGCAATTTCCATATTTCTTGAGTAGAGATTTGTAAAAGGGAAATATTAGAATTGTTAATTAGTTGTTTAGGAATCAATGAAACAGGAAAGAGTTTAAAAATTTTCAATTGATTTTTTGTTATAGAATATATACAACACGTCTTCATGACTGGCAAAAATGTGTTAAAAAATTCGAATAATTGGTTGCCAGGAGAACGAAAGTTTTGAATTTTTTTCATTTCGTAATCGGCAATAATCGAAATTTCAGGAAACTGATCGATAGTCGGAATTGCCTTTTTTTTGAAATTTTACGAAACTGAATTGCCTTTATTGAAAGTAAAGTTGAAAATTTTGGCTTCAAAGGCTTAATTAAATAAGAATTTAATTTTTTTTACAAGGCGTAATTAACAATATTTAAAAATTTAGGTGACTTTAATCTATAATATATAAAGTATTAGATAATATAATTATAAAAATTAATTTTAGGACGGTTTACTACCACCCTGACCGGTGACAATCGGTAATTAACATGGGTCATGGGTCACGTGTATTAGGTTATGACTAAGAACAAGACAGTAATATGGTTCATGTGCAATATGGTTCATGTTCATGTGTCATGGTTACTACCACCCTGACTAGTGACAATCAGTAATTAATAAGTGTCATGGGTCACGGTTAATTAATATGGTTCATGTGCCATGGTTGGGTTTAGGGTTTAGGGTTTAAGGGGTTATGACTAAGAACAAGACAGTAATACGGTTCATGTGTAATATGTTTCATGTTCATGTGTCATGGTTACTACCACCCTGACCGGTGACAATCAGTAATTAATAAGTGTTATGGGTCACGGTTAATTAATATGGTTCATGTGTTGAGTCATTGTATCATATATAGTTTCTGACTTTTGTGTTATGTTTATGTGCCATTTGTTACGTCAATTAGATATGCATGTTAATAGTTTATGATATTTGTGTATTGTTTATGCCATTTGTTACGTCAATTTCATATGTCTGTTTAGTGTTTACCATATAATAAACCCTAACCCCCATAAGACGGATAATATAGTTCGTGCAAATCCTCTTCATCTTCGTCCCAAAAAGGTTAATTAAATTTCACACACGATTACTGTATTCATTCAGTGAATCATTTATGAAGGATTATGTTTATGCCATTTGTTTACGTCAATTACATATGTCTGTTTACAGTTTCTGACTTTTGTATTATGTTTATGTCATTTGTTACAGAAAATCAATAAGACTTGGTAAGCCTAGAAGATATTTAGATGCAGCTAAAGAAGTGCCCGTTCAAGAAGTGCCAGTACCAGTGGAAGATCCAATTCATGTTGCTGGGGTTGCTAAGGTTGCTGAAGTCGTAGTATAAATTAAAGTTGAAGAGCCAATTCAAGGTGAAGATGATGAGGCAGCTGAAGAGGTTAATCCAGTTCGAGAAATTAAGACCAGAAGAAGAAGTCAAAGACTATTGCTCAAGAACCTGAATAAAAAGTCATGATGGTGTACCAGAAAGTTCCAAAGAGAATGTGATTATATTAGACTAGTATGGTAGTTGATGTGTCTATCTTTTCTCGATGTTTTTTGTTTGTACATGTTAAACAATGGTTTCTTTTATAAACTGAAATCACAACAGTTTCTATCCAGAAAATGGAAATTAATTTTGGCTTTTAGTATGATATTTAACTCTCTTATGTTTTGTTATCTAAATATTGTATATGAACATGGTATTATAATCTGTTTCTTTTGCTTCGTTCATTTCAAGTCTTTCTGTGAAGCTAAATGTCAGTATTACATTTATCAAAACAGAAAAGTCAGTATTCCATTTAACAAAACAGAAAAGTCAGTATTCCATTTATCATGTTTGATTATCAAAAGTCAGTATTCGATGTCTATTTTGTTCCATTTTCATGCAACTGAGTTCACTAAAAATTCTTAGGAAACTGTAATTAAGTCATTCACAATCTAAATATATTCATATACCAAAAAAAGTATTGGATTACATTCACAAATAGTATTTAGTGATTATCAATCTAAATAACCATGGAAGTTGACTATCAAAAGTCAGTATTCCATAAACAAACTTTACAATTGAATAACCATGGAAGTTGACTATCCAAAGTCAGAATTCCATTTATCATAATACTGTTTGGTAGGAACTGTTAGTGAACTTAGTTGCATGAATTCATGCAAATGGTTCACTAACATTTCCTACCAAACAGTATTGAAGTCATTCATAAACATTAATTAAATCATTCACAAACATTAATTAAATCATTCACAAACACTAACTATGTCATTCAGAATATAGTGATATATCATATAACAAAATAAGTATTAATTACATTCACCAAAAGTATTTAGTCATTCACAATCTAAATATAAATTAATCCTAATAAAATATTCTAGCAAATTTAACATAACAAATGTCCCATAAACAAACATTACAGTTGAATAACCATGCTTCTAAATTGTAAAAACCCGTATGTAGAGGACGGGTTGAAAGAATTTTGTGCTCGGTACAGGTTAGAAGGCATCCGGAGAATTGTACTGGTTTCAAATCGTCCCGCCAAAGAAACATGATTCTTTGTATCCTGTCCAATATCGGTGGCACAATCCGAGCTCTATCGGAATGGAATGCATCATTCAACATGGCAAGAGCTTTCGGTTTCCTCTCAAAGCCTTCTGCCATCTTCATCATCCACAACACAAACGTTGCATCCTTCTGTCCTAAGGCAGATGCATTTTGAAGCATCTCCATCCCTAACCTCTTCTGTTCTTTTTCATCAAAGTTGAACAATTTCATCTGAAATGTATAACACAAAAGTCAATAATACAAAAATTAATAAATTAAATGTAAAAAACTTAACTTTTAATAACAAACAGTAAATGTACACACAAGGTTTAAATGTACGTACCATTCCATCTCTATATATCACGTTTGCGTTTCCCGCTGCTCTACATTTAATTATCAGTTGACGTCTATTCTCACTAAACCAGAAACTACGACTGAACAAACTTTCTACTTCCATATGTTTGTAGACCTCTTCTCTATCAGAGGCCTCCAATAATGTTTGGCAACTATAATACACACACAAATTGATTTTCTTAATGTATAGGTTAACAATATTACCAAATAGATGAAAAATAGACAGATTGTATTAGAAACTTACAGGCATTTCACTTTCAAACAATCGATGCAGAGACAATCCCCAAGTGTGTAATTATTTTCTCAATAACCGCCATTGGAAGATCATTTAATGTTGTTTCTGGTAATGTTGTTTTTACTTTTTTTTGAAGTAGATGCTTCCATGGTGATCGTTGAAAATGAATGCCGATTCTAGGGTTTGAAACTGTTTGGGTTGTTTTTTGGAGAATCAAATGATGGTCTGCAAACGCCGATGAGCCGAAAAGACGTGCAGTGGGAAATATGGCGCCTATAATGTGTAGTGTGTGTATTACTTTATTGCCCTTATAAATACAATGCTATATTTGATTAGTAAGGGTATTTTTGTCAAAACACATAATTCAAACAAACACAATCTTCTTTGACTATCAAAAGTCAGTATTCCATTATCAATTATCATAGTTTCATAGTTTGACTATTATAAGTTAGTGTCCATTTATCATAATTCCATTTTCATTCACAAACAGTAATTAAATCATTCACAAACATGGTTTCATACTTTGATTATCAAACATTTTTCATTCGTAAGTCAGTATTCCATTTTTCATTCACAAGCATTTTCACTCATAAGTCAGTAAATTAAAGTCAGTTGACTATCAAAAGTCAGTATTCCAAGAATCAGTATTCCATTTTTCATAGTTTCATAGTTTGACTATCAAAAGTAAGTATTACTAGCAAACAGTAATCAAATCATTCACAAACATTAATTAAGTCATTCACAATCTAATGATCGATCATATATATATATATATATATATATATATATATATATATATATATACCAAAAAAGTATTGGATTACAATATTCCCAAACAGTATTTATTCATTCACAATCTAATAGTGTATCCCTAATATTCTAGTAAATTTAACAAAACAAGCTATCCAACAACAAACTTTACAATTGAAGACCCATGGAATGTCATCATCAAAAGCCCTATTTAGAGAAATTAGACTTGAATGATTAGTAAGGTGGTCGGGACAGCCGAAATTGTATAAACTGAAATGGATTTCTTGCAAATCTGCCCGCCGAAACCTCATTATGACTTGTATCGTGCGTAAGGTTCACTTCAAAATCCGAGCTCTATCGGAAGGGAATGCATCATTCAACATGCCAATAACTTCCTTTTTAAGGTTGATGTCATCGCCTTCTCCCATCTTCAACATCCCTAGAACAAACTTTGCATCCATTTTTCCTAAGACATATGCATTCTCAACCATCTCCTTCCCTGCCCTCTTTTGTTCCTCTTCATCAAAGTTGCGATATGCTATTATCAGGTTTTTCTTTTTCTTTAAATTCATATGTAGCAAAGAAATCACATTACAAGAACTAGATAAGATGCAAGAAGAACTCTGTGTGACATTGTGCCTTCTGGAGAAATTCTTTCCTCCGTCATTTTTTGATATTATGATCCATTTGACTATGCACCTAACTAGGGAGGTAAAATTATGTGGTCCTGTATGATTTCGGTGGATGTATCCCTTCGAAAGATGTATGAAGGTTATTAAAGGATATGTGCGAAACAAAATTAGACCAGAGGGATGCGTTGCTGAGAGACTATTGCAGAAGAAACAATAGCGTTTTTCAGCGAGTATCAAAAATCAATGAAAACTATTGGTATGTTACCTGATAAACATGAAACTGATGAAGATGAGGAAGGAAAACAAATGTCGGCCGGCAAATTAAGTGAAGTTTCTGCGGAACTCTTTCAGAAAACACATTTGTATGTAATACAGAATACAGATGAAATTGTACCGTATATTGAGTAAGTACTACTAACACATGTCTATTTTGTTACTTATAATGTTCTATCATATATAATAATCAAACACCTTGTTTCAGGCGACACAAGCAACTTTTAGAAACAGAAAACCCCGGTAAACGAATAGCACTGCTGGAGAATGAGCACAGTAAATCTTTTGCTAATTGGTTACGCAAAGAGGTAATCCGTATGTTATTTATAGTTGTTGCTTGTTGTTCCTTAAATTTGAAGCTCATATATACTTGTAATATATTAATAAAATTAAGGTTCAGAGAGAGTTAGCGATCTCCAAAGAAAGTGTATCAGAAATCGTAAGGTGTATTTCATATGGACCACGTGCCACCATAGTTAAATACGACGCATACAACATCAATGGGTATGCATTTCGTACAAAATCTTGTGATGGCAGGGTTTACCAAAACAGTGGGATTAGTGTTGAGGCAATAGATCTGCACTTATCCAAAGAAGTTGCAACCACAAGACAAAGATTTTATTATGGGTTTTTACAAGAAATATGGGTATTAGATTATCGTTTCAGGAAAATTCCTCTTTTCAAATGTGATTGGGTTAATCATAGAGCTGGTGGGGTCAAACGCGATACTAATCGTGGTTATACATTGGTTGACCTGAATAATTTAGGCCACAAGGTTGATCCGTTCATATTAGCTTCACAAGCACGACAAGTATTTTATGTGAAAGATCAGCTAGATAAAAAACTGTCTATTGTCTTTAAGACACCTCCCAAGAATTACAAAGATACATACGACGAAGTCGATGAGGAATTTAGTACTGTCATTCACCCGCACAATGATAACATATTGCCACATGTAGATCGACGTGACTTGGGTAATGAATCACGAGACAATTACTATCGAACTGACTGTGGTGGTATTGTTATACGCAAATCGAAGTGAACAATGTCTTGGTGAAGTTGACACACTCTAAAGTTCATTGTATTTATTGCGTAACTCATATAGATGATAAATTGTATCTTTTTAGTACATATATTGCCATTTATTTCCTGTAGTACATTAACCTTGCAAATTACCATAATATATTCGAAATCTGTTGATCATAACAGAAACAAAATATCAGATTTACAACAGTTCCCATTTTATCTGTGTCAAGTCAACAAAACGGCAACTGACTTCAAAATAATTCATAGTTTGACTATCTAAAGTCAAAATTAGGGGAAATGGGATATTAATCAGGTCAATTCAGTCAAAATGTTTCATACTGTTTTTGCTCCTTTTTCATCCTATTTTTTCCCGCACTTTTATCTCTATTTTTTGTATTTATATGTCTTCCAATATATTGCATCTGTTACACGAAGATACATCCTCTCCATCTATTATAAAATTTTCATCTTCCATCTGTTTCACGAACATACTGCCCTTTCATCTGATTTCATTCCCAAAAAATGGATGTTCCTGAATCACAAAACCCTTCAAAGCGCAACAGAAAAAAAACACACAGACTTTAGTTTCTTGATGAAAGAGGTTGATCAATACATCTTGAAGGACAAGAAAAGACTTGCAGATGTTGAAATGGCTATTGTCGATATTCAGATGAATATAGACGAATTCAATTTCCGCGTTTCCCAGATTAATTCTCAATCGAAGATTTCAGTTTTTGATAGGGCCCATATTGATTTTCATAATTCTCAATTGGTTCATCACACAAGTATGTATGCTACGAATAACCAATTACGTGAGTAGATTATCAAGTCTCTTGACTCTCAAAACTTGTACTCTGAATGGCTTGTTGATTATCTAGATTAGTTTTTTTTTCTTTTTTATTATCTGTCTCTTGATGTAAGGTTTTGAAAATTCATAGATGTTAATCAATGAATATTGTCTGTTGTTTGCTGTAATATTCGTTGTTTGTGTAGTTCAATTGAAAACAAAAGACATCCTCTTTTGAACTAACCAAAACGATTCTCAAATTCGAATTCAAAACGGTTCCAATTTTGACTTCACAAGATTTCCCATTTTGACTATCTATAGTCAAACCTGGGGGAAATGAATACTAATAATTTATGTTACCATATGTACTGGATTTTGGCTACACTTAACTCAAGTGTGACAAACTCAACTCTATGATTTAGACACATAAATAATTACTTCAAGTGACCATATATAGACTCATGATTGAGACACACAAACACTCAATATGTGACTAAATATCAAATTTAATTAACTGTTTAATTTTGAAAACACACGATAAACGTTAGTTACAATGTATAAGTTATGTGACCATACGTACCGTATTTGGCTACACATAATCATATGTGACAAACTCGATTTTATGATGTAGACATATAAACAATTACTTCATGTGACCATATGTAGACTCATGATTTAGACACACAAACACTCAATGTGACCATAAACAGCATTTAGATACACATTGATGATATGGTGTGGCTATTATAAAGCCATATAGTCACACATGATCGTACTAGAAATAAATGTGACTATATACTTTAACTTTTGGTGCCGTTAAACTTCAGACACACATAATAAGTTGCCTGACCATATGTACAGGATTTTGGCAACACTTAACACATGTGTGACAAATTCGAATCTATGATTTAGACACATAAACAATTACTTCATGTGACCATATGTAGACTAATGATTTAGACACACAAACATTTAATGTGTCCATAAACAACATTTAGATACACATATGTCATGATGTGTGAATATTATAAAGCCATATAGTCAAACATGATCGTGCTAGAAATAAATGTGACTATATACTTTACCTTTTGGCGCCGTTAAACTTTAGACACACATAATAAGTTGCGTGACCATCTGTTCCGGATTTTGGCTACACTTATACAGTTTCGAATCTAAGATTTAGACACATAAACAATTACTTCATGTGACTATATGTAGACTCATGATTTAGACACACAAAGACTTAATGTGGCCATAAACAGCATTTAGATATACATTTGTCATGATGTGTGTCTATTAAAAAGCCATATAGTCACACATGATCGTGCTAGAAATAAATGTGACTATATACTTTACCTTTTGGCGCAGTTAAACTTTAGACACACATAATAAGTTGCGTGACCATATGTACGATTTTGGCTACACTTAACACATGTGTCACAATTTTGAATCTATGATTTAGACACATAAACAACTATTTCATATGACCATATGTAGACTCATGATTTAGACACACAAACAGTTAATGTGGCCATAAACAGCATTTAGATACACATTTGTCATAATGTGTGGCTATTATAAAGCCATATAGTCACACATAATCGCGCTAGAAATAAATGTGACTATATACTTTACCTTTTGGTGCCGTTAAACTTTAGACACACATAATAAGTTGCCTGACCATATGTACCGGATTTTGGCAACACTTAACACATGTGTGACAATTTCGAATCTTTGATTTAGACACATAAACAATTAGTTAATGTGACCATATGTAGACTCATGATTTAGACACACAAACATTTAATGTGGCCATAAACAGCATTTAGATACACATATGTCATGATGTGTGAATATTATAAAGCCATATAGTCACACATGATCGTGCTAGAAATAAATGTGACTATATATACCTTACCTTTTGGCGCCGTTAAACTTTAGACACACATAATAAGTTGCGTGACCATATGTACCGGATTTTGGCTAAACTTATACAATTTCAAATCTATGATTTAGACACATAAACAATTACTTCATGTGACCATATGTAGACTCATGATTTAGACACACAAATACTTAATGTGGCCATAAACATCATTTAGATACACATTTGTCATGATGTGTGGCTATTAAAAAGCCATATAGTCACACATGATGGTGCTAGAAATAAATGTGACTATATACTTTACCTTTTGGCGCCGTTAAACTTTAGACACACATAATAAGTTGCGTGACCATATGTACGATTTTGGCTACACTTAACACATGTGTGACAATTTTGAATCTATGATTTAGACACAAAAACAACTATTTCATGTGACCATATGTAGACTCATGATTTTGACACACAAACACTTAATGTGGCCATAAACAACATTTAGATACACATTTGTCATAATGTGTGGCTATTATAAAGCCATATAGTCACACATGATCGTGCTAGAAATAAATGTGACTATATACTTTACCTTTTGGTGCCGTTAAACTTTAGACACACATAATAAGTTGCGTGACCATATGTACCGGATTTTGGCTACACTTATCAAATGTGTGACAATTTCGAATCTATGATTTAGACACATAAATAATTACTTCATGTGACCATATGTAGACTCATGATGTAGACACATAAATACTTAATGTGGTCGTAAACAACATTTAGATACACATTTGTCATGATGTGTGGCTATTATAAAGCCATATAGTCACACAAATACTTTACCTTTTGGTGCCGTTAAACTTTAGTCACACATAATAAGTTGCGTGACCATATGTACTATTTTGGCTACACTTAACACATGTGTGACAATTTCGAATCTATGATTTAGACACAAACAATTATTTAATGTGACCATATATGGAATTTAGTCACTGTAATTCAAGTGTGTGACAAACTTTTGTCACAATAAATTAAGTGTGTGACCATATAGGCATTTAGTCACATTTTCCAAATTCATATGTGGCTAAATAATCTGCAAAAAAATAGCTGCAACCTTTAGCCACATAAATATTTGAATGTGTGGCGATACATTAGTGAATGGTCACACGATCCGAGTTCATAAGTGGTTAACTAATAACGAGGAACTTATTTCGTACCTTTAGTCACATAAATATTCGAACGTGTGGCTGTTTAATTCCGACTATGTGTGACCAAATCGCAGATTTGTACTAGTGACACACGCGATTGGGTATTTACGGGTATTGTTTTGGCGGTGTAGCAGCCGTTTCACGGGTGTAATAGCTGTGTTCCCCTATAGCAGTCCAAGGGCATATTTTGTAAACCCTGTACTTTATAGTTTATATATATGTTTAATATGAATATTTATCTATTTTTTTCCCCTAGTTGATCTAGTTGCGATATCTGGGAATGAGATTTAAGTTTTATTCCGAAGTGCATGTTCTACCCTATAAATCACAGCAATTTTCTCTCACTTCTCTATAGAAAGGAGGCTTGGTTTCTCATTTAAAACACACATCTTGTATAGAAAATCCTCTTTAATATTAATCACACACTTGTGTTCCTTCATCTTTATATTTTCAAATATGTGATTCCTGATTGGTCAAAATCAAAAGAGATCAAGAAGATCCAACTTTTACAACTCAAAAGATAGCAAGATAGATCAAGAGAGAAACACAAGAGCTTTAAAGTTACATCTATTTGCCTCTTGATTGTTGAGAGTGATATCATCTTGTACACACTATTATTGGTATTTGTGAGGTTCATTGATTGTGTAAGAGTTCTAGTTGTAGAACTTATTTTGCAAGTGAGCTTGACTATTCACCACTTTGTTCTTGGGTTGAAGTTCTTGTTGAAGAATTTGTAGAAGTCCTTGGTTAAGGAACTTGGTGGAATTCCTCATTGGAGGCATAGTGAGTTCTTGTTGAAGATCTCGTACTTGGTGTTCTTGGACTAGAACATCTTGCGGTGGTCACATCCTCGAATCAAAAGTGATTGTAACCGGTGGTATCTTCCATTCTAAGGAGACTTTTCCACATTGTACTAGTGCAACTCTTGACGGAGGTCAAGGAGTGGATGTAGGTTGGAGTTCAACCTAACCACCATATATTTTGGTCATCTCTCTAAACTCTTACACTCTTTATGTACTTGCTTTTATATTCTTGTCATATATGATTATAGATTTCTTCTATTGTGCTCAAGGATATAATATACTTATTTAAAGTGTTTAATATAAAGTGTAATATAATTTTTAAAAGAGTAAAATTATCTTAAAAGAAATAAAAAGAGAACATAGAAACTATCCAAACTCTCTTCTAGTTTCTACAATTGGTATAAGAGGAAGTTGCTCTCAATTTTCTCAAGTTTTTATAAAACTTATTTTTCAAATTTTGAGTTGATTCGTGGCTCACGAAAACTATGTAGAGAGGTTTTCTATGTGAAGACAACTAATGCTTTAATGTGGCGGATTTTGTTATAATAAACAACGATTTGAATCGTATGTAAAGGCCAAAGACTATGATCTTTGGGATATCATTGACAATGGTGATTTTGAACCAAATAGTACTCAAAACTAACATTAGATGACAAAAATAAAATAAATTGTAAAGAAAAACTTATTTTTTATAATGCTTTGCCAAGGACGAATTTGAAAGAATCATCATGTGTAGGACATTCAATGAAATTTGAAAACATTAATAATAACTCACCAAGGAAACCCACAAGTAGTGGACTGCAAAATTGATTTTCTTGTTCAAAAATATGAAAAATTTAACATGGTTGAAAACGAGACAATAGAAGAAGGCTATACGAAATTCATTAATATTATTTCAAGTCTTAAATCTCTTGGTGTTGAATATACTAACAAAAAGTATGTAAAAAAGTTTCTTAGGGCATTACATCCTAAGTGGAGACCAAAGGTCACTGCCATAGAATAATCAAAGGACTTAAATGTCCTTTAACTTGATGAACTCATCAGGAATCTCAAGGTCCATGAAATGGTGATTGAAAAGGACTATGAAATCATAAAGGAAAAGAATGAAAAAATTAAGCCTTTTGCTTTAAAAGTTAAAGAAGCCTTTGATTATGATTAGAACGAAGATAATAAAACATCCACGAGTGGAAGAAAGATGATGACTTTGCAATGACAGTAAGAAAGCTTGGCAAATTTTTTAGAAGAAAGAACACCTTCACAAAACATCCAAGAAATATTAAGCCCCGGGAGAAAAGAATAGAAACACCAAAATAAGAAAAGAAGCAAAGTGCATACTTCAAATTCGAAAATCCAACTCACTTAATAAACAAATGTCCAAAGAACTTCAAAAAGAATCACCACCATAAGGAATTCATTGGTGGTATTTAATGTGACAATGAAGATGACACCGCTCAAGAAAATGATGAGACTTGTCTTATGATAAACGAGACAAGTGAGGTACATTCTGACTCCTCTTACTATGAATGATTTGATGATGATTTAGAACAAGAATATCACAAATGTGATAAATTTCTTTTTAAAGAAAAAAAGGAGATTTAAATCCTTTAAAATGAAGCATCTCAACATAAGAATGAAGACCATCTTCACACTATGGAAAGGGACACATATAAATGTAAAAAGTAATTGCTAAAAGATCTCAATATGGAACTAAAGAAAGAAACCTTAGAAACTAAAATCCAAACCTCTAACTTGTCAAAGGCCATAAATGAGTTAGGAATACAAAAGCCATCAAATGACAAAAATGGACCGGGATGTTTCAAAACATTTCCATCAACTAGTTCCATTAAGAAAAATAATTTTACAAAATGAAAAAGAAAAGCCCATGGTAGCACCACCACGGTCGACCGTGGTGCATGCGACCGCTACCAGGATTGACTCCATGTTCACTAGAGTCAATCGTGGTCGACCTTGAGGTCCATCCATGGAGGAAAAATCCTTAGGAAAGGATTTGAATCTAACTCATCATTACTCACTCATCCCTACAAATAAAATAATACTCCTATAGCATCTAGGTTTCAAATGATACAATTCTATAGACCAAGGAGAAATTAAGTTAGATATAGTAAACCTTCTAGATCTTACATACCGCATAACAACAATCAAGGAAGGTTTACGAATGATAGATATCGGTGGAATTACAATATAAAATCAAAAGGGAATTATAATCAGTTTTATTATTACATTAATTATTCTAAAAAAGAAATAAACTACTCTCAAAAGCAAACTTGGAATAATCAAATATACTATCAATTATATCCATGTTCATACTCTACTGAACCATATCGTGCCTCATATAAATAAATAAAAGTAGCAATGTTTGATGCTAACAATCCTAAACCCATGAGACATTGGTACCTAATATATCAAATATTTAAATTTGTCAGAGAAACACTAAGGGAGATATACATACTCATGAATGAATACTTGATAATGGATGTTCCAAACACATGACAGGCAATAAGGAACTATTCACTTCATACAAAGAGTATGATGGAGGTCATGTGGTATTCGGAAGCAACCTTAGAGGTAAAATCATTGGTAAAGATAACATCTCTTATAATTACATAACATTTACAAATATTGATCATGTTATTAACTTGGAATGTAATCTAATAAGTACAGTAGAACTATGTGATAATGACTTAGATGTCACCTTTACTAGGGATCATGATATCTAAAAATGGTAAGAATCTAATTAAAGGGAAAAGAAGAAATGGATTATATAGATGCAAACTAAATGACAATCCTTCCATCCAAGTTTGCCTTGCATGGTTAAATGATCAATATACGTTGTGGCATAAAAGAATAGAGCATGCAAATATGAGACCAATCCAAAGAATTAGTAATTAAGAGCTTGTGAATGATTTACCAATACTAATTTTGGTAAACATTTTTGTGATGCATACAATGTTGGGAAAAAAGTTCATTCCTCTCATAAACCAAATTCAAAGATCTAAGAATGAAGTCTTCAAAAATTTAGTAGTTATAGGTGATTTTCAAGATATAGATGGACTTTATTTCTAAGATATAAGAATGAAGTCTTAGAAAATTTAAGATTCTTGGAAAACAAATTCAAAACAATAAGGCCACTTGATTACATCCATTCGTACGGACCATGGTAAAGAATATGACAATTATTTTCAATTTGGATCATTTTGTGATAAACATGGTATTACTCACTAAGAACACCTCAATTTGTAACGCCCCAATTTAGAAAACTGACATTTATATCTAAAACTGTATATGAGATAATATACATCTGAAGTTTATACAAAAAGCGGATGCATAAACTGTTAAAACATCTGATCAATCAAAAGAACACATATATGTACAACCCAAGTTTGGTAGTAAACTTTTGATATATTACAAGAGGCGTTAAAATGTTTCCCATAAGAGCGTTTTATAAAAATAAGGTTAAATAGGAGCTTTGCCCTTGTCCTTGTTGTGTCTAGTAATACATTACAAATTAGTATATGATAAGCTACTAGAGCTTAGTGAGTTTACTAGACCATTAATCATATAAGAACATGCATATAATCACATATAAATAAGATACAAAGATGTATGCTAATCAATACGTATGAATAATACATGACTGTATTCTATTGCAATGACACACATGCTGCAAATATGAGTAATAGTCTAGAAGCCTCACCTTATAAGCACTTAACTGTCACAATAAAGTATAGAAGTTGCTAAAGCGATCACTCACAATCAAACATTGGGAGTTACAACTCTTCCCACTTGAAAATGATTTCATCCCGAAAATCAACTGATGAATAGTTCTAGATGATCACACATAATTTCCTGTTGACGTTCCCATATATAATCCGACCCCTTTTTGTGCTTCCGTTGGACCTTCACGAGTCTAATCTGTTTATTACACAAGTTTTTAACCTTTCTCTCTAGTATAGCTATAGGCTACTCCACATAGTCAAGTTTATCATCAATGTGAACGTCTTTCAACGGTTTGAATGTAGAATCATCTGATAAACACTTTATGAGATGTGATACATGGAAGGTTTTATGAACCAGAGACAACTATGGTAATTCTAGTCTGTAAGTAACCTTTTCTACACGTGCAATGATTTTAAAAAGGCCTAATGAATCTCGAACCGAGTTTTCATCTCTTTCAGAATCTAATCACGCCCTTCCTTGGTGGTATTTTTAATAATACGTAGTCTCCCACTTGAAATTCGAGTGGTGATATACGTTTGTCTACGTAACTCTTCTATCTACTCTTGGCGGCTAATAACATGTCTCGTATCTGTTCGATCTTATCTGTTGTTTGTTGTACCACTTATTTGCTACCCAAATCTTTCTGACGTACCTCACCCCATCATACTGGAGTTCTGCATTTTCTACCATACATAATCTCATATGGTGGCACAACAATGCTGGAATGATAACTATTGTGGTATGAAACTCGGTTAGCGGTAAATACGTATCACAGCTTCCACCGAAACCGATAACATACACACACGTAACATGTCTTATGGTGTCCGAATCGTTCTTTCACTCTGACAGTAAGTCTAAGGATGAAACGTTGTACTGAGATGAAGTCTAGTTCCCAAGTCTTCGTGAAACTTTTTCCATAATCTAGAAGTGAAACAAGTATCTCTGTCTAATACAATAGAGACTAGTACTCCATGACGAGACACAAATTTCTTTCACATATACATCTTCTAATCGTTCTTAGGGATAAGTATCTCTGATGGGAATAAAATGTGCACTTTTAGTCAACCTGTCTACAATCACCCATATCGTATTATAACCTCGTGGGGTTCTGGGAAATTTGGTAATGAGGTCCATAGTTGTTTTCCCATTTCCAGACTAGTATTTCTAAAGATTGTAACTTCCCATGTGGATACTGGTGTTCAGGTTTCACTTGTAAACATGTAAGGCATTTCTCAACATATCTAGCTACATCTTCTTTCATACATAGCCACCACTTCTCTAGTCTTTGGTCTTTATATATTTTGGTAGCCCCCGAATGAATGAAAAATATGGATTTGTGAGCTCCATTTAGTAAGGTATTCCGCGCAACACCATAACTAGGTACCAATATATGACCATAACGAGTCAACACATCATGGCTATCTGTCACAAAATTGGCCACTTTCCCCTTTATTCGCTCTTTCTTATGATTTTCACTTTTAATTGCTTCTGACGTAGCTTTTCTGACCACATAAATTATAGGCATTGCGACTGTCATCCTTAAGGATTGATTCTTCATAAGTACTGTTCCTGATTTTTTTCTCAAAGCATCAGTCATGACGTTAGCTTTTTCATGATGATATAGTATCTCACAGTCATAATCTTTCAATAATTCTAACCAACACCTCTGCCTCATGTTGAGGTTTTTCTGATCCACAAAATACTCCAGACTCTTATGATCAGTATAAATGCTACACTTCACATCATACAGGTAGTATCTCCAAGTTTTAAGCGCAAAGAATGCGGCTGCTACCTCCAAGTCATGAGTTGGGTAGATGCTTTCATGTGGTTTCAACTGTTTAGAAGCATAAGCTATTAGTATGGTTTCATTACTGCTTCTACGTACACAGGATCCACTTTAATTCCATCTTTGTTGATCAAATGACCCAGGAATTGCTCCTCCTATATCCAGAATTCACATTTGGAAATTTGTCATACAACTGTTCTCTTTTCAATGTCTAGAGGACTTCGCGGAGATGTTTCTCATGATCTGCCGGACTTCTGGAATAAACGAAAATATCTTCTATAAACACGATTACTGACTTGTCTAACATTGGTCTACACACTTTGTTAATCAAATCCATATATACAGGGGTAAGGCTAAACAACATCACAACAAACTCAAAATGCCTAGTCTAGTCTGAACGCGGCTTTAGGAATATCATATATTCTCATCTTAAGTTTGTGATAACCTGACCTGAAGTCAATTTTTGAAAACCACGTTGTGCCTTGTAACGGATCAAAGAAATCATCTATTATGAGCAAAAGATATTTATTATTGATGGTCACTTTGTTGAGTTCACGATAACGATGCATATACGAAAAGTACCATCATGTTTTTTCATAAATAATATAGGAACACCCCACGGAGAACTACTGGGTCTAATAAAGCCCTTGTCAAGCAACTCCTGGATTTGTTTAATTAATTCTTGCATCTCTTGTGATGCAAGTCTGTACGGAGCTCGCGTCATCGGTGAAGCTTCCGGAACTAAGAACTCGACCTGTCTGTTTGGCTGTCCCCCAGGTAGAACCTCGGGAAATATGTCAGGATACTCACATACTACTTTCACATCTTCTATGCTCGCTTGTTTCTTTTCTAACTTAATGTCTACAACATAAGCAAAGAAAGCAGTGTACCCATGAAGAAGATACTTCCTAGCTTTAGAAACTGAACACACATATGATTTTCCTCTTTTTGCATCACCACACATAGATATTTCTTCCCTACTTGGGGTATGAACTCGTATCACTTTCTGCCCATATAATATAGTATCCCGATGACAACCTAACCAGTCCATCCCGACCACTACTAGAAATTCCCCCTTAGTCGTAGGAATAAGTTCAATAGGGAATCTAACAGTACCTATTTCTATCACATTATGTGTATACATATCTGATACTATCATAGATTATTATCAGCTATTTCCACCTCGAGAAGAGAATCTAGCTTTTCACACATATGATCGAATTTTTGAAAAAAGTAACATATACGAATGATTTACGTGCACCCAAATCAAATAGCATGAGAGTTAGAAAATAATATACGAAGTATGGACCTGTGACCACATCTAGTTCTGTTGTAGTTTCCTCAGTAGCTGGTTCTGTTCTAGTTTCCTCAAAAGTGAGATGGAAAGCTCTCCCTCTGGGTTTTTGCATATTTTATTTCTTTACATCATTTGGTTTTGAAATACGTACGGGAGGTAAAGCTGATGTAGATTTGGAGTGTGTGGGTCCTGCTGTTGTTGTTGGGTTTGGGCAATGAGATCTCTAGGGGCATGGCTGATAACAGTTGAAACAGACTCTGACTTTATTCTTATAGACTCTGACCGGATTCTTGCAGTCTTAACTCATGTTGTATGGTATAACAATGAGTACAATAAAGATCGATATAGAGAGAATATAAAGAAACACCTTTAAGTGTGTGTATTTGAATATTCAAAGTGTTAAAAAGTTACCAACGTATTACAAAGAGATCACCTTATATACCATTTACATATTCACTATCAAGCTAAGGTATAAAGGTGATACATAATACAAAATACATTGTAGAAGACTACAAACATAATATGATCTAACAATCTCCCCCTTGTTTGAGTCTAGACAATGTTCCTCTCTCCTAGGTTTCATTGCCACCTTCTGATCATTACCCGTTCACTAAGTTTGTTCTGAAGAACATCGATAACTTTAGTCAATGCAACTCTTGCTGTTTGATCAGGATCATCCTTCATACTGAGACTATGTTCTATTATCTTGAATAGCCATATTCGCATTGAACCATCAGAATAAGATCCCACATCCTTCATTCTTAGGAATAACTTTTCTTGTTTGCGATTGAAGAGCACTCTACCGTCGTCTGGCTCATCATCTACATCTTTCCAAACAACTTGATACTTCTCCATTTGATTCAAATTTGGATGAGATGTATCTGGTTTTAATGCATTAATCTTGATTTTGTCTGATTCAGCTCCAATATGAAGATCTGTGTATTCTGAAATCAGAATTCGTTGAGCAATAAATTTCCAAAGTTCAATATATCCTGCTTTATCAGATTTTGAACGTAGAATTCTTGGCTCCAGAATTTCCAACATGTAATCCAGATCCTCCAGACTTAGATATTTCAAATCCACTTGACTAAAGTTGTATATTTTCTGATCAGCACGTTTGACGGCAAAATGAACCCAAGTATAATGCAGAATATTTTGAAAAGCACACTGAACTTTTAAGAATGAATGTTTAGAAGCTACTTGATCTTTTGTCTTCCCATGCTAGTTCAATAGTACCTTTTTGCCAACTTCTGACACATCATCAATACCAATCATGTCAATTGGTCGCATGACTTCCAGTTCATCAGTGAATATTGCAACAATCTTTTCTTCTAAAAATGCAACTGCTACATCTTGAAATTTCCAGTTGGTTCTTGGTTTGTTCAACGCTTCTTTTGTTAGTATAACCCTTCTTCTGAGATCTCTCAATGCACCAGTATTAATTGAATCCACTGTATATCCCTTAGGTACTTCCCATTCTGCATCCTTTATCAACTCTTCCTCTATTTCTTTTCTCTTATTTTCTCTTAGTACATCTTTGGGTGTGATTATGAATTGCCCAGGAGGTGGTGGAAACAACTTTGTTACTTCCAGTGTCTGTCTCAAAACCTTATTAATATCTAGCTTTTCAGTTCTCAACTCTTTCTCAATAATAGGATCATCCACCATCAGAACCTTAGGCTTTTCAACCGTGGGTATCTTTTCGGTATTTTCCTTGAGCTTAGTGACCTGATCTTGTAAATTAAGCTCTGTATCATCTTGAAATGATCCATACGTATCAAACTCAAAATCAGTATTAGTTTTAGTCTCATGAGTTTCCATGTCAGTTTCTGTATCCTCATCAATCAAAGCCAACTGTCTGCCCTTACCTTTCCTTTGACGTCTGCCTCTTCCAGACTTTGGTGTTTTAGAACGAGAAGAAGCAACATACCTAGTCAATGAATCACCAGTGCCAGTCTTAGATCTTATCTCCCCCTCATGACAATGTGGATCCTCGTCTGGATTGTCATGTTGACGTTTAGATCCCTGAGCTTGAACCTGGCACGAATCTAAGGAAGCCCTTAAAGTTGCAGTCAACTCTGGATCATCTAGATCTTGTTCAACTGTAGTATCTTTTATGGGATCCATGGCATCCAATATTTTATGAAAAGCGACACCAAAGGCAGCTAGACTATCAAGCATTTGTTTCTTGAAGCTTTCAAAGTCTGATTTCTTGAACTCATTACGAACCAAATCAATGAGTGTAGCATCTTCCTCTGTATTATCAGGCCTAGCCATCAGTTTAACATATAGTTGTGTTTTCAAATCTTCCACAGATACATCAGGCCCTTGTCTTGTAAGAAGACGATCCAGTTTTGCATCAAGAATAGCATGTTGCATGGTTGTCCGAGCAAATCTAGATTTCATTTCATCAATTTTGGCAGATACAGCATCAATCTTTGCATCTACAGCTGCATGAACATGTGCAATTTGATCTTGAACTTTTGAAAGAGCATTTTGAAGGTTAGTTTTGGAAACAAATTCTGAGGCAACCTGAGTAACAACTGGAGGTGTAACAAATCCGGGATCACCTAGATTACCCGTTGAGACATCAACAACTGGAGGAACTAATCCTTCAGAAGTTGAGCCACCCACGTTCACAGCTGGAACGATGTTGACTGTGGTAGGATTTCCATCTAATCCTCGAATGACACTATCAGTAGTGCCTTCTATAGATGTTCCGCTAGTGTCTTTTAAGAGATCACTAGGTGCTACAAATGTGTCATTGATGTTCGAAATGAAAGTGTCTTCAATGTGCATATCATATTGAACGTCGGAAACCTGGGAGAAGTGGTTCCTTTTTCAATACCTACTGCCTCCAAATGAGACTACGGTAGTTCATGTGCTATGTCCCGGTGAGAAAGTGAAACAATTTCTTGTTGAGAGGAAATTGAGTGGCTAGGTGGGGTGAGTGCATGCTCTGCTGGGATGACAGAGTCTTTTTCAATACCAGGACTGACTGTGTCAGACCCGATAGCGGGTGTGGTTTCCCGGCTTTTTGTGGCTGAAGAACTCTCAACACTCATCTGTTCTTTTCTCACACTCTCACCCTCTTTTTCTTTTAAGCTCTCTACTTCATCTACAGATGCCTTAGCAACAGAAACAATGTTTGCATTCAAGCTACCAGTCTCAAGATCATCAACATCAAACAAATCATCATGTTCTAACACTGGTGCTTCTTTATTTGTACCCTCAGGTGTAATAATCATAGTTTCAACATTAAGCTCTACACCCTGATCTGCTGTTTCCTGAGATTGAGATTGAGATTTTGTAATCAAAAGACCTAAAGGTATGTCATCATCCTCATCTCCCTTACCTACATCACCGACAACCCCTTCATCAACCCTCTCGGATTTTTCACTCGACTCTCCTCTGTCAGTTTCACCCGATGAAGACTGACTGCTAGATTCTACACTCTCTTGTTTTAAAGCTCCTGGGGTAGAATCAGCAGGTTCTTGCCGATTCGGAAGAGCAATATTATTCTCCCTCACATATGCCTCTACTACTGGATCATATACATCCATTAACATTATCAAATCAGCAGGCATAACATAAGCCTCAACATATGATTCAGTTTCAATTTTATATACTTTTTGCATGATATATATAGTAGGCTGTGGATCATCATTTCTCCTAGAAATTTCATTTGGATATTCAAGAACATGACTTGAACTATCATTGAGAAGAATCGCGGATATGGCAGAAATTTCTTTGCTTGAGCAGGGATTTGCTTCTGACGGATAATTTTAAGAAAATCCTGAAAGATTATGGAAGCATAGTCTATGTGCCAGTGTTTCACCATGGCAACCAGAATGTGATATGCACTAGAGCTCCCGTCATCAACCCCTTTGGAGATACTTGTCAGGCATATATTGATTATAGCATACAGAGTCTGCCAGATTAAAACCAGATTAGACCTCTTGAAGTAAGAATTCTTTGTAAGTATACCATTATAGCCCAGATCTTTAACATGATAAAAAATGCTCTTATTTGATGGAATTGGATCAAATTTCTTCTTGTAAGCATAAGTGTTGGCCTCAGATGGCAGCCTTAAAATTCTCCTAAGTTGATCAACATCAAAGGAGAAGTGGAAATTTTCAATTGTTCCAGCAATTTGTAAACCACCCTCATCATCAGTAATCATTTGCATTGAATGCCAGAGTTGTTGCACATAAACCTCAGGAATACGAGGTTCCTCACCTTTAGCAGTTGGGTTGTAAGAGAATAGGTGGTTTAAAGGGTGGGATTAAATAAGCTCAGAAATGATTGGAAATTGAGTAGTTGTGGTGATGGAATCAAAATAATGGTTATTGAGTAAGGAAGACAGGTAATTGGCTCGGGGAAACAATTGTTCAGATGGTATAAAAGCAGGGTTTGCAGGGTTAGCCATCTGCATAGAACACAAGCATACCCAAGATTAATCATCAAACACTCAACAGATAATAGAATTGACATTTGTTTCTTCTTTTGAAAATTAGAAAATTTTGAAAATTTTTCAGAAAATGCTGTGTTTAATCGAAATTGTCAATTCCGATTGAAAATTAGGCAAAATTCCGAGAAAAAACCTTGAATCTGATCAAAATTCCTTTGAATTCCTATCAAATTTGAAATTCCGACCAAATAGGAATTCCTATCAAATTAAGAATTCCGATGAAATTGGTATTCCTATCAAATGGACATTCCAACTAAATTAGGAATTCCTATCAAATGGACATTCCGACCAAAGTAGAAATTCCTATCAAATTGATTATTCCGATCAATTATTGATTCCGATCAAATAATGATTCCCATCAAAAAATAATGATTCCTATCAAATGATGATTCCGATCAAATGATGATTCCGATCAAATGATAATTACGATCAAATGAGAATTCCGACCAAATGATGATTCCGATCAAATGAGAATTCTGACCAACCAGTTGGTGTTATCAAATCATCAAAACAATCGGAATGTGCAATTCCGATCCATTCATAACAGTTCTTCCCAAATCAGATCAAACTTTTCAAAGTGAAGTTTATGTAAAAAAAACAACCATCAACTAGTCTACCCAATACCATTCTAAGCACATTTAATTCTTGAACTACCCCCAACCAACAACATTTAGCATGTCAATTTATAAACTTTAAGTCCGAAAACAAAAAACAACCCGTAACTGATGAAGAATAGATGCTCAAATCATGCTCATATGATATGTAAACAATCAAATTTGAACATGAATATATCAACAACAGTCTAAGTAAACATATACAAAACATGATTTAACAAATAAACGCTATACATTCATCAAACAGATTAAAATAATAACCGACATCGAGGGTTTTCATACTCACAGATCTACAATATGACACAATACACAAACAAGTAGAGAAAAAGGATTGTACCACGGAATTCAGAATGGAAATGCAACCTAGATCTGAGAAATTCAACGAAATCCAAAAAAATTTTGAAGATCAAAGTATAGAGAGCAAAAGTCTTCCTTTGTGAGTAAAAATTTGCAATTCCGACCAAAAAGTCAAGATTCCGACTCACATGTCCTTTTAAACACTGAAAGTTTCTCGGATTCCGACCAAAAGAGTCAGAATGTATGAATTCCGACCAAAAAGAGTCGGAATGTGTGAAGAGTCGGAATGAGCAACTCCTTGCAATTTTAGTCGGAATGTATGATTCCTATCATTTTGATCGTAATATGCAATTCCTATTAAATCCTAACTTGAACAAATTTTGAACTTTTACTCTCATGACCTTTTTGACTAATTTTAAAAGACAATTAAAGACAAAGAAAAAATCTTTTTGTCTTTTTGAACATTTTGCACATGTTTTTGGATTTTAAATGATTTTGAAATATTTTTAGATTTTCACAAATTAAACAAAACAATTAAGTACACAATTCTCCCCCTACAAGTATGAACCATCTGTAGTTCATAACTTGTCATTTCAGATTCCCTCCCCCTGAATTCAAGCACTTATCTGTTCAAATCTTGATATTTAGAATAAAAATACTGTCAAATACTCAAATTCAACATGCCCAATTTTGATACTAGAGTGTTAAAACGTGTTTCATCCAACGGTTTGGTGAAAATATCAGCAAGTTCATTTTCAGTATTGACATATTTTAATTCTATCAGTCCTTTCTCTACATAATATTTTAAAAAATAGTACGGAATGTCAATGTGTTTTGTTTTAGAATGATGCACGGGATTGCATGATATGGCAATTGCACTCTGAGAGTCGCACATCAGCGGAATGTGTGAATAATCCAGCCCAAAATCAGATATTTGTGTACATATCCACAGACTTTGTGAACAGCAGCTGGCAGCAGCAACATACTCAGCTTCAACAGTAGAAGTCGAGACACAATTTTGCTTCTTAGATGCCCAGCATATGAACCTGTCTCCCAGAAAGTGTGCACTGCCTGATGTACTTTTCCGATCAATCATGCACCCTGCATAATCAGAATCCGAGTATGCAATTAGCTCAAAATCAGAATCTTTAGGTGTTGGTCCCGAATGGATACTACAACAACAAATGTTTGTAGAAGGGGGGGTTGAATACAAACTTTAGCAATTTAAAATTTAAGAGACACACGGTTTACTTTTATATAATTCTTATTTATGTGAATCAAGAATTACATGAACTAGATGCGGAAAATCTAACTTCAATAAAAGGTGGCAACTAAATTTGTCTAACACATAGACTAAGCTAATCTTAAACAACTTATGTCTAAGATGTTCAACACATGAACAAGTTTGTAATACTGAAAGTAAAATGCTAACTCTTCTAATTCTCAACAAATGAGATTTTTAATATTCAACTCTATCTATTCGTATACTTAGCATGTTTCCATGCATGAGTATATATAAGCAAGGATGTCCGGGTTGATGAAGAGGAGAAGGAGACAAAGGTACTTGGTTTAATAATATTATAAAAGATAAAGTTAGTGGGTGAAAAGTAAGTTAACTTTATACACAAAGTGTGTAAAGTGAACATACTTTTCAGTAATGAGTTTACCCACTATGTATTATTATATTATTAAAGTACTACCTTTATATCTTGGAAAAGTAAACTTCTCATTTCACGCTTGTGCTTTAATCAACACCATGCTTTCTGAAGATTTGACTTAACCAAGTATAGAGTTGCCAGCCATACTTAGTTGTCAAAGCACATCTTCGAGATCTTCTCTTCTAAAGTATCTTTCTCCTTTTCCAGAGGATAAAGATCTATCTTTTTTGTTTCTTTGCAGATACAAAAAATGCTAAGTACTTTTACAAAGAAAGATCTAAGGCATAATAGAACAACACATGTTCTGCCTTTGACTTAGGAAAATATTACACTGAAAAGCTATTAGCTGATTAAAGACTCAGCTAACAGACACTAAACAACTAACATAATTTTGCTCAGCTAAGGATAAAATGTGAAAGACTCAGCTGACTAGATTTGCTCAGCTGATCGAATAGCTCAGATAATAACACAAATCATAATACAGCTAATGAACTAGTCAACCTAAACAATCAGCTAATCCCAAGGGCTCAGCTAACCATTTGAGTATGATCAGCTCATTGAGAGAAGAAAGAATAAGTATAGAATACCTTATCTGACATGTGGGAGGCATCAGCTGATCAAAGAGATACTGTCGGCTGATCTTTGTCTGCTCAGCTGATCTTTGAGGAACCCTCAGCTAATGGTTTGCATCATCAGCTGATGCTTTGTAGATGTATAGCTTATGCTTCTTAACTTGTCTTTTCTTTTTAGCTGATCTTCCTGAAGCTGGTCCTTTGGCTGATACTCAGTGTTCAGCTGACACTTTGATTCGTCAGCTGACATTTCTTACTTAGAATTTCTTTAATTCTAATATGAAAAACAACACATGTTTTTTCATTAATCTAAGTCCAAAACTGAATATATGGTTTTGTTAACATCAAATCCTATTTTACTTAATAGACATGTTTGATTTAGGTTTGATATTACTATCTCCCTAACAATCTCCCCCTATTTGATGATGACAAAACCTTATCTGTTTATGAAGAATCAGTTTGACTCGGATTTGTAAAGATAAAACTTTTAAGTGCATTTTGGTTACCTAGCTATTTGTTTTTGGTAACTCTTTAAAGTATGTTCCCTGATATTCTGTTTTTGGGAATCTTTTAATTTATGAAGTACCATGTTCTGTTTTTGTGGTATCTTTCTTCCTTTTTCTGTTTTTAGGATTTTTTATATTTTCTGTATTTACACTATGTGAGCTATCTACTAAGAGTCATCTATACTAGCATTTTAGCCAAGTAGTCCATGATCAAAGTTTCAAGCTTGATTGCAGAACAAAGTATTTACATCAGAGTTTGTACATTTGCTAATACTGAAATTTAAACTAAGTTACAGAAGAAGAACTATTCTAAGATATAAAAAGTACAACTAATCTAGTTATGAAGTTTTCAAGTTTCTTCCCACCAAGGTTCTTCTTTCACTTCAAGAAGTCTATCCAGAGGATTTGCAGCCAACAACTCTTCAGCTCTTGCTTGAATCAGACTTTCAAAGTGATCACTTCCTGTCTGTCCCCTTGTTGAAGTTGCAGCTTGAAATATCAGCTCTCTAGGGGCTCTTCCTAAGTCAGATTCTCTTAGGAATCTCCAAATACCAGCTCTGTTCTTGAAGAATATCCCTCTTTCAGGTTCGGTTATGTACTTAAACATTTCTGGTTCAATGTTGGAGGGCAGTGCAGTGTTTAGACTTTCATATGCAGCCAGGTAAGGACGATCAGGATTGAGTATGATATGTTTAGCAGGTACAAAAGCTTTGGAGGATTTCTTGAAGGCATACTCAATCATATCAACGTGTTCCATAAATTGATCATGAGTGAATAGTCTTGTGTAAACTGACATTTTGATTAAGTATTCGAATTTGGCAATGAATTTCTGGACTATCTCACTCTTAGACTTGAAGAGGTGGTACAAGATTTCTATCATTTCGTAGAAGGAGAAGAGCTTACAGTGGTGAAGATGAGCATCTTCATAAAACATTCTTTCATCTCTCCTTACTACTCTTAGATAGGGACCTTCATCTGTGCCCTTGTAGGGAGTGACCCTTGAAATGATGTGTTCAATCTTTCTTCCTACCAAGTTGTCTTTGAAGCTCAGGAACTCCTTGGACTGCCTTTCAGTTTTCCTATCCATACTAAAATCAAGACTTTGCAGTGCTTGAATGGCTTCTTTATGAGTCCTTCCTCTTTTGGGAGCTTTCTTGGTAGAGGGATCACTCTGCAGTGGTTCTTGTTGTTCCTAAGGAGCTTGAGATGACAGGAAGATTATTTCTTCTTCTTGTATTTCCCTTATCTCATCATCTGTAACACCAACTGCAGCAGCAAGATTCTCAGGAGCAGTGAAGTCCTCCTAGTGCCTTTTCCTGGCTTCTATAACTTCTTCAATTGTTGTGCCCAGGGCAGCAGCCAGATCACTGAACTCTTTGAGGTTTTCCTCATTTTTCTATAACTCTTCCTCTCTCTTTTCTTCCTCTTCAATCTCCTCAGCTGACATTATTTTCTTTTCTTTTCTTCTTGAGCTGCTAGGAGTTGAAGGACTTGGTTTAGCTGGAGAGGAAGTTTGGACTGGTGGAGTAGAGGGTGTAGACTATTTGGGCAGGTTGAATATAGAGGACAGCGGCACATCATCATCATCTTCATCATCATCTGATTCATTTGAAGGAATCTTGATGGGAGCACAGGATTCACCTTGCTTTGATATTTTAGCACTCTTCCTTCTTGCAACTTGTTTAAGCCTTCTTTTTGGCCTCTGCTCATCTTGAGCAGGTTGCTCCCCCTCAGATGGAGTTACCCTCTCAGCAGTTGATTGGTTTAGAGTTTCTGCTTCATTGAGGTGTGCTGCTGCGTTATCATCTTCTACTTCTTGAATAGAATCTGTTGAAGAGCTTGACTTAGTAGAAGTTGAGACTGACTTCTCCCCCTTTTTGTCATCAGCAAAAGAAAAAGGAAAGTTGTCAGAAGGCTTGGCAACAGAAGGTGGGATAAATGAATAAGGAGATGGAGAAAGGGTGGAGGTAGAGGGAGGGATAGTTGAAGGTGAAGGAGATGTAGTAGAAATAGGAGGTTGTCTTAGGCTTAAGATAGCATCAGTGATTTTGGTGAATTCTTGAAGGGTTGCACCATGCCTTTGTCTAGATGAGTGGGTTAAGTTTGTGACCTCAGTGTCTATGGTTTGTAGAAGAGAAGGTACTCTAAGAAGAGAGTCAGGGATGGTTACTGAAATGTTAGGAGGGGAAGGTCTTAAGGTTTGGAGGTGGGAAAGAATATTAGAAATGGTTTGGTTTAAGGAAGTGATGGTTTGGTTTGAGATGGTAGGTGAAGAGATTTGTGCAGGGTGAGTAGAGTGGGATAAGAGTTGATCCAATTTATGTAGAATTGGGGATATATCAACTGGGGCAGGGGTGGGTTAGGGTTGGTTTTGATTGGCTTTAAGTGACTCAACTTCTTGGGTAAGAAGGGAAAGTTGAGTTTCTGTTTTGGATTGGAAATTTGTAAAGTAGGTTTGAAGACTATCCATCTTTTGAGAGATGGACATAAGGCTTTGAAGTATTTGAGGGGAGGGTTCAGAGGAAGTAGATGGAATAGGTATTGATTTAGGTCCCTCACTTAAACCTTGGTATATGCCGCTAAGATCACTAGGAGCAGAAATTGTACCCTGTATCAATGGTTGGTTTATACCACTGACATTGACAGGCAGTGTGGTGATTTGTGTAAGAATAGAAAAAATAGGTGGTACAAAAATGTGAGTGTGAGTTGGGGTTGAACTCACTTGGGTTCCCCTTGTTACATCAACAAGCTGTTATGAGCTTGTTAAGGGTATAGGCAGACTCACTATGGGTAGTGACACAGTGTGACCCTGGGCTAAGGTCTGTCTTTCAATGGTATCACTCTGTTGGGAGAGTGACCCAGATTGCAGGATTCCCATTGTTACAGGTGCACCTTGTTGGGAAGATGCACCCACTGGTTGTAGGGTTATATCAACTTCCATAAGCTCCCCCTCAACATAAGAGGAAACTATAGGAGTTGAGGTCAAGGGTGCATTGTGCAATCCCTCTGAGATAAGTGCAGTGTGCACTATCTCTAATGACCTTGTTTCTGTTTGGGTTACAAATGGAGTAGAACTAGTGACTGTTGGGAGTGCACTAGAGCTTGGCATTTGTGGGAGTGTTTCAACAGGAGTTGAGGATGGGTTCTCACTGGTTGGGATTACCAAATGAGTGTCCTCAGGGAGTGATAAAGGTATACCTGAGATGTGTTTTGCTTTGCTGATCTCTATGAGCTCCTCCAGCTTATCAGAGACCTCTTCATCATCAGGGACTTCTTCATCTCCACCACTTGGTGCTCTATGAACAGAGTCACTTGATCCTTGTTGTTGATCAGGGTTGGGATATGCAACTGTGCCTCCAAGAGTCCTACTGGGAGAATCATTTTCAGATTCTTCTTCACTTTCATAAGTGCTTAGATGCCCGGACCTCCTTGAAGTAGTTGAACTAGAGGGAAACACTTGTAATGGTATTCCATGTTGGCTGGATGAAGTAGAACCAGAATGATAAGGCTCATCTTCCATGTAAAATCCACCAGTATCACCATCATGGCCATTACCACCATCACTATCATCATCACTATCACCATTACCATCACCAGCATCAGTACCATCACTTGAATCATTACCTCTTACAGGTTCATCAACATTCTCCGCATCAAAATTTCCTCCTTCAAACATGGCTTCATCATGAGTAATAGATTGAGCCACTTCTTCAGTTATAACATCAAGGAACTCAGAATCATGAGCCACTTCTTCATCATGTACCTCCTCCTCATCATCATCATCATTAACAATATCAATTAATTCTTGCATTTGTTCAGTTAATGCAGGCCCTCGATATTCCCTAATCTAATGAAATATCTTTTGACTCATTTGGGGAATAGGCATTGTGTTCTGATGTGCAACTAACCCAGTGTAGTGTTCCCATTGAAAATTTCTCAGTGCAATCAAACTTAAGTACCTTATGTAGGGAACTTAGGTTCTTGTTGACTTCTTTGATGTGGCCAGTGTGATCTTATCCACCAACTCTGAGATAAATGACTTGTGCAAAGTCAATGTTCCTTCCAGTGACCAAAGCATGAAGGACCATCAACTCTGACTGGTTCATTTGATCCAGGCTACCTGACTTGTGTCCAAAACAACGAATGACGACACTTGCTAAGTACTTCCATGGGTGTCCGAGAACAGACAGCTTGTACTGACTATGGGCAACTGGTTCATTGTAGCCTATTAGTGGTAGCACTTCCAGGATTTGATTCAACATTGTGAAGGGTTGGTATGGTGAAAGGTTTGGAATAGAGATATCTCTTCTCAAATATTCGACAGAGATGGAAAAGTTAACTGTATTGTTGAGACAGGAACAGGTTATGATGTTGTCATTTGGGTGATATCTGGCCGTGTACCACATCTCGCCAATAAAATTTGGGAAAATAAAGAGAGGATAGAAAGGGAGACATTGAAATAGAGGATGGGCAGTTATGAATGCAACCATGGGTTCGTACCCCTGGTTTGCTTTGCTTGGTGGGATGGCAGCGTTTATTATGAAGTTGTTTGGTTGGATGTTCATAACAGCATTTACAGTTATGTTTTCACCGGGAACGGCGTTGGGTGTTGAAGCAGGATTGAAGGTCACCATTGTTGCAGAGTGAAGAAATTTTGAGTAGCAAGAGCTTAGGGTTTGTGAGTTTGAGGAGAAGAAATGTGTTTGGGAATTTTGAAAGCATAAGAAATGAGGAACCGCTCAAAAACACTTTTATATCTTCTTTGGAAACCTAAACTGCTACCGAAATATCTTTTTGAAAAAGTAACTGTCACATCTGCAAAAAGGTTAATAAACAGATAATATTAAATACACGGACAATTAACGGACATGTAAAAGGAATTAAATACCTAGTTAAAGTATTAACTACAAATGATAAATTAATAAAATAAGTGTGGGGACACAAGAATTTTAACTCTGAGAATCATCAGCTGACTGAATAAAGTGTCAGCTGATTCTTGTTGAGTCAAAATAAGTGTCAGCTAATGAATGCAATTAGCTAAGCGTCTAAGTCTTAGCTAATGGTTGATCAGCTGAGGTATAGTATCAGTTGATGATTGTCAGCTGACAAAATATCATTAGTTGATTCTCCATTAATAAGACACGAAGAAGCTTAGATAAGTACTTTATTTTTCACACAAATTGAATTATTTTCTCACACAAAATTAACTACCTAAGAAAGGGAAATGTTACAAATTAACATGCTTAGTTTGGATATTAGGAAGTTGAACCGAGAGTCATCCAAAGGTTTTGTAAAAAGATCAGCTAATTGAAAATCAGTACTTATATAATGCATTGACACTTTCTTTTTCTGCACATTATCTCTAAGAAAATGATGTCTGATTTCAATATGCTTGGTCTTTGAATGCAAAACAGGGTTGTTAGAAATAGAAATGGCACTAGTGTTTTCACACAGGATTGGTGAGTTTCCAAGCTTTAAGGCAGTGGACATGGGTGTTTTCATTGAAGAACAATTTTCAAACTCAAATTTCTTAAGTAGGTCATTTACATACTTTGTTTGATGAATGAAAGTTCCATCAACCTCTTGTCTGATTTGAAGTCCGAGAAAATAGTTTAGTTCACCCATCATGCTCATCTGATAGTTATCAGACATGAGTTTAGAAAACTTTTTACAAAGATCCAAATTTGTAGACCCAAATATTATATCATCTACATATATCTGTACAAGTATCACATCACCTTTGAATTTCCTTATAAACAAAGTGCTATCTATGCTTCCTCTTATAAAGCATTTTGTTAATTAGAAAAGAAGAGAGGATATCATACCAGGCTCTTGGTGCTTGCTTTAGACGATACAAAGCTTTGTTTAAGAAGTATACATGGTCAGGTTTGCTTGCATCCTCAAAACCTGGAGGTTGTTTGACATACACCTCTTCCTTCAGTTCACCATTGAGGAAAGCACTCTTAACATCCATTTGAAAAACTTTAAAGTCTTTGAAGGCAGCATAAGCTAAAAACAGTCTTATGGCTTCAAGTCTTGCAATAGAGGCAAAGGTTTCATCATAATCAATACCTTCGTCTTGACAATACCCCTGTGCAACTAGCCTAGCTTTGTTTCTAATGATCAGCCCTTGTTCATCCATTTTGTTTCTGAATACCCACTTAGTACCAATGATGGATTTTTCCTTTGGTCTTGGCAACAAAGTCCACACATTGTTTCTTGTGAATTCTGCCAATTCTGCTTGCATGGCATTAGTCCAGTGAGGATCATTTAGAGCTTCATCCACCTTCTTTGGTTCAATCATAGAAACAAAACCTGTGTATAAATAGAAATTACAAGCTTTTGATCTTGTTAGTACAGGTGCTTCTATGTTACCTATGACCTGATCTTTAGGATGATCCCTGTGGTCCTTATAGGCATTTTGGATTCTGGGAGAGTTTGAAACAGTTTGGATTAAGAGAGTCGAAATTCTTTGGTTTGGGTCAGCTGATGAGACTTCTGGTTGGTCAGCTGACAGAATTTCAGGAATGTTATCTGATGAAACTTCTACTGATGAAGGAATGTTTGATATGGAATTAGAGTCCATTGATGTTGAAACATGATTCCCATCATTCAGTAAAAGTGTGGGTTGGTTTGAGGTAGGTTGAGCATTGGCTGGTTGTGCATTTGGAACAGTTTCATCTAAATCCTCTATATCAGCTGATGGGAGTGGATCAGCTGACACTGGAATGTTGTCTTCAGTATACAGCAGATCATTAAATTCCTTACCTGTAGATGGATTAGTAGAACAGGAAGCAACAAAGTCATTTTCATTAAAACTTACATTGATTGATTCTTCTATGACCTTTGTTCTAAGGTTGTAGATTCTGTAGGCTTTGGAAATTACAGAATATCCAACAAACACACCTTCATCAGCTTTTCGAGCAAACTTCTGCAACTGATCTCTCTGGTTCAGGATGAAACACTGACACCCAAAGATATGCAGAAAGCTTATGTTGGGCTTTCTTCCTTTGAGCACTTCATAGGGAGCCTTGTTGTGCCTCTTGATAACAAGGGATCTGTTATGAGTGAAACATGCACAACTGACAGCTTTAGTCCACAGATTAAATCCTAACCCACTCTCACACAACATGGTTCTTGCAGCTTCTATCAATGTTCTGTTTCTTCTTTCAGCTACACCATTTTGTTGTGGAGTCCTTGGAGTAGAGAAGTATTGAGATATACCTTTATCATCACAGAATCCTTCTAGAGTTTGATTTCTAAACTCTGTTCCATGATCACTTCTGAGTATCATTACCAGATTTCCGTTTAGCATTTCCATCTTCTTTATGAAGTTTATTATCTCTTCAGCAGCCTCACTCTTTGCTTTTAGGAAGATGACCCAAGTGTACCTTGAGAATTCATCAACCATCACTAATGCATACTTACTTCCACCAATGCTAGCAGTAGCAACATGATCAAATAGATCCATGTGCAACATGTAGAAAGGTTCAGTAATAGAGAAGGCTTGCTTAGATGGAAAAGAAGTCTTGTGCTGCTTTCCCTTCTCACAGGCAGAACAAGGTTTAGGCTTTACATAAGTCAGTGAAGGTAGTCCTGACACTAGTTCACCCTTGCCCAACTTGTTTATATTTTAGAAGTTTAAGTGAGAAAGCCTTTTGTGCCATAACCAGTTTGTGTCAGTTACAGATTTTGTATACAAACAAGTTAACTTGGATGGATCACCAGAGGACATATCTAAAGTATATACATCCTTAGTTCTCTTTGCACAAATTATTGTTTTACCTTCTTGATCTAAAATGGAACCACCTGTCTCTGTAAAGAGGACTTTATGATCACCATCACATAACTGACTTATGCTGATGAGATTGTACTTAAGTCCTTTAACATATGATACTTTAGACAAGTTTAGGTTCCCATTATGAAGTTCACCATAGCCTTTTGTTTGCCCACAATTGTTATCACCAAAGGTCACTCTTGGACCCTTTTCCTTCTTGTAGTTACTTAACAGAGCTTTACAACCTGTCATGGTCCTTGAACATCCACTGTCAAGATACCATGTGTTAGTGCCCTAATACATAGAAGAGGGATCCCAGTCACGAGAAGTACAAGCTTTGGCAGCTTTCTTCATGTCCTCATTAAAGGAACTTGTACTTCCAGTGTTGGCCATCAAGCTGAACTAAGCAGAGAGGACCTCATCTTCATCACTTGAGAGATCTTCCTCAGCCTAATCTTCTTCTTCAGCCACCAACACACTACTCTGGGCCTTCTCCTTCTCCTTGTCAAGGACAGCAGCAAGAAGCTTTTTGTACTTAGCTTCATAATCAATCTTGCTGTCTGAGCTTGAGGAACCCTTGAAGCCTATGCTTCCTTTCGACTTACATTCACTGGCATAGTGTCCAGTCTTGCCACAAGAGAAACACCCTTCAGAAGCCTTTGGTTTTGACCAGGTTCTTTCTCCTTTAAAGGGTTTCTTCTCAAATCTCTTGACACCCTTTCTTCTCAAGAAAGGTTTGAACCTTTTTACCAACATGGCAGCCTGCTCAATAGCAGCTTCAATGCTGTCCATGTTCTCCATAACTTCATCCCCATCAGCAACTTGCTCTCATCAGAAGACTCCTCTTCTTCTTCCTCCTCATCACAGGACTCATCCACCACTGCAACAAAACTCCTGGATCTTGTATCTTTAGACACAAGAGCAGTAGATGGAGCTTTTGCAGCCTCCTTCATATCCTCGGTAGAGAGTTTCCTTTGTTTCACTGATTGTTCATGATTCATAAGATTTCCATATAAACCAACCAGTGTAAGACCCTTGATTTTCTCACCATGTTTAAGTACAGCGATAAAATGATCCCAAGATTCTGGGAGAGAGTCTAGAAACTTGTTTAAAAGCTCCTTATTGCTATTGGGAACATCTGCCCTTCTTAAGTCATTAATAAGGTAGTTGAACCTAGTGTAGGTCTGAGTAAGACTTTCACCTTTATGAGCAAAGAAGAACTCATATTCTCTTACCAGAAGGAGTTTCTTATTTTCCTGCACTTCTTCAGTTCCTTCATAAGCAACAGTCAAAGTATCTATCATCTCTTTTGCAGATTTGCAGTTAAGAACTTGATGATAGACATTATTTGGTAGTGCAGAGACTAAGGCTGTTCTTGCTTTAACATCAATACTAACAAGCCTTTTGTCTTCATCAGACCATTGATTTATAGGCTTTATAATTAGTCTTTCAACAGCAGGAACTTCATCAGTGGCTTCAGTCACTTGAATTGTTGAGGAAGGAACATAAGGACCTTCAGTTACAGTTTTGAGCATCACATCATCTAGGCTTGACATATAGAGAAGAACTCTACTCTTCCAGAGAGAAAAGTTTTCTCCATCAAAAGTTGGACACCTTGTGAGTGATCCATTATTTGAAGAACCATTTGAAGCAGCAACCGTAGTGGCCATTTAGTAGTGTGTGGTAGAAGCAGTTGAAGAGTAAGCAAAACAGATCTTAGATATGAGTTATCAAGTTAGCTCTGATACCAGTTGTTGGTCCAGAATGGACACTACAATAACAAATGTTTGTAGAAGGGGGAGTTGAATACAAACTTTAGCAATTTATAATTTAAGAGACACACGGTTTACTTTTATATAATTCTTATTGATGTGAATAAAGAATTACATGAACTAGGTGCGGAAAATCTAAGTTCAATAAAAGGTGGCAACTAAATTTGTCTAACACATAGACTAAGCTAATCTTAAACAACTTATGTCTAAGATGTTCAACACATGAACAAGTTTGTAATACTGAAAGTAAAATGTTAACTCTTCTAATTCTCAACAAATGAGATTTTCAGTATTCAACTCTATCTATTCGTATACTTAGCATGTTTTCATGCATGAGTATATATAAGCAAGGATGTCCGGGTTGATGAATAGGAGAAGGAGACAAAGGTACTTGGTTTAATAATATTATAATAGATAAAGTTAGTGGGTGAAAAGTAAGTTAACTTTATACACAAAGTGTGTAAAGTGAACATACATTTCAGTAATGAGTTTACCCACTATGTATTATTATATTATTAAAGTACTACCTTTATATCTTGGAAAAGTAAACTTCTCCTTTCACGCTTGTGCTTTAATCAACACCATGCTTTCTGAAGATTTGACTTAACCAAGTATAGAGTTGCCAGCCATACTTAGTTGTCAAAGCACATCTTCGAGATCTTCTCTTCTAAAGTATCTTTCTCCTTTTCCAGAGGATAAAGATCTATCCTTTTTGTTTCTTTGCAGATACAAAAAGTGCTAAGTAATTTTACAAAGAAAGATCTAAGTCATAATAGAACAACACATGTTCTGCCTTTGACTTAGGAAAATATTACACTGAAAAGCTATTAGCTGATTAAAGACTCAGCTAACAGACACTGAACAGCTAACATAATTTTGCTCAGCTAAGGATAAAATGTGAAAGACTCACCTGACTAGATTTGCTCAGCTGATCGAATAGCTCAGCTAATAACACAAATCATAATACAGCTAATGAACTAGTCAACCTAAACAATCAGCTAATCCCAAGGGCTCAGCTAACCATTTGAGTATGATCAGCTCATTGAGAAAAGAAAGGATAAGTATAGAATACCTTATCTGACATGTGGGAGGCATCAGCTGATCAAAGAGATACTGTCAGCTGATCTTTGTCTGCTCAGCTGATCTTTGAGGAACCCTCAGCTGATGGTTTGCATCATCAGCTGATGCTTTGTAGATGTATAGCTGATGCTTCTTAACTTGTCTTTTCTTTTTAGGTGATCTTCCTGAAGCTGGTCCTTTGGCTGATACTCAGTGTTCAGCTGACACTTTGATTCTTCAGCTGACATTTCTTACTTAGAATTTCTTTAAGTCTAATATGAAAAACAACACATGTTTTTTCATTAATCTAAGTCCAAAACTGAATATATGGTTTTGTTAACATCAAATCCTATTTTACTTAATAGACAGGTTTGATTTAGGTTTGATATTACTATCTCCCCAACATTAGGATACCACAAACCTAGATCTGGGGTACCCTTAAGATATCTAAAAATTCTTTTAACTGCTAATAAATGAGACTCCTTTGGATTGGCCTGAAATCTAGCACAAAGACAGGTAGCAAACATAATGTCAGGCCGACTAGCTGTCAAGTACAATAAGGACCCGATCATACCACAAAATGTTTTTAAGTCAACTGATTTGCCATCAGGGTCAACAAACAGTTTTGTTTTGACGCCCATGGGAGTAGACATCGGTGAACAATCATACATTTCAAAATGTTTAATCTTTATATACTTTGCCCGATTTATAAAAATCCCATGGATGAATTGAGAAATTTGCAAGCCGAGGAAAAAATTAACTTCCCCCATCATGCTCATTTCAAATCTTTGTTTCATGGTATTCGCGAAATCGTCACCATACTTTGGACTAGTCGACCCAAAAATAATATCGTCTACATAAATCTGTACTAATATGTAGTTTGAGCCAATTTGCTTCTTGAAAAGAGTAGTGTCGGTATTTCCTTTCACATAGCCCTTGCTCAGCAGATAGTCTGAAAGCTCATCATATAAAGCTCTCGGGGCTTGCTTTAAACCATACAACGCTTTGTCTAAAATGTATACGTCATATGGGTGCTTGGGATTCACAAAACCTTCAGGTTGACCGACGTATACTTCCTCCTTGAGCTTACCATTGAGGAAAGCTGTTTTGACATCCATCTGGAAAACCTTGAAGTTCTTGTACGTAGCGAAGGCCAGAAATAATCGAATAACTTCCAAGCGTGCTACAGGGGCAAACGTTTCATATGAGTCTTTTTTGTTGATTATACCCCTTAGCCACCAGCCTTGCTTTATTCCGCACTACTACTCCATATGAGTCTTTTTTGTTCTTGAATATCCATTTAGTTCCAACTATTGACTTTTCTTTAGGTTTGGGAACTAAACGCTAGACTTATAATCTTTCACATTGATTCAGCTCATCTTGCATAGCAAGAATCCAGTCTGGATCAGCTAAAGCCTCAGATACTCGAGTAGGCTCGATCATACTCACAAAGTTTAGGTTTAGACATTCGTTTGCTGTCGCAGAGCGAGTTCGAACACCGGCGTTCAAACTACCTATGACTTGAGTTTCGGGGTGACTTCTTAACCAGACAGGTTCAGGGGAACGGACCTGTATGAAGTCATCAATTGGGGGAACTTCCGTTACAAACGGATTTATCATTTCTGTTTCAGCAAACGGATTTACATTTTCATCTGTTTCAGCTTCGAACTCGGAACTCTTCAGATCTGTGTCCCGCACAACAGAAGGTGTGGTGATTGTAACTGATTCTTCTGGTTGTACCGCATCAGTCCTGTTTACAATTACAGAAGAAGACGAATCATTAGACTTGAAAAAGTCAAACATGAAATCCAAGTTAATATCTTCATTCTGAATTTGTTTATTATCAAATTGAGAAGCTTGATAACCCGGATTTCTAACATTTGAAGGTTTAGCTGTCAAAGAATTTAAATTTACTAAATCATCGAACGTCACATTGATGCTTTCGAAAACAACGTTAGTTCTCTGATTTAGAATTCGAAACGCCTTTTTGTCAGTTGAATACCCCCAAAAGATTCCCTCGTCAGCTTTTGGATCAAACTTAGATAGTTTGTCCGATTCATTCAGAACGAAGCACGTATTACCAAATACATGGAAGTATTAGATATTCGGCACTACTCCGTTACGCAGCTCGTAAGGAGTTTTATTGAAACGATGGTGAATTAGGGATATGTTTTGGGTGTAGCATGCAGTATTGACAGCCTCAACCCAGTATGATGGTGGCAACTTTGAATATTGTAGCATCGTTCTCGCAGCTTCAATTAGTGTTCGATTATTTCTTTCAACAACTCCATTTTGTTCAGGAGTGTAGGCTGCAGAGAACTGATGGGTTATGCCTTCAGAATCAAGACAAGAATCCAGAGTCCTATTCTTGAATTCTGTGCCATTGTCAATGCGGATCGCTTTCACAGGTTATCCTTGCTGTGTCTTGTGGTTAGTCAGAAATAGAATAATCTGCTGTGGCACTTCAGACTTGTGACTTACGAACAGAGCCCACGTATAGCAAGAATAGTCATCCACTATCACCATATGTATCTTTTCGCATTTTTGGACTCAACCTTCATAGGTCCACAGAGGTCCATGTGTATCAGTTGAAGAGAAGCTGATATTGTTGAAACTTGAACAACTTTATGAGGTACTCGTTTTAATTTCCTCAGCTCACAATCCTTACACAGGTGTTCTTTTTCGAACTTCAATTTAGGGATACCTCAGACCAGATTCCCGTGTACCAGCTTGTTGATGTTTTTGAAATTGAGATGGGACAGCTTCCTATGCCATGACCAGTTCAAATCTGAAGCAGCTTTTGAAAGCAGGCAAACAGACGAACTTGATGCTTTTCTAAACAAGTCGATAGTATAAAGATTCGACTTTCTATTTCCTCCCAGAATTTTTGTCCCTTCCTCAGTTCTCAAAGAGCAGGATTTCTTCTTGAACAGGACCTCCATGCCCGTATCACAGAACTGACCGATTGAGAATAGGTTGTGTCCTAGCCCCTCTACATATGACACCTTTTCGATACGAACATTTCCCGTTTCTAAAACCCCATGCCCGAGGATGGGTGCAACTTCGTCATTCCCAAACTTGACATTTCCAGAATATTTACCCACAAAGTGTTTGAGAAGACCTTTGTCGCCAGTCATATGCTTCGTGCATCCGGAATCCATGTACCAAAGATTGCTCTTCTGCACACAGAAACGAATGATGATGACCTTACCCATCGTGAAATGGGATTAGGTATGTTAGTCACAGAGACAGGGGAATTCACAGGTTCATTAATCACAGATTCAGTTTTCTTTATCTGTTTAATTTGCCATTTTTGATTATTTTGAGCACGAGGGACTATGGATGGTTTGTTTTGTGAATGTGCAACAAAATTGTTTGATTTGATATATGTGCTTTTAACACTTTTGTTTGGAATTTGCACATGTCTGTTGACATTGTGAGCAGTGTGGTGAACAAGTTGTGCTGTTTGATGTTTGTTTGAATGTGCTTTGTGTGATGATTTAGTGTGATGTGATTTGTGAACAACTTTTGAAACTGGTTTGTTGTTCCTTTTCAAAGATTGAGATTGTGAAGAAACTGATTTAACTGTTGATTGTGCAACCGGTTGTTTGGATTCATTCAGAAAAATTTGTCGCAGCTACCATGCGCATTTTTTCAAGATGTTTTTCCCATTGACCGGGCAGCATTGGTAACCTCTGATATGCGTATTTGCGAAGGAAAAATCGCAGTTCACTTTTATTGATCCATTGATGAATAATATTACCGCTACGAGTAACAAACCAAGTAAAAATCATATTATCTTCAGGATTTTTCCAGTTTGGAACAGATTTAAATCCTCTTGGCATTCGCTCCTGGTGGTATGAGCAAGCATTCACACCATGTCCTTGAACACAACCAATACTTGCACAAAAAGTTTCACCTTTTACCGTTGATTGTTTAGGAGTATCAGTTTTTGGTTTCCAGTTCAAAACAAAAGTACAATTTGACAAACAAACTTTCTTATGAATAGAATAGAAAGATGGAAAGAAATACTTTCTTGAGCGTGTTGGTTTTGTTTGTCTCTTCTCCTCAACTCTCGGCTTCACAGATGATTTTTGTACCTCCTTCTTCTTCTCCGATGGTTGTGTCTCAATCTTCACAATTCTTCTCACTTCCTGTTTTGCATGAGTTCCTGAGGAACCTTGGCGTTTTGATTTATCTGGTTTAGAAAGATTAGAAGATTTGTTAGTTTTATTAAGAATGTTTGAAGACACAGAAGAAGATACTTTAGATGTAGAAGGTTTGGTGCCTGAAGTAGACCCTTTCTCTCGAATGTTGTTCGAGTCACAAAATTGATTGCACTTATGAGTCACGAATTTTCTACAAGCTTTTGGGTAAGTAGGAATCTTAACACTCCAGGCAAGATCTATATCTTCTAGAAGCTGTTTGATTTTCTCATCTCTCAATTGTTTTTCAATTTCGTATGAAATGAGTTGAGGTACAAGTATGTGTGCACAATCCAAAATATCTAAGTTAGAAACCCTTGATTGTTCAGCTTGTTTCAATTTCCTTTTCAGATCATCACATAGTTGAATAATGATTTTCTCATGATTCTTGATTTTATTTTGTGCTTTTGCCAATTGATCAGAAAATTCATGAACTTGTTGAATTAAAACATCATTTTCAATTTGAAGTTGTGTCACAAAATCAGAGTTATTAACTTGTGTAGCGGAAGACTCAGATTGTTTTTGTGACAACTTATCTTGTAAAATCAGGTTGTCTTACTCAAACATGATGTTGATAATTATGCAGCGTGTTTCAAGAATTTTCTGTCTGCGCTGTAATTCCATGTGTGGAATATACACGCTCTGTGCATATTAGTTGACTTTTTGTTCAGGCGCTTGAAAAATGGAACTTTCTGATTGAAAAACAGATTTGTTTTTGAAAGTTGTTACTTCAGTTGTTTTATATGACGCATTCAGTTTTTCATAATCAAAAAATTGTTGACATTTGGTGGTTGTTTTGCGTTTGAACTCTTCCTCCCTTTTAACTTCCTCTTCGACGACAAAAATCATCTTTTCAGTTAAACCAAGATTCATTCAATCAGCCTGATATAACTGAGTGCAATTGATTTTCTTAAAGAAGTCACTTTCATCATACCCTAAGCCTTTATATTTGTTTCTTGTGTCAGGTGTAAGACTTTTGAAAATGGTGTGACTAGTCGTGGGTTTCTTTTTGAAAGCTTCTTCAAGATTTTGTACTTTTGTTTGCAAATTCAGTTTTTCTTGCAAAATCAGATTCAAATTAATTTCTGCACTAACCTTTGCAGCATTCAAGTCATGAACTTTTTGTTCTGTTTCTTCTTGAATTTGAATTAACTCATCTTCTTTTTGTTTAATGACTTCTTGAAGTTGATTAAGTTGTGATGTATGTTCAGAAGAGACGGCTTGATTGATTTTAAGATTCAGATTCTGTGCTTGCAGTTTCTTGGTTTTAGCAGTTAAAGTTTGAACCTGATTGACTAATGTCATGATATGATCAGCAAAAATATTAGAGTTATTGAGATGTACCTTCTCAGCAGTAGACTCAGACTCTGTTGAAAGAGAACTGGTGCTGGAAGGACCTTCTTCAGTTTTATTCTCGCTCTCATACTCACTTTTAGGATCAGACTCATCAAACTTCGCCATGAAACCTGTATCAGCTCCACCAATCACTGCATCTTCAGCAGAAGCTTCACACTCAGCAAACACAGAACCATCATCCTCATCCTTACTTTCTCCATCACTTTCAAGGAACTCAAACTCTTCAACCTGAGCCATCAACTCAAACTGAGCATGAACCTCAGTATCCTCATCAAATTCATCGGTATCGGACAGAAACTGATCCTCTTCAGCAAGAAGAACTATTCCACTATTCCATTTCTTGATCAAGTTGAGCTTTGCCTTGTAATATTCAGAATCTTTCACTTTCGGCTTTTTACAATCTTTGATAACATGCTCAGTGCTACCACAGTTGTAGCATTTCTTGGGCTGTGCAGACTAAATCTTCCTTTCATAACGTTTCTCCAAGTTTACCCCGTCATTTCTATGATCTTTGTCATTTATTTTCTGAGATCCAGAAGTGAATCTCTGACGGTTGTTTGTTTTAGATTTGGTAAACTGGTTTTGCAGCATGTTTGTGAGATAAGCCACAGCCTGCATCACTTTTTCGTTATCACCCGGTTCATCAGAATCTGACTCAGAAGTTTCAGACTCTTGAATCTGTTTAAGCTTTAAGGATTTCCCTGAGGATCTGCTCTTCCTCTCATTGACCACTAAGGCAAGTGGATCAATGTTTTCCTTCTAAGAACCCACACTAACTTCATCCTAGTATTGATTGAGCTCCTCAAAGATCATGTGATGGGTGACTTTGTTTAGAACCTTTTGGTTCATTGACGATATATAGTCACCTGGGTTCTCCACTCAGGTCCTAGAGAGTTTAGGAACCTGGTGTTCTTTGTCAGATCGGAGTAGTTGTCAAGCTTCTGATTTGTTAGATCATTTAGCAGTTTACAAAACCTGCTATATGTATCAACCAAAGTTTCACCTTCCCTAGAGCGGAAGTCATCAAAAGCATTCACTAATGTTGTTTCCTTTATCCATACTCCCGATTCTGTACCTTCCATCTGTTTCTGTATCTCATCCCAGATCTCTTTTGCAGTATTTAACCCATTTACCTTGATGTAGAATTCTGCCGACAAGCCATGCTTCAAATAGTATTTTGCTTTCTGATCAGCAGTAGCCCTTAATTTCTCCTCAGCTGAATATTCACTTGGATATTTAGGATGACGTATTTCAGGTATAGGAGGATTATTTGTTGAATTTGCTGCTTGATGAAACATAAAAACCCCGCTACCATCCTTGATACTTAACTTCATCAACTCTCCATATTTTTCATTATTTTCTATGAAGTCCATAAACCTACCCTTCCATACATTGTATTCTCCACGGTGTAGCACCGGAGACTTAGTATCAGAACCGAAGGATAAGGTTTCACTGTATGTACTCATATTTGGATCTTTCTCTGAATGAATTCTTATAAACTTGCAAAAATTTACTAAGTGTTTGAATTCCGATTGAATGAATTCCGATTGAAAGAATTCCGATTGTAAGAAATTCGATTGAATAAATTCTGATTGAATTAATTCCGATTGAATGAATTCCTATTGAATGAATTCCGATTGAATGAATTCCGATTGAAAGAAATCCGATTGAATTTTCAAATTCCGAGTGACTTAAATTCCGGTCAAACTAGAATTCCGATCAACAATAGATTCCAATAAACAATTCCGATTGAATTGTTAATTCCGAGTAAAGTCACAAATTCCGGTCAAAAACTAATTCCGGTCAAGTTTACAAATTGAGAATTGCGATCAAAATGTGTACGGAAAACAAAGTTTCTGATCAAAAAGTAATCGGAATAGTATAATTCCTATCAAATTCAATACAAAATACAGTGATTCCGATCAAGATTTAATCGGAATGAGTCAACTTCAACAAATTTTTAATCTGAATGTATGACTTCCTATCAAATTTTACTCGGAGTGAGTGAATTCCGACTGATTCAAACCAATTCCGACTCCTTCAATTCTGAGATTCCGATCAACTCATACTTTCGAACTGAAATTTTGATTTTTCAACTAGAATGTTTCCAATTGATCTAATCTCTTCCAGATAGGTTCGCAATACTCAAATATTCAATCCTAATCCATAAGATCTATCACTTTAATGCAAGAAATTGGATTTTTGAACGAATTTTCTCAAGAACTTCGAAACCTCTAAAATCAATACAACTCCAAATCTGGTGTTAGATTCATCCCAATGTTGATTCACGAGTGTTCTTGTGATGATTTCTCTTCTAAACAACCACAAATTCACAGATTTAATCCATCAGAACTTCAATTTGAATTCAAGGCCGTAGGTGAGCTTTTTCTTCAAAAATCCCGAAAATCCGATCGGTTCTTGAGAATTTGATGTTGTTCTTGCTATCTTCAATCCAGAATCCAATCAGAGTTGGCTCTGATACCAATTGTATGGTATAACAATGAGTACAATGAAGATCGATATAGAGAGAATATAGAGAAACACCTTTAAGTGTGTGTATTTGAATATTCAAAGTGTTAAAAGGTTACAAACGTATTACAAAGAGATCACCTTATATACCATTCACATATTCACTATCAAGCTAAGGTATAAAGGTGATACATAATACAAAATACATTGTAGAAGACTACAAGCATAGTATGATCTAAAACATGTTGGGGAACCAAATTTGCATTCCCCCATATGATGTCATTTTTATGTTGGGGAGATCGAGTAGGTTTTCTACATAGTTTTCTATACTGGGGCTTCAACCCTCGGTTTCTTAACAACCAGTGCACCTTTCTCTACCGACTTCCTCTCCGTCACCCGTCTTTCTAACTCTAGCTCTCTAGCTTTGGCTGCGTCCATCATGGACTTCACTCTTTAATTTTTACTAGCATCTACGATCTTTCGTATGCTAGGTTTGAGCATCATCATATATCTGTACATCTTCTTCTTTTCATTTGCAACATAATTCGGGCAAAAACAAGCTTTCTCTAGAAATTTCGCGTTGATCTTGGAACTGTTTTCGTTGTTTGTTTCAACGTATGGAATTCATCCACAATTTTGACATTTCTTCCTGAGGTACAAATTGCTCAAAATCAATCTCTTTAAACTCTTCCCACGTCATGATCTCAATCTGAACGTAACCCCTCTGTTTGACCTCCATATCCCACCAATCTTTGGCTGCGCTCCTCATCTGATTAGTGGCATATCTCACTTTATTTTCAGGTGCACAAGAAAAGTGTTGCGTGTGTTTACGTTGATTTGCTCCCAACAAGTTTACTTAATTTATTATGCTTACTAAGCGAAATCTTATGTATCCATTGTTGTTATTTGTACAAGTGGCTCGAATTTGGATAAAGATAAAGCTTCGGTACCTTGACGGGTTGTATAGCTCCGGTGCTAAAAAGAAACAAACTTTTGGGACATGTTATTAAACCGTGTAACATGTGTAAATGATAATTAGATATTTTGTGGAGTTTATCTAATTACGGTGTTAAATACCGAGTATGTATTAATATTTTGTAAAAGAAAAGCGGGTCTTTGTAACGTCCAATTTTTTTTTGAAATAACTAAATTAGAAATTAATTTAAATACGAAAGGTAGTACGGAAGTATCCAATACAATATTTGCCAAGACCTGCCCAACACACGGGACATACATTAAAATAAATGTTTTGAAAGTAGTTGTCTATAAATCAGAGTTTTAAAATACGATGACGGAAAGATGTTGTCACGCCGGTGCCTTCTTCTTGTCCGCGCGAGACGGTTCTGAAAGATAAAGTCAGCAACAGGTTGAGCACAAAGCTTATTGAGCACACAATACTCATACATTATATATCATACATATATTAAAATAATCATATACATCACAACAAATGCCACTCAGGTGATGCCACTCAGGCGATGCTACTCAAGCAATTGTGCCACTCAGGCGATGCTACTCAAGCGATTGTGCTACTCAGGTGTTTAATCAACGCAATATCATATAAGAACACGTAGCATGTATAAGATATAATTTAGTGAACTCACTTGATTTCAGGTATAGAACACAACACAGTAATCACAGTAACTTGCAACGGTGTACGGTTAACGAATCAGACAGCGAGAACCTACATCATATCATATTAAATCAATAACTAGTATAAGTTTCTGAGTGACGTTACACACTTACACCGGGATCCAAGGTCGGACCAACTGTAGGTCGGACCAAGTCTAGGTTGGTTGACACTCTCAAGCCGTATACTTTAAGTCGGACATACCATGATTTCACCTAAGTCGGATGAGGTGCTTAAGTTGGATCTACTCATTCCTACACAATTCGTACTCATCGGGTTTCCAGGTCAGACCAATCAGTAAGTCGGACCTGAGGTAGGTCAGATGGAGGGCTTAGGTCGGACCTTACTTTGATTGTCATCTAAGTTGCACCAACTTAAGTGGGCAAGTCGGACAAGTTACGGTCGGGCACACGACCCATGTAGCACAACCATTCCTTATAGTTATGAAGGCGAAGAGATATCTTCAGACGGGATGTCACTATTCCTTAATCATCTATTGGTCCTAGACAATCAAGATTCAAACTTTATGATTCAAGTGGCCTCTCAAAACATAAAAATCAGATTCTAAGCAATCAAAACAGATTCATAAGCATGGATAAACATAGATTAGGCTAAACTAAGAACAAACATGAATTAAGCATCAAAACCATGAATTAAATCAACCATAATTAAAGTTCATCTCCTCTAGGGAGGAAAATCAGAAGTCTAGCCTAGAACAAACATGCTAAAGCTCTGGAAATTATTCAAACAAAGAAACAAGATGAACTAGAATGAATAAAACCGTAAAAGTCGAATGTTCCGGGACTTGATCTTCGATTTTATCTTCAATCCAAGCCCCAATGCTCCAAGCTATGCTCCCATATGCTTCATGGTGTTTTTATGGAGTTTCCAGAGGTTGAAGATGGTGAAAAGTCAGAATAAAAGCTTCCCAATCAAATGGAGATCAAATCAATTTACAAAGCTGTCAAAGGGCCCTTTAGCGACGCTAAGTGGTGGCTTTTAGCGACGCTAGCGACCATTTAGTGACAGAATTTCGGAAATTTCAAACTTTGATGCTTATCTTCGAATTTTAGCCTTTTTTATCCATATATATCCTCAAATATCCGAATTTGAACCTGAAAAAGAATATATAATGATATTAAACATATATTTTACATATTCTCATGATTTTTATCCAAAAATAATTTAATATCGCATTAAATATATATATAAAAATCGCGATATCAAAATACCTCACACTTGAACTTTGCTTGTCCTCAAGTAAATCACAATTTTATCCATGCTAAGGTATTTAAATAAATATTATCATTCTTATAAATACTAAATACCGCTGAAAAATGTCAACACATTTGATTAGAAACAAGTCATCGATTACACTCAGATTTATGCATATACCCGTGTTGTGGTCCTCTCTTAACTTCTCACCATCCCAAATGCATTCTCTTTTTATCAATAACCAATCTTTAATTAAAGAATTTTTTTTCGGTTAATTCACCCCTTAAGAACCCCCCAACCTCAAGACTTATCGCAGATTTCTCAATGTTATTTAACATATGCTTTTGATCTTTTTAAGCTCTTATTATTCCATATAAGCCTATGACTTTCGATGGAACCCATGTAGAGAACTTTTAACCCAACCGATCCCAAACCAGTTGGCTTTAGGTGATTAGGTGTAGAACACCCCTCAGAGTTTACTTGTTCGAGTTCCAAAGGCCACTTGTTTGACTTATAGATTAGCCCTTTTGGCTTTATTCTATTTTTTTGATTTTTTTTCTCAATTTATTATTTTTTTAATATAGAAGCATATGATGAATAAAAGAGGAAATTCACACTCAGCCTATTTTTGTCGAGCTTAGATTCAGAAAGGGCTTAACCATTTATTTAAATTCAAAAATTAAAAGTTGGTTACCATAAATGGAACTTTCTCTGGAACGGTGAAAAGCCACTAAATATCATGCATAAATACCAAGTATAATCTCTGAACTTGTTCACAAATCAAACATTTGACACCTTCAACCAATACTTAACACTTACTCGAATGATGTTAAAAATTTAAAAATTATAGCCCAAATACCATCATGATTTAATCAAGGACAAAAGAAGTTCAAGCTAGGAATCTTTTTCTAACCCCCTACCCCACACTTAAATCGTACAATGTCCCCATTATACGTAAAGACAAAATAAAAACAAGGGTAGAAAAAGATTAGAGAAAACTCCCTTTGGACATCCACACATGGAGCAATAAAAGATAATACTGAGCAAAAAGCCAGCATAAGCGCGTGCTCCATATCCACCTGCAAGAAAAACACTCGGAGCAAAGGTTAAGATAGATCAAGTCTAAGAATCAAACAACTAACAAAAAGAAAAACAAACAAACCTAACTCACTTTCGTAGGAATCACGGTAGCATTTAGCGTATGCAACAAGCCTTTAAACCCCTCGGTAGCCCGAGTGGACGAGTTGTAGTCTCGTGAGGGTTTCTAGACAACACACCCACAAAGTTGAAACGGAAAGGGAAACAACTAAAAAAACTAAAATAACTTCCTTGGAGCCGAAACTCGTGGGAAGGATCGTTTAATACTAAAATTAATATAATTAAATCAAATGAAACCGTTCCCCGGCAACGGCGCCAAAAACTTGATGTGCGTAAAGCGTACCAGCTTTTTATTTATAAAATCCGTAATTATTTAGTACGACTACAACACAAATAGGCAAGAGGACCTAATCGTATAGTAGTATAGAAAATAAGTACGGGTGTCGAACTCAAGGGGAACGGGTATGATTTGATAAAATTATATTAATTTAAATATTAAACTAACGATAAAATAAAGGGGGAATTTTGGATAAATGAGCAATCAACCAACTAACACTACCAACAACCCTGGAAAGCTCCTAAAACAACCAATGAAACATAGAGAGCGAATGAGCAAGGGACATGGAAATCAGATAATATAAAGCTAGCTTTCCCTCTCTAGATTCGATTACACTTTTCTCATGGGAATTAGATTCATGGTAAAAAGAACTAAAGATACTTAAACATTCATGCATCGATTTCTAAAATAGTTAAAACCTTGGTCCGGTTATAACCGTCTAATTATACTACTTAATAACCTTTATGCTCAAAAGGGCGATTAAGAAATATAATTAGCCAATTAATTCGATTAACAAGTTAAGCCCTAATCTTAATGCTTGTATGATCAACAAAACATCAAACTAACATATAAATGGTAATTATATGGACATCACATGCAAAAGACTCTAACTTTAATTGCTCAAAACATAGGATTTGGTCAATCACTATTCCTTAATCATCTATTGGTCCTTGACAATCAAGATTCAATCTTTATGATTCAAGTGACCTCTCAAAACATAAAAATCAGATTCTAAGCAATCAAAATAGATTCATAAGCATGGATAAACATAGATTAGGCTAAACTAAGAACAAACATGAATTAAGCATCAAAACCATGAATTAAATCAACCATAATTAAAGTTCATCTCCTCTAGGGAGGAAAACCAGAAGTCTAGCCTAGAACAAACATGCTAAAACTCTGGAAATTATTCAAACAAAGAAACAAGATGAACTAGAATGAATAAAACCGTAAAAGTCGAATGTTCCGGGACTTGATCTTCGATTTTATCTTCAATCCAAGCCCCAATGCTCCAAGCTATGCTCCCATATGCTTCATGGTGTTTTTATGGAGTTTCCAGAGGTTGAAGATGGTGAAAAGTCAGAATAAAAGCTTCCCAATCAAATGGAGATCAAATCAATTTACAAAGCTGTCAAAGGGCCCTTTAGCGACGCTAAGTGGTGGCTTTTAGCGACGCTAGCGACCATTTAGTGACAGAATTTCGGAAATTTCAAACTTTGATGCTTATCTTCGAATTTTAGCCTTTTTTATCCATATATATCCTCAAATATCCGAATTTGAACCTGAAAAAGAATATATAATGATATTAAACATATATATAACATATTCTCATGATTTTTATCCAAAAATAATTAAATATCGCATTAAATATTTATATAAAAATTGCGATATCAAACACCGATACCTTTTGTAAAGAAGAAGGATGGATCCTTCCGAATGTGCATCGACTACAGGGAGTTAAAAAAACTAAACGTCAAGAATCGTTACGTGCTACCCAAGATAGACGATTTGTTCGACCAACTTCAAGGAGCATCCTGGTTTTCAAAGATAGACCTTTGATCAGGGTATCACCAACTTTTGATACGGGAGGAAGACGTCAACAAGACTGATTTTAGGAGGAGGTATAGGGCACTATGAGTTCGTGGTAATGCCCTTCGTACTTACCAATGCTCCAACCACCTTCATGGATCACATGAAAAAGGTATGCTGACCTATGCTAGACCGATCAGTGATTGTCTTTATCGATGACATTCTAATTTATTCTAGCACTCGGGAGGATCGCAGAGGACAACTACAGGAAATATTAGAGACATTGAAGCGAGACAAACTATACGCGGAGTTTTCTAAGTGTAAATTCTGGTTATGAGAGGTATAGTTTCTTGGTCATCTTGTGAACAAGGATGGGATAAAGGTAGATCCGGCTAAGATTGAAGCAGTACTGAAATGGAAACCGCCAAAGAGTCCTATCGAGAATAGAAGTTTCTTTGGCCTGGTAGGATAATACACGCAGATTATACAAGACTTTCCAAGATTACAACCCCACTAACGAAGCTAACTAAGAAAAGAAAAGAGTTTGTTTGGAGTAACGCGCAGCAAACGACTTTCAAAACGCAATGGCAAAAACTATGTGAGGCTCTAGTATTAGCCTTACCCGAAGGAATGGAAGATTTGGTAGCTCTAGTATTCAACCTTTAATGTTTTATATGATCAACAAAACACCAACTAACACATAAAGATCATTATATGTTGAGTCACATGAAAAATTATCTATTTTAAGTTGCTTAACTCTATGATTTGATCAATCACTAGTTTTTAAATCATCTAATGCTCCTAGATAATCAAGATTCAAGCTTTATGAGATAAATGGTCTTTTAATACACAAAACTCGTATTATAAACAACGAAAGCAGATTCAAAAGCATGGACAAACTAAGATTTAAGCTAAACTTTAAATTAAACATGAATTAAGCATCAAAGCCATGAATTAATTAACCATAATTAGAGTTTCATCTCCTCTAGGGAGGATTCACAGAAAACTAGCCAAGAACAATCATAACTACGGTCTGAAAATTATTCATAAGCAGAAACATGATGAACAAGAATGAATAAAACCATAAAAGCCGAATGCTTCTAGCCGAAATCTTCACTTTAATATTCATGAGCTCCAATGCTCCAAGTTCATGCCCCAAACTCTCTAGAATGTTGAGAAGATGGTGGTATAAAGTCCGATTGGAAGTGATAAATCCCGAATGCATACAAAGAATATTTATAATCGAGCCCTGCAGCCTAGATCGTGCCGCGACCGCCTCCGTCGCGCTGCGACGCGTTGCTATCTGCTGCATTCTCGCCGATTTGAAATTTGAAGACGGATAAGGGACTGCCACGTCATGATCTTGACGCGACCGACACGGTGGATAGCGACGCGAGGGCTCTAATTCGGCAGATTTTTGACTTTTTGCAATTTTTTCGATATTTATCTTTTCTATCCTCATCTTATCTTCATATCTTCGAATTAATCAGTTGAAATCAAATATGAAGGATACTAATCACCTTTTTAATATATTTTTCATGATTTCAATTAAGAATAGTGAGATATCGCGTAAAAATACATATATAAAAACCCTCATATCATATATTGTGACGCGTCACACTGCGGGTTAGGGTGCGTACTTATGCAACGAGGAAAAGTGATCGCCTATGCGGCTATGCGTCGAGGAAGCTCAAACCCCATGAAAGTAATTATCTGACTTACGATTATGAGCTTGCGGCCATTGTTTTTTCTAGGGATGTCAACGAGCCGATCCAGACCTTTATCGAGCCGGACTCGTTTAGGCTTTTTTAAGCTCGAGCTCGAGCTCGGCTCGTTTAGAGCTTTTAATGTTGAGCTTGAGCTCAGCTCGTATAATATTTGTGAATCTCGTGCTCGGCTCGTTTAGGCTCGTTTAACCTAGGTTCGTTTAAGCTCGCGTATTATTTTGATATATTTTTAAAAATCATATATATAATTATTAAAAATTAAACATATAAAATATAAAATATATTATATAAAGAGCTCGTTTAAGCTCGCGAGCCTACTCTTTGGAGCTCGAGCTCGGCTTGTTTATTAAAAGAGCTTTAATCTAGGCTCGAGCTCGAGCTCGTTAAGGCTCGGCTCGTTTCTAGCTTTTAACGATCTGAGCTCGAATAGCTCGTGAGTAGCTCGGCTCGTTTACATCCCTAGTTTTCTCGTTAAAGATTTGGAGACATTATTTCTATGGAGTTAAATGTACTATCTACACCGAACACAAGAGTTTAAAGTACTTCACGGATCTAAACAATTTGAACATGCGACAGCAAAGAGGGCTAGATTTAGTAAAGGATTACGACTGTGATGTTTTTTATTACCCAGGTAAGGCCAATGTTGTGGCCAATGCATTGAGTAAAAAGTCGGGGTCCATGTTACTTGAGGTGAAGTGCTTCAGATGAAGGTTACCACTCCACTATTTGACTTGATTCGTTTATCACAAACCGAGGTAGCCAACCTAGAGAACCATAACAAAGAGTGAATATAGGGTTAAGTGAAGAACTTGGCTACAGATAGTCGAGAGTTACTCACGCGATGTGGGCGGATTTGGGTACCCGTAATGACCGATGTCAAGACTTACTCGAAGAGACTCACAAGTCAAAATTTTCCATTCATGGAGGGGCAAATAAGATATATCGAGATTTGAAAATGGACTATTGGTGGCCTGGGATGAAGCGTGATGGTGCAAAGTTTATACAAGGGTGTTTGACTTGTCTGAGGGTCAAGACCTAACATTAGAGGCCGCATGGAAAGATACTGCCGTTTAAAATCCCGGAATGGAAATGGGAGCATATCACTGTGGATTTTATTACTAAAATACCGTGAACGTCGAAAAATTTTGATACAATTTGAGTGCTAGTGGATAGGTTGACTAAGACTGCACACTTCAAACCGATCCGTGAGACTTTCTCATCAAAAGCATTGACGAATGTGTGCGTAAAGGAAATTATAGCCAGATATGATGTACCGGTAAATGGTGTCTGACTGAGATACAAGTTTTACTTCAAGATTTTGGGAGAAGTTAGGGGAACGAAACTACATTTTAGCTGCTTATCACCCGCAGACAGATGGTCAAAGCGAGGGGACGAGTCAGACTCTTGAAGATATGTTGAGGGAGTTTGTCTAGACGTTGGTGGGAGCTGGGATACTTATGTTCCACTCGCGGAGTTTTCCTACAATAAAAGTGTTTACGCAAGCATCGGCATGCCTCCATATGAGTTGCTTTACGGGAGGAGCTGTACAACACCGATTTGTTGGGGTGAAGTTGGCCACATAGAACTTGGTAGTACCGAGGTGGTACAAAGAACGACTGAAAATATACAAAAGATTCGAGAAATACTACGTGCTGGCAAAGGAGTTACGCAGATAAAAGAAGAGTTACGTGGATAAAAGATCAGACTAATTAGAATTTCAAGTGGGAGACTTCGTATTACTTAAAGTTTCTCCTTGGAAGGGAATTATATGATTCAGGAAGCACGGTAAGTTAAACCCTAGGTTTATTGGTCCATTTAAATTAATTGCGCGAGTAGTCAAGGTAGCATATCGTCTAGAGCTACCGGAGGAACTTTGGAGAAATCATAACACGTTTCACATGTAGCATTTGAGGAAGTGTTTAGCTGATAAATCTACATTTTGCTATTAGAAGATATCAAGGTGGACGAGAACTTAAACTTCATCGATAGGGCGGTTGCTATCATTGACTAGGAAATGAAATTATTAACGAACAAACAAGTAGTGATGGTAAAAGTTCAATGGGAACATAGTAAGGGTTCCGAGTGGACGTGGGAGCCGAAGACGGAGATAAGGAAGCACTACCCAGGTTTATTCGATATGTGACTTCGAAGACAAAGTCGAGTCTAAGTGGGGGAGAGTTGTAATGCCTAATTTCCAAATGTAATTATATATTTGATGATGTAAATTAAATTGTGAATATAAGAATTTTAAGTCAATGGCAAGAGTTGATGGATCAAGGTATAAACCTTAATCCTTGTAGCATTAACATTTGTAATATTAGTACTTATGGGGAGAGTTAGATAGATTTTTAAAGGGTTTCAACCTTGTTTTACGATAAGATCAACTGAGAGCAACAAATGGGTTTTTGACACACTTAATGATGTTATTGATCGATTATATTAAGACGGACCTGTTTTTAGGTTGTAAGAAATTTTTAAAAATTGGAATCATGTATTTTGATCACGTTTTGATGGACTTCTATTTGCCCTTCGTCTATGTGCGTATAGAGGAGGTCCGGCCACGACGAAGCTTGGTCCAACTCTCTAACTTATCTGACTTGGGGTTTTTAGCTCATCCGACTTTTACTACCTAGTCCGACTTGGATGATACGACATGCCTTATATCCGACCTTGGTGAGACGTCCGACTTAGGACTTGTACACAGAATGGTTGTGCGACATGGGTCGTGTGCCCGACTTAAATTAGTATGACTTACCCACTTGAGCTGGTGAGACTTAGATGACAATCAAACTTAGGTCCGACCTAAACCCTCCATCTGACCTACATCAGCTCCGACTGAAGTTCATCATACGAATCACGTCCCTTGGGTGTGACTTAATAGATGTGAGGTACGACTTAGAGTCTATTATGATGTCCGACTTGGACTTAGGTTCGACGTAAGGCAAGGTCCGACTTACTGATTAGGTCCAACCTGGATACTCAATATGTACAACTTGCGTAGGAATGAGTAGATCTGACTTAAGCACCCTCTCGGACATAGGTGAAATCATGGTTTGTCCGACTTGAAGTATATATACAGAGTGAGTGGGTCAACTAACCTAGACTTGGTCTGAACTTAGAGCCCGGTTTAAGTGTATTGCGTTACTCAGAAACTTATACTAGTTATTGATTCAATATGATATAATGTAGGTTCTAGCTGTCTGATTCGTTAACCGTACACCCATGCAAGTTATTGTGATTATTGTGTTGTGTTGAAATCAAGTGAGTTCACTAACTTATATTATATCCCATGATACGTGTTCTTATATGATACTGTGTTGATTAATCGCCTGGCATCACTTGAGTAGCACAATCGCCTGAGTAGCATTGTGTGAGTGGCACAATCGCGTGAGTGACATTTGTTGTGATGTATATGATTATTTGAATATATGTATGATACAATGTATGAGTACTGTTTGCTCACAAGGAGATGGCACCGGCATGACAACATCTTTCCGCAATCGTATTTTCAAACTCTAATTTATAAGCAATTACTTTCGAAACATTTATTTTACCGTAAGTCCGGTACGTGTTGGGCAGATCTTTGTAATTATTGTATTGGATACTTCTGTACTACCTTTCGTATCTAAATAAATTTCTAATTTAGTTATTTCAAAAAAATAAACATTTAGAACGTTACAGTCTTAAAGTTTGATTATAACCAACATATGTGATCGAATATAGCTATTTAAACCTTTGCGTTACATTGAGTAAGTAATTGTGACATTGAGTCACTAATTTAAGCAAAGTATAATCGTATTGACAAATGCCAATCATAGTCACCTCTTTAATCTAAAGTTTAACAATAATACTAAGTATTGATGAACAAAATTTAACAAACTTTGACGATAACCGACCAAATATTGATGACACTCACATATTTTAATATTTGTTAACCAATGTTAACTACAATTCTCAATTTAAAGACGGATTTTTTATAACTAATTTGATAGGGCTAGCGAAAAATATAAAAATATTCAATAAAAAATTAAAATATTTTTATTATTGACGGTAGCTACTATTATGAGAAGAATGTGTTCTCTCACAATAAAACCATTTTGGGGAAAGTTTCTTTAAATAAAAATTCAATTAACCAAGTAAAAGCTTTCATTTTCTCAATTTTGACCAAAAGCTTTAATTTTAACTTCCATAATTAAAATGATCTATTTGCATTTTGCAAGAGTATATAAACCAATTATTAGAGAGTTATATGAAAATAAATAGGGGTGTTTATGTAAATTATATATTTATATTTAATGATTGTATTTAATTGTATATATTTATAGTTTCTCTTTTATAACTTTTAATATATAATTATTAGTATATAAATAATTATATATTTATAAGCGTCTCATTTTTATTTACATTTTGATGTAACTTTTACAGTAATCCGACACCGATTTAAAAAAATATTTTTTTTTTAGTTTTTATTAGTAAAAAAGTATATTTCATAACTATTGAAAAAATGAGTTGCTATCTTTAATTTTATGTAAATCGAAATGGAATAACACTTCATCTTTTCTAAATGAAAAATAGTATTTTCTTGATTATTTTGTTTATAACACTCTAAACAAGTGAATATATTTATGGTTAAAATTTATGTTATGAATCTATAACATATTAATGAGATATAATACTTTTTTATGAGATAGTTTATATTTTTAAATCCCTAAATCAGATACCTTTTTCGTTGATATAATCATATAACGTTGAACTCTCGATCCAATTTTCTATGCCAACGATTTCATAATAAAATATTGATTAAACTTTAATGATTTTAATAAATGCACCATCTAAGTGATTAACCAACCAAAGCTTTGCATGTCGAAAAAGAAGATTGTGATTATGACATACGAATATTGAGATAATGTTATTATGAGCTAATGAGATGACTTATCTTTGCATTATGATTTATAATTTGGGTTTTATGTGATAACAATGAGAAATTATGGTTACATTATGTTTTAAAATAATTCTTAAGTTTTTGAAAATAAGAAGCATTAATTATTTATATTTAGATGTTTGACTATCATTTTAAATATACTTATGTTTTTTATAATTATGCTTTGATAAATTACTTATGATTAACCGTGTATTACATGGGCGTCTAAAACATTAAGAGGTTGGACACATAAATGATTACATCATATCAATGAACATCTATTTAATCGAAATAATTTTTAGGAGTGGGTAATTTTATTTCATTAAATGAAGGACTTAAACACTATAGAGATATCATATAATATATGTTACCGTGAACTTTCATATCATTTTAAGAATCATTCTACACCTTGAATAAACTTTATTCTTCACGATTTCATCTTTGTCACGATGATAGTAACCTAACAAATAAAGCTATGAATGTAGTATACAAAAAAAATACTATTAAACATATGAAATCCCGTCTTAATTCAACTACTACAAAAAGTACTACTAAACTTATGAAGGCCCGTCTTAATTCATTCCTCAATCAATCGATAAATGTTAGGTCTCTAAATGTTGTGTTCAATATATTTTAGTGAAGTTTAGTTTACATATGACATTAATTATTGTTTAGGGTAGTACTGCTATTTAATAGATAAATAAGTGAATATTTAGAAATTTACAAGCAAATATCAACTGAATCTTACTGGGTTGAAGATGAAAAGAAGATGAGATAATTTACATGTCAAGGGGCTACATCAAATGGAATGTGTCTTAAATTTTTTAGCCATTTTTTATATTTTGAGGAGATGAGATCTTTATTTCCTAAAAAGTCGAGACAAGAACGGTTGACAAAGTTTCAATGATAAGAAGACAACTGTTTACAAATTTGAAAGGGAGCAAGGTTGTGGAAAAAGTTTTAGATTTTAGTATTAAAGATCTTGAGCTACTTTTGAGGGGGAGCAAATGTTGTTTAAAGAAAATTTCAAAGGTGCTGAAACAGCCAATCCAACCCTCGAGTAACATCTGTGCGTAATGAAGAAATATTATTCTCGTGTAATGCTCAAGACTGTTCCTGTGAAGACAAAAGAGATGATCATGGTTGTAAGTTCTGATAAACGTGAGGCTTCTACTGTAAACAACCTATATAACCTGATCATGCTGAAGAGTCTTTGAAGATCTCGTGAAGACTCAAAACTTCAAAGTACGATCTCCTAACTTTGAATGCAGAAAGAAAAATAATCTCTGCATATTCTCAACAGAAAGATTGTTTGGTGCTTATATCGAATATATTTATTATTATGACTAATTGTAAATTGAACACAAAGGGGGAGAATGTTAGGTCTCTAAATGTTGTGTTCAATATATCTTAGTGAAGTTTAGTTTACATATAACTTTGTCATTGTTTATGGTAGTTATTGTAAATACCCAACGGGTATAAATACAAGTTTTTAAAGCCTAATTTAATAGGCAATTCATTTGAACGTGACTACTACTTCTCAGTTCTCTCTTTATCGACAAATCTCTTAACCGAGTTCATCATTTTGTTTGATTGTTTCAACTATAGATTGATAATTGATACAATTGAGTCCTAGAATAAATATATTATTTTATTAGTTATTTTTCTATGGATATGATTATGTTTGTTTAAATTGTTTTATATATTTTGTTTATGCATTGTTACATGTTAAATATTTTAGGTTCTTAAAAGCTTACCTCGTGCATGCACGGGTCATTCTGATAGATTGTGTGCAGGGATAGTGTACATGTGTCATCATATACATGAACACTATGAGTAACTAAAGAGTCACATAGATGCACATCCAACCATTGAACCAGGAAATAATACATTGTGTGTATGGTGATAATTAATAGTTAATTAATTATCCGGAAAAATAATAAATGAACGTTTATTATTTAAGAGATTAAATATTAGCTTGATATTTAATTAATAAGTTTGGTTAAAAGAAATATTAATTAATAGTTAACTAATTAATATTAATCAAACTAGTGGGTAAGTTTTATCAAAGAATCAAAGTTATGATTTGGACCGGGCTTGAAAGCCTTAATCCATTTGTTTAATATAAATAGGGTTTAAAGGATTAAATTAATCATAAGTTTAGGACTAATACTAAAAGCCACACAAAAACTCCCTCCCTATCCTCTCTCTTTCGGCGAACGAGAACCACCACACCACCACCACCTTTCGGTGGTAGCCGCGCGACCAGCCCAGGCCAGCGGCGGCTATCGAAGGAGATAGCCAAACGGCGGCCGTGGTTTTTCCGGCTGACATCACCCGAAGCCGAGGAACCCCTAGCGGCATATTCCGATTGGGGACAGCCCTCAACGAGGGTGTTTGGCGGCGGCGATAAACACACACACACGGGACATGGTTTTTTGTCTTGGGTATTATTGTATTGGCGGTCTAGCAGCCAGTTCAAAGGGTGCAGTAGCTGTTTATCCCTTCTAGCAGGCCTGGGTATATTTTTATCCTTATTTTTATACTGTTATGGACTTGTACACATATTTTATCTGTTATAATCTTGATTTCTTGTTCTGTTTCCCCACCTCATCCAGTTGTGATCTTGGGATGAGATATATATTAAAATTTATTCCGCTGTTCATTGTTGTACCCTTTAAATCCCAACAGTGGTATCAGAGCCCTCTTTTAGGCTCGGTGGGGAACAAGTTTATCATGATTATATTGTTTATATATATGTGTGAAAATTGATATTGTGGTTAAGATCAAGTTTCTGATCTGTTACCTTATAAGTTTTCCAGTTTTACTGCTTTAATATATTTGATATATATATGTGTGAAACTTTTGGTTTTGGTTTAGGATCAAGTTTTGATCTTTTTACCATTAAAAGTTTCCAGTTTGTTGTTTATATATAATTGTATATATTAACTGCGTGAAATTTGGTATTTGGTCAAAAAGTCAAAGTTTTGATTTTTAACCAATTAAAGTTTCTAGATTATCTGTTTTTTTAATGTTTATACACATATAATGTGTGAAACTTGGTATTTGGCTAAAAGTCAAAGTTTTGACTTTTAACCGATTAAAGATTCCAATTTACATGTCTTATATACATATATATATATATATATATATATATATATATATATATATATATATTATATATTGTGTGAAACTTGTGGTTATTAAAAGTTCAAAGTTTTGAATTTCTAAATCAAGTTTCCAGCTTTATTATTATATATTTAATAATGTTGACGTTTAACCTATGTGGTATTTTTGTTTTTATCCAGTTTGAGATATATAACAAAAGGCTCAGTATAGGCCCAGGTTTGAGGCCCATGTTGGATGTTTAGGTTTAACACAAGACCAGTTGTGTTTTGGTGTTAAATATTCAAGTTTTGAATCTACCCGGAATTATATATTTGTATGATGGTTGTAATGCGTGTATTATCATTATTTAATTTTTTAGTACGTGATTGGTTGAATGTTTATTATTATTAAGCCAAACGCCTAAAACCTAGTGGATCACCTGTGGTTGTTTTATCTTTCTTGTTTGTGGTTGTTCTACATTTATTATTTATCCGGTGTGGGGAGGCCTGCCGCCACTTACAACCCCCACTCAATTTTGTAAAAGTACTAGTTTTAGCAGGCCTTTGAATTATTATGTAATAGTGCATTAGTTTATCAAAAATTGTAATAGGTTAGTTTGATATTTGGTAATGTAATATTGGAGACGATCAAGACAAGGAGAGAGGATGCCATGGGTGCTAGAGCCAGTGGGAGCATCAAGACTATCCATGCCATGTGTGTTGTTTGTGAATCCACTTAGGTTTGACCACAGGGGTAATTGATTTTAAATTAAGTACCAGTAATGGTCAAAAGACGTTATGTGTTTTGGCTTATTATTAATTGTGTGGTTGTAATTTAATTAATTATTATATAGTGCACGCTCGTCATTAAAACCATATAAATACATATATATAAAGGATATTTTTAAGATATAAAGTTTTTCACTTAAAAGATAGTAGTTTTACAAGTTTTGTAAAGCGGTTAAAACTGCTAAAGTATTTTCGAAACAAATTAACCCTTTTTCATAATCATAGACCAGTAGTGCTGCCCATCTAATGGTACACCTTTCCTGCTCCCGGTACCTTGGTGTGTTTTCGAGCCCAAAACGTGCACCCCGTTTTTGATGGAGAGGTCTATATTGGTGATTCCCTGATGTGACGGTCCCAAAGTCCACTTAGGACGACTAAATATTTACGAATTCTGTTTCATTCGATGTCCCAAAGATATAGGAGTCGTGTTTTGGATTAAATGCGATCGGTATGGTTTATACCCACCATAAATAAACAGGGTCGGTGTTTTCGTGCCCAAACCGTGTACTGGCACGTGTGAAATTTGGATCCTATTCTAAAATATATTTATTTAAAGGGTTATAAATTATTTTAGAGGAATTATTTACTTAAATGTTTATTTCTTGCTTTTTACTGTAGATGTCGATTTTATCTGTTATACCGTTTTATTCACCTGAAGAGTCTCTTAGCCTCATCATGCAAAAGTGGAAGCTTTCAGATCCAAACTTTATGGTTTGGAAGTTTCACTTTAGGAATATCCTAAGGGTATAGGGAAGGTTGTACACGATTTACAAGCCCCCTCTAACACGACCCGACTTTTCTGCTCAGGATGAAGAGTATGATACATATTATAAGTATATGTCTGATGAATCTGACATCATGTCAATTTAGATACTCTCCACAGAATCCGAGTTTTCAGATGCACTCAAGAACAAGTATGTTTTTGAGGTCTTGTAGAACTTAGAGGAGCGCTTCAAGAACAGTGAGCACTATGGACGCTTTCTGCTCATGAAGGACATTTTTTTCATAGGGGATGAAGGAAGGCCAGTCTTTAAGTGATCATCTCATTAACATGAGAAGGCTGTTTGATTGCTTAATGATTATGGGATCACAAGTCAGTGAACATGAACTTGTGATGCTCTTGGTCGGATCTCTAACAGACCACAATCTGAGACAAAGGTAGTAGACATGTTTGGAGAACCAGATAGTTGGTATGCACGAGTTTCTAATGTGCATGGATGACCAGGTATGCAACAGTAGTTGAACCAATGGAAGAAGATGACTGGATTTATGAGCTACTAGACATTTGTTGCCCAGTTTGCGGTAGCAAGGATATTTGCGAGCACTCACTCGACATTGATCAGCTGGACGTTGGTTCAACCGACGAGTCAGGTATCTTTATGATAGATTGCTTAGTTACTTCTTTTGAATCATGGGTACTCGATACCGTATGTGGTCATCACATTCGCAATCACTTGCAAGGATTCAAGAGGAGAAGAAAACTAAGGAAGGGGGACATGGACCTACGGGTAGGCGAAGGCTCCATCATTGGTGCTGAAGCTGTAGGAACTTATTGTAATCTCGTATGAATTATTATTTTCCTAGATTAATTACAAATGTAATCTCTTATGATTTATTAATAGACAATGGTTTTACCTATCAGTCGGTAGGAAAAACAATTTTGTGTTTTAAAGATAATTAATTCTATCTTAAGGCAAGTTCACAAAATGGTCCATACACGATAAATCTACAAGATGACAAGGAAATCTATCATATAAGTATAAAGTCAAAGGACACTTTGAACCAAACTTACCTTTGGCATTGTTGGCTCGAACATATAAATAAGAAACACATAGAGCAACTTCATGAAGATGGAGTTCTAGGGTCATCTGATCTTGAATCAATTGACAATTGCAAATCTTGTTTGTCCAGCAAGATGACAAAGAAACATTTCGACAGCTTGAATGAAAGGTCAAAGGAACTACTAGGAACAATACACACAGATGTGTGTGGTCCTTTCAGTCAAGAAGCCAGAGGAGGATACCGGTACTTCATTACCTTTACTGGCGATTTTCAGTATGTACGGTTATGTGTATCTGATAAGACACAAGTCTAGAAGTTTTGATTTCTTCAAATAGTTTCAGAATGAAGTATTAAACCAGCTTGACAAGAAGATAAAGGTGCTTCTGTCTGACCGGGGTGGTGAATATCTGAGTCAAGAGTTTGACGATCATCTAAAAGAATATGGGATTGTTTCACAACTCACACATCAGTATACGCCACAGTGGAATGGTGTGTCATAATGGAGGAATAGAACCTTGCTTGACATGGTTCGTGGAACTAGTTTACCAATGTCGTTTTGGGGACATGCACTCGAAACGGCTGCTTTTATCCTGAACCAAGTTCCCACGAAATCTGTGGAGAAAAGAAAGACACCGTTCGAGCTATGGACGGGGAAATAGCCCAAGTTGTCTTTCATTAAGATTTGGGGTTGTGAGGCGTTCATTAAACGACCGTTCTCGGATAAACTCAAACCCAAATCAGACAAATGTATCTTCGTGGGTTATCCTAAGGAAACCTTAGGGTACTATTTCTATAATCCCGATGAGAACATAGTATTTGTCACTCGTTTAGGGACTTTTCTAGAGGACAAGTTTCTGAATTCAGAAATTTATACAAAAGAAATATATCTTCAAGAAATTGAAGAGGATGAAGGTATGCCTCCCCCATTTGTGGAACTAATTCAACAAAGAGTTGTTGAATCCCAACCCGAGTCTGTGGTTGAGGAAGAAATGGAAACACAAGACCTTCGCAGGTCCAGTAGGATTCGGACTGAGATAAGTAGATATATGGGATTTCTAATTGTTCAAGAAAAAGGGGATCTTTATGAACCCACATCCTACGGGGATGCTCTGTCAGGCAATGAGTCTGACAAATGGCTAGACACCATGAAGGCAAATATGTAATCCATGTATGACAACCAAGTTTGGGAGTTAGTAGTGTTGGGAAAATGAACTCATCAGTTAAGATTTGATGAGACAAAGTTAAGTTAGTAAGATAAGTTCTAAATACAACTTAAACAGAATTATGAAGCTTAGTCAGACTGAACATTTATAGTGATTCAGACTGAGTATAAGATGAGTATAAGCAGAGCATATGTTCGACCAGCTTAGACTATATCTTAGTAAGATTATCAATATGTTTGATAAGCTGTGTGTGTAAACTAAGATATATATTGAGTTTCAGCTTGATGAGTTTCAAGCTGAGAGACTCGGCGTGAAGACTGAGTCAGCTCAACAGAGTTACCAAATATGTTTTAGTTAATTCTTTAGACTTCTAAGGATGAGTTAATAATTATACATGTTAATCCATGTTTGAATTCGGGTTTGTTCTCGAAGAACTCAGCTTGATGAGTTTCAAGCTGAGTAACTCAGCCTGACTAAAGAAGTCATTCTAAGAGAATTTAAATGTGTTTTACATTCTGTTTTAATTCTCTATATCTACGGCGCGGATAAGAAGACTCCAGAATCAAGAATTAAGATTGAAGACTCAAGATAAGAAGATTCAAGATTCAAGATCCCGAGTTATCCGATAGTTAGTTAGTAAATTAGGATTAGTCCAATTTGGTAGGAACCGTAGCAATAGGATTATAAATACTTATCTCCTGATAAGTTTAGAGGTACGACTCAGAAACGACGAATAAGTGTTGCAGAGCCAAAACCTCACATCACCGTATGTGTTACGATTCTTGAATCACTATTCGTCAGTTCAACGTGATCAAGATATTCACAGATTGCCAAGTTATTCGTGTGTTCGAATAATCACATTAGTTATGATATTGGTAAGTTATCAATCTGTGTAAATCCTGTTTAGAGAGTCGTCAGTATCTATAATCATAAGTTGATTATAGATAGCTAAGTTTGAGAGATGGAGAGATTTATATTAGGTGTTTACATATCAAGAGTTGCTTACTTGATAGAGTCTGTAATCATCTTCTTATTAATGAAAAGCAAAGCATTCGACTGTGGTTTGATTTACTATGTGTAACACTTTATTTTGATTTGTTCAATTTCCGCAGAAACTGTATTCAACCCCCCTTCTACACACCTGTTGCTTGTTGTTATTCTCACCAGGGGACCATAAACTGGTATCAGAGCAGGCTGAACGATTTCATAAGTTGAAAGTTCAAGATTCTGAGAAAGTTTACTATGTCTACAAGCAATAATACTTCAAACTTTCCACAGATGTCTGCCAAAGGCTGTCCCATATTTGATGAATCTGACTATCCTATGTGGATGTTCAGAGCCATGCTATTCCTCAAGTCCATTGACAATCATATATTCGATGTCATTACAAAAGGACCTATAATCCCCAAGATCTCTGCTGTGGTCAGTGATACGTCCGCTGATAAAACAGACAAGAGTGAGAAAGAGGTAAAGGAGCCTGTTGCATCCAGGACAGATGAAGATTTGAAACTATTCAATTTGGATGACAAGGCTAAAAGTGTTCTAGAAAATGCCCTTACTAACGAGATCTTGCGCACAGTGACTGGGTGTCAATCTGCAAAAGAGATCTGGGATACTCTTAAGTGTTACATATGAGGGCACAGATCTGGTCAAATAGCAAAAGAAGAACCATCCGAACAGATCATATGAAAACTTCTTTTCAAAGAAGAATGAAACCTTGGCTGATGTGTTTACCAGGTTTCATTGCTTGATTAATGACCTGCTAAGTGTAGGCATTAAGAAGGATGAAGCTGAACTCGTGCTGAAGTTTCTGGATGTGTTACCAGAAAGGTTCAATGAAATGACCACAGCACTGAGGGCTGGAGGAACATTGCATTTGTATAACCTGTAGTCCATTTATGGGTTCTTGCTAAATCATGAACAGATCACTGAACACAAAAGAACTTCTCAACAACAACTCAAGGAGTCTTTGGATAAAACTTAAGTTGTATTGGTTGCACAGAAAAACAAGAAAAGTTCCAAGGCACTGGTTGTTGAATCTGAGACTGACTCAGAATCTCAATCTGACCACTCAGACTCAGACTCAGGTGATACTGATGATGTTCAGACTATCACTGAGCAGATGGCCATGCTAGCCAGACATTTGAGAAGAACTCAACAGGGAAGAGGAAGATCTGACAGGGGCAAAGGGAAGAGTTCCTTTGATCCCAAGAATGCTGTGTGCTTTAATTGTCAGAAGAAGGGACACATTGCTGTTGAGTGCAGATTAAAGAAGGAAGAATCAGCATCAGTTGCTGATAAGAATGCTTACAGATCTAACAAATACAAGAAGAAATATAATCAGCTCAAGAAAGGAAAGCCAGAAGATAAACCCAGCGCAAAAGGATTATATGCTGAAACCTGGGATACTGAATCATCTACTTCAGATGACGATTTATGTCTTATGGCCCAAGAAGATGAAGAGTTTGAAATTGACGAAGTTGATTATGGTTTGTCCAAATCAACTTTTGAAGCTGACATGAAGGAAGCTGAGGAAAACAGCAAGCTCAGTGATTGGGATCCTGCTTCCAAGTATAAGGTTAGTAATTTCAACTCTTACACCGATGAAGAAAAAGGGTCTTGCCTTTGACTATTTGCTAAATGATTTCAAGACCATCATTAAGTCTCAAAAAGACCTTAAAGCTGAGATAGCTAAACTGAAGAATGAGATTAAGGAAAATAAATCTCTCATCGATGTTGGTAAGAAAGCACAATGTGATCTTGGATGTCAAAGACACATTAATAAACTCCTAAGTGAAGAACTTCAGGAAGCTAAAGACAAGGCTGACCAACTTCAAAAGGTCACTGAGTCTTGGTATAAGTCATCAAAGCTTGCTGAAAAGTGCATAAACCAACAAATTCCTAAACAGGTAAAAGTTGTACTTGGAGGTGACTATCAAACAGCAGCTTATGTAACTGATGATGAGATAGCAAGTACAGATTTTGAGGAGGATAGACAACTGATTGAGTCTCAAAAGTCAGCCTCAGAGAAACGACATGATCCAAGCTTGAAATACAATATGTTTGTGAAAGCTAAAGATCATGAAAATGAGTGCTCAACATCCAAACAACATGGCAAGTCTGTGCTAGAAAGATTAAGCACCCAGCCTATTCAAAGAACTTCAGTCATAGAAAGGCTTAATCCAAATCCTTTCAAAAGACAGCATTCTCTATCTGGCTTGGAGAGAAGTTACAAGAATAGGAAGACCACTGTAAGTCAGAGGTCAAATTACAACCATGGTAAATCCAAAGTTGGAGATCTTGGTAAGTCCAAGAAGATCAACAGTGGTAAGTCCAAACCTGTTGAAACTGGTGAGTCCAGTAGTCATGACAAAGGTAAGTCCAAGGTCATGGAAAATAAGTCTATTAGTCAAGCTTCTAATCAAAAGGATACCAAACAAATATCTGAAAAAGGTAAGTCTAAAGTCAGTGAGCACCAAGTGAATCAACTTGCGAAGAAAGTTGAAAAGTTATCCACCACATATAATCCTAAGACTGAGAGCAAGTTCTCACAAGGATTATTAGACACTCTACCTCCTGTAATCATTGGAAGAAGGAGATGCTACAAGTGCAGAAGTTGAGGTCATGAGGCTAAGGATTGTGATGTTGAAATCTCAAGGCCTATACAAGAACATACTGATCAGCCCACACAGGACTCAACTCCTGCTCAAGCTAAACAGATATTTTAACAAAATGAAGATGCTAAGTGCTCCTCATCTGAACCCACCAAGAAGTGGGTTCCCAAACAAAACTAATGTGTTTAGTTTTCATATCATATGCAGGGTTCAAGTAAATGGTACTTGGATAGTGGATGCTCAAGGCACATGACCGGGTGGAAAAGACTTCTTAGTGATTTCCAAGAAGATGAAGGTCCTAAAGTAAATTTTGGAGACAACTCCCATGGAAGAACTAAAGGCTATGGGAAGATGCAACCTGGCAAGGTCACTTTATAGAAAGTTGCATATGTCAAAGGTCTCAAACACAACCTGATTAGTATCAGTCAATTGTGTGACGAAGACAATATTGTTACTTTTAGGAAGAAAGCAGGAACAATATATAATGCTAAGGGAAAGTCTGTATTAATAGCTAAAAGAGAAAGAGATGTGTATCTACTTGATCTTAATTCTGCTGATCCCTATACTGAAACCTGCTTGTATTCACAATCTGTTCCTAAGCTGAGTTAGTTGTGGCATAAACGATTATCACATTTGAACTTTAAAAATATAAACATGCTATCCAATAAAGAGTTAGTCTCTGGATTACCAAAGATCACATTTGTCAAGGACAAATTGTGTTCAGCTTGTGAACAAGGGAAACACCACAAAGGGTCCTTTAAATCAAAGCAAAATTTTTTAATAACAGACCCACTGCATATGTTGCATATGGATCTGTTTGGACCCATAAGTACTCCAAGCCTAAATGGCAAGAAGTACACACTGGTGATAGTAGATGAGTTCTCAAGATTCACCTGGGTAATATTCCTTAAAGCCAAAAGTGAGGCTGCCCTGGAGATAATCAGTTTTATCAAACAGGAAGACTTGCAAAAAGCTTTGTCTGTAAAGCAACTCAGAAGCGATCATGGGACTGAGTTCAGAAACTCAACCCTTGAAAACTTCTGTGAACAAAAAGGGATATTACAAAATATCTCATATGTCAGAACTCCACAACAAAATGGAGTTGCTGAAAGGAGAAATAGAACCCTAATTGAGGCTGCTAGAACAATGCTATGTGAGGCAAGATTGAAACTTTATTTTTGGGATGAAGCTGTTAGTACAGCCTGCTATACCCAAAATAGATCAATCATTGTCAAAAGACATGGAAAGACGTCATATGAGATGTATAAGTCTAGAAATCCCAATATAGGTTATTTCCATATCTTTGGTTCAAAATGCTATGTGCTGAATCAAAGAGATCAGCTCCATAAATTGGAACCTAAAGCTGATCTTGGAATATTCGTTGGCTATTCCTCAATCTCTAAGTCTTATAGAATATATAATACAAGGAGAAAGGCCATAGAAGAGTCAATTCATGTCTCTTTTGATGAAGACTGTTTTGATCAAGCTGATAAGAGTCCAGCTGACTTGGTCAGTCTGAGTGAGCTTGAAAGGCCTAAGGAAATCAACTTATCAAATCCTATATATGTCATAAGAGATGATAGTGATGATGATGTGTGTTCATCAAAGAAATCATCACAAACTCCAAGGGATTCTCAAGCTGAGAAGGATGATGAGTTCATCAACCCCTTTGGAGCTGAAGTCACTCAGACTGAGAATCTCAGTGATCATCAGTTTGTTGACAATGTTGCTGTTGAGACTGAGGAGATAAGTTCACCTCAGGGCTCTCAACACCACTCGGATCCAGAACCAGACTCTCCTACTACAACATTCAAATTACTCAAAGATCATCTTCAAGATCAAATTATTGGAAATGTCCAAGAGAGGGTCATGACCAGATCCAAGGCTACAGCTAATTACGCTGCACACTTTGGTTTTCTATCCCAAATGGAACCAAAGAAGACTGAAGAATCCTTAGAAGACGAGGATTGGATTAAAGCTATGCAAGAGGAATTGAATGAATTTGAGAGAAATAAAGTCTGGAGCCAAATATAGGCACTAAGTGGGTCTATAGAAATAAAATGGACAAGGATGGAGTGATAGTTAGGAACAAAGCCAGGTTGGTAGCACAAGGGTATAAGCAAGAAGAAGGAATTGATTATGATGAGACCTTTGCCCCTGTTGCTAGAATTAAAGCCATAAGGCTGTTCTTGGCTTATGCAGCATATAAAGACTTCAAAGTCTATCAAATGGATGTGAAGAGTGCTTTCCTAAATGAAAAACTTCAGGAGGAAGTCTATGTGAAACAACCTCCTGGCTTTGTTAGTTCAAAGTTTCCACATCATGTCTATAAGTTGGACAAGGCTTTGTATGGTCTTAAACAAGCTCCAAGAGCTTGGTATGATACTCTGTCCACTTATCTACTATCAATGGATTTCACAAGAGGTAGTATAGATAAGACACTCTTTATTAGAAAGAGTAAAGGACAGGTGATTCTTGTACAAATCTATGTGGATGACATTATCTTTGGTTCTACCAATGAGTCTCTGTGTGAGTGGTTTTCCAAAATATTGTCACAAAAGTACAAGATGAGTATGATGGGTGAAATGACTTATTTCCTAGGCCTACAAATTCAACAAAATCCTGATGAAATATCCATCAATCAAAGCAAGTATGTTCTTGATTTGATAAAGAAATATGGTTTTGATTCAAGTTCAACCATGAAAACACCTATGTCACCAGCTGTCAAGCTGAGTAAGGACTCAGATGGTAAGTCTGTGTGTCAGTCTACCTATAGAGGAATGATAGGTTTATTGCTCTATTTGACAGCTAGTAGACCTGATATCATGTTTGCTACATGTGTTTGTGCAAGATATCAGGCAGATCTTAAAGAATCACATCTTCAAGCTGTGAAAAGGATCTTTAGGTACCTTAAAGGTACACCAAATCTAGGCCTTTGGTATCCAAAGGACTCTGGGTTTGAGTTAGTTGGTTTTTCTGATGCTGACTATGTTGGGTGCAAGTTAGATAGAAAATCAACAACTGGAGGATGTCAAATGCTTGGAGTGAAGTTAGTCAGCTGGACTAGTAAGAAACAGAACTCAGTGGCTACTTCAACTGCTGAAGCTGAATATGTTGCAGCAGGGAGCTGTTGTGCTCAAATCCTTTGGATGCAGCATCAGCTTCAAGACTTTGGCATGAGTTTCAAGAAAACTCCTATCTTCTGTGATAACCAAAGTGCAATAGCCATCACTTACAATCCAGTCTTCCACTCAAGAACCAAGCATATTGAAATTCGACATCACTTCATTAGGGACATCGTGGAAAAAGGTAAAATTGATATTAAATTTATTTCCACTGATGACCAATTAGCAAATATTTTTACTAAACCCCTTGATGAAAAGAGGTTTATGTATCTGCTAAGTGAATTGGGTATGCTTAACCCCTAGCTAAGTGTCTAGAATCTGAGTTTTCAGTTTGACTAAGACTAAGCTGAGTGCACAGTTTATAAATAAGTTTTCATAAACTTAATAACCTGTCAAGCTGAATAATGAGTTCACATGTTTGGTCAGGCTCCAAACATACTTTAACTACTCAGTGTAGTTAAAATGTAAGTTTGAGAAAGTCTCAAACATAAATGACTAAGTGTCATTGAGTCTGAGCTATGTGCTTAACTCAAGCTGTGTGATTGTTTCGCACGTTTGGTGTGTTCCAACCATTTTTTTAACTACTCAGTGTGGTTATAATATATAGTTTCAGTTAGTCTCAAACAAAATGACTAAGTGTCATTGAGCATGAGCTGTGTGCTCTACTGAAGCTGAGTTTCATTCTCAAGCTGAGTGCTCAATTCAAGCTGACTGCTTGACTTAGGCTGAGTGATTAGTTTCCTCAGCTTGGTGTGTCCAGTCTATGATTTAATTACTAAGTGTCATTACTTCATGTGTCAATGTGTTAATTCTATTATTTTACACTTGTATCCGTTGAAAAATGATATGTTTCTAACCTCTAACTGTTACATCAAGCGACTTCAACGATAACTTTTCTCTCTCCTCAGAAAGGTATATATACTGATCATAACTGGTTTAGAAAAGTTTACGCTTACAACTCTGACTTCTCATCTTCTAAAATACCTTTCGCAAACAACCACAAATTGCTCAGTGCAATTCCTCGTTTCATCGATCACGAAACCCTTTATCGCTCAATGCGAATTTAGTATCGCTCAGTGCGACATAAATTGCTCAGTGCAAATAGAACAGTTACTTAGTGTATTCTTCTAACTTCAACAATGGACGGGACCGTTCTGAATCTCAGTGACAGAATGGTAAGGGGTGTTGCGTTCAAGAACAACAGATTGCCGCTTATCAAAATCAACAATCAGCGCGTCTACCTTGCAATCCCTCAACGCAAAATTAACAGAGGATACGAACCATGGGTAAACTATATTCGTAAATGCCAATTGGTTTTTGCTTTCACTGGAGCACCTTTGCATGTGGTTCCTCAGCATCTGCTCGAGTTTTGGTATACGTGTGTCTACGACCAAAACAACGACGTAGTTCGGGGCACAGTACTGAATGGGGAGAGGACGATTACTCTCACCGTAGACAGGCTAAGGGAGGTTCTTCAACTTCCTCAATCTGATGAGTTCGAGCCTGCGGTTAACAGCACTCAATGAAGCTGATCAGGATGTGTTCCTGTTTTCTACACTCAGCCCCAAGATGTTCAATAATGACATCTTCCCGAGCAAGAGGGTCTGAGTGATCCTATGCTGCTTATAGCTGAGGCAGCTTCATCAGAAAGTGAAGATGAGGGATCCAATCAAGGGGGAGCCTCCTAAGCTAACACATAAATTTAAGCTGAGCACTCTGCTCAAGCTGAATCAGTAAAAACTGAAGCTGCTTCTGATAAGACCTCTCTACTTTCTCTCTCTTCTCATTATTCTCCATCCACTTTTGGAGACAAGACTACAGTAAACCCAACTCAGTCTAACCCATACACTTCATATTTCGAGCCCCATTACTTCTCTTCACTTCTCACACCCTATTACACGACCTGTCAATGTTTCATCTTCAATCCAAGGTGATTCACAGGTTCCAAACTCTGGTGCAAATGAGTTTGAGGGTCCACACCAACCATTGGACGATGTACCCAAATTTCAACCTTCTCAGGCTGACTTGGATGATCTAATGAATTTCTTTAAAAGTCAGTTTGAAAAGCTGCACCTCAAGAGAAAGCAGACCAAAAAGGAAATGATTATGATTTTGGATTCTCTAGATGAGGAAGTGGTACAATTAAAATCTGCGGTTGCTGCCCTACAACAACAAAAGACTTCAACCCCTATTGATGATGACAAAAAGGGGGAGAAGGCTTAAGAAGCTGAAGCTGAGTCAGTCAAAGCTGAAGCTCTACTACTATTGGTAGAGGAAGCATATCAGATTGAGGGGGATAGAGGAATAGAAAAGGAAGTTTAGCTAACTGAAAAAGCAAAAGGAAAGAGACCAGTTGTGGTCAGCTCAGAAGATTCAGAAACCCCTCAACAGAAAAGAAGAAAAATGATTCTAAGTGAATCATCAGCCTCAGATGAAGACTCTGCGGATAAAATGACCTTACAAGAGAGAGCTTCACTGATGGCAGTAGGAAGATTGGAACAAGAGGATGCTGACCAGCTTGGGATGTCGATAGCTTGGGATGTCGATTAACGAATTAATAAGAAGATAAATGGATGTTCAAGCTGGGTTAGTAGATGAGAAAGAGATAAGAGAAAGAGCTTGGGCTGAACAGATCAAGAAGCAGAATGAAGTGCTATCTAGACTCAGACTGCCAATCGTACCCAAGGAGGAAGAAGTAGAGGAGCTTCCTGTCCAGGATCAATCTGAAGGGAAATACATAACTCAGTGTTATACAAAGACCTACTTCTCCTCTCAAATAAATACAATAAGGTTGAGTTCAGTTCAAGGAATTGTCATTCTAGAGTTTTTCTTAAGGAATGGTGAAACACCTTCTCTGGAACTGAGTCAACTGCATAAACTGGGATATGAAGAATGGAAGCAGGTGGTTATACTTATCAAGAAGATGGAAAAGTCCTCTGCCAGAAATCAAGTTAAAGATGAACTATTAAGGCTACTTGCAAGAGCTGATTCGATGAAACTCATACCCAGGTCTGAGATAGCTACCCTACTAACTTCTTTTCATAAAGTTGGAAAGAAGAAGCAAACAAAGCCAGCTGGACTAGCAAATCTAGACACGTACAGTATTATTCTTCCTAAAGGCTTAGAGTTCAAAGAAAACACCTATGTGGAAAAGCCTGAGAAAGGATTTATGTACCTAGATAGAAATGGAGAACAATGATTCCAGTTTGATGCAAACATATACACATGTGGAGTATCTCAAGTATTTGCTCTGAGACAAATTGTAGAAAATACTGAACAAACTGCAAGGTTCAGATACAGAATAAATAGAGCAATTAGATCACAAAAGGATCAGCTTCAACACTTACCTAATCTACAAGAAATCCTTGAAGAAATCAACAAGGAGGTCAAGGAGTTTGATCATCTGGACGTTAGTTCTACCGACGAGTTAGGTATCTTTATGATAGATTTCTTAGTTACTTATTTTGAATCATGGGTACTCGATACCGTATGTGGTCATCACATTCACAATCACTTGCAGGGATTCAAGAGGAGTAGAAAACTAAGGAAGGGGGACATGGACCTACGGGTAGGCGAAGGCTCCATCATTGGTGCTGAAGCTGTAGGAACTTATTGTCTCAGGCTACCTTCGGGAGTGAGCATAGAACTAGATGATTGTTATTATTTTCCTAGATTAATTACAAATGTAATCTCGTATGATTTATTAATAGTCAATGGTTTTACCTATCAGTCGGTAGGAATTTTTTTTTTGTGTTTTAAAGATAATTATTTTTATCTTAAGACAAGTTCACAAAATGGTCTATACACGAGAGACATGCTAGTTCCATTGGAATGCAGAGGCTGAGTACATTGCGGCAAATGATGCGGCAAAGGAAGCGGTTTGACTGAAGAATTTTATCTCGGATCTAAGAGTTGTTGACAGATGACAATATAGTTGATCCGTTGACTAAAGCGCTTGCTAGAGATAAAACATGAGAGACATGCTAGTTCCATTGGAATGCAGTACATGGGACCTATCAACTAGTATTTTAGTATTTAATTAAATTGTATGGTTTGAATTTTAAGACTTATGATTATGTATTAAACATTTTTGCGTGATGGAAATAGGAGGTTTAATATAATTGTTTTAGATATTCTATTGTTAGCATATTTATCTATCCATGATATACAAGTCTTGTTATATCAAAATTACTCCGTAGCTACTTGATGCGGTGGGAGCCACGTCAGGGAGATACTAACGCTATTATAAATACTTGATGGATTATTCGTGTAGAGAATAACAGCACAAGTGTTGTGACCAAGCATTTATAGATATTTGTCAGAGGTACAAATACTGGAGGTGATCCGCATAAGTCTAACTTCATGGAGCCTTTTGACATGAGTTAGCTGATTTGTTGTCCTTAGACCTGAGATGTTTGGTTTGAGGCACAAGGACTTCTGTACTTTGGAACGTTCTAACGTTTCACCGTAGCAGGGTAACCATAATAGGCGTATCTGGGAGCAGTAGAAGTTGTGTGCTCAAATACAAGCAGTCAAGATGGGATTTGCACATTCTCTTATAAAGAAGAGATATTCCAGGGCCCCTTGACGGTTAAGACTAAATGAAATTTGTGGCCGTGCTCGGATAGAATGATGGACATCATTTGTTAACTCTATAACTGAAGTTAGTCTAGATCAGAAGTCAAGAAACATAATCAGGATTTTTCAGAATAGATCACGTGCTCCATGTTTTAGATCCACATTACCGGATATCGCGATGCAAAAGGAAAAGTCGGGTAATCGAAGAGAACGATTCCAGAATCTCTGGAGATAAGAGAACTTAGAGTCATGGTTAACCTAAGTGTCTGGCTGGGGACCTCCTTAGGTCCATGATGCACAAGGAAGTGTAACTATCGTGCACAAGTGGGAGTCTGATACATTGTACGCAGAGATAATGTACACGTGTCATCATATCGATGAACACTATGAGTCACTAAAGGGTCACACAGCTGCACATCCAACCATTGAACCAGGAAACAATACATTGTGTGTATGGTGATAATTAATAGTTAATTAATTATCGGGAAAAATAATAAATGAACGTTTATTATTTAAGACAGATTACATATCAGTTTGATATTTAATTAATAACTTTGATTAAAGAAATATTAATTAATATTAATCAAACTAGAGGGTAAGTTTTGTCAAAGAATCAAAGTTATGATTCAGACCGGGCTTAAAAGCTTTAATCCATTTGTTTAATATAAATAGGGTTTAAAGGATTAAATTAAGGTTTTAGTTCATAAAAGTGTATCCAACTTTACACCTTTCGCTATTGTATGTACATGCTGATGTGGCAACAGTTTCACTGATGTGGCAAGTGACATGGAGTTTTTACAATAAATATAATTCAAAATAAAATTAATATTTATTTTTAATAATTAATAGTTACGGTAGGGTAATAATAATAATATTGATAAACATAAAAACACATTCCCAAATTCATTATAGATTGCATCGATTCCCATGTAAATTAATTATGTTAATGACCTCAACAATAAACTCCCAAATTAATGTGGGATGCCAATTAACGTAACAAAACGAATCTTTCATCGGCAGACTTGAAGGTTTGGCGTGGGTTCTTGTATTTGGTTCTTGATTTTAGGGTTCTTTCATCTTCATTTTCATCTTCAGATGTATTTGGTTCGATTTTAGGGTTTTTGATGTTTCTTGTTATTACCAGATCTGGGTTCTGGTTATATTTCTTGATGTTTCTTGTTAGGGTTCTCGAATTAGTACATTTAGGGTTCTTGATTGAAGGAGCAATCTGATACTAAGGGTGGATTCTTGTTATGGTTCATCATGGTGATTTATAGATCTGTTCCTCCACCAGATCTTAGTTCGCTCTTTAAGGATTTCATCAACATTTTCAAATATGTACGTTCATCTTCGATCTTCGACCATCTAGGGTTCATCATGGCGATTTTAAGGATTTCCTTTGTTTTCGGTTTAAGTTCAATTTCAGATCTGGGTTTCATGATAATTTCAGATCTGGGTTTCATGGATGGTTTAAGTTTTTGTTCATTAAAGGATGAAGATGATAATTTCAGATCTGGGTTTCTTGTTCTTCTTCATTGTTTTAGGGTTCTAATTCTCTTTGGTTCAAATCTGATTGTTGTTTTAGGATGATAAATTGTTGGAAGCTGATGTATGTCTTCTTCAAACATGTTCTTCGGTTCTTCTTGTTCTTCATTTTTCTTATTATTTTTTTAGTTCTTGAAGATATACACACATGGTTGTTATTTAGTGATGTGTAATATTAAAAATATTAAAAATTAAAAAAAATTACCTGTTATCTGGAGAATAGGTAACACAATACACTTAATGGTAACTTTCAAAAAGTTTTATACATCAAACGGTAAGTTTGAAAGTCGAGTACATACAATAGCAAAAGATGTAAAGTTGGATACGCTTTTATCAACTAAACCCTTAAATTAATCATAAGTTTATGATTAATACAAAAAGCCACACAAAAACTCCCTCCCTCTCCTCTCTCTTTCGGCGACCGAGAACCACCACACCACCACCACCTTTCGGTGGTATCGGCGCGACACAGCCCAAGTCAGCGGCGGCGATTGACGGCAACACCCAGACGGCGGCCATGGTTTTTCCGGTGGACATCACCCGAAGCCGAGGAACCCCTTGCGGCGGTTTCCGATCGGCGGCAGCCCTCAAGGAGGGTGTTTGGCGGCGGCGATAAAAACACACACACGGGACATGGTTTTTTGTCTCGGGTATTATTGTATTAGCAGTCGAGCAGCCAGTTCAAAGGGTGAAGTAGGTGTGTATCCCCCTCTAGCAATCCAGGGTATATTCATTTCCTTATTTTTATACTGTTTTGGACTTGTACACATATTATATTTGTTATAATCTTGATTTATTGTTCTATTTATGTGATTTATATTAATTTTATTCCGTTGTGCATTGTACCTGTAAATCTCAAGACATTCACCCGATCCACTAGTTAAGTCACAAAATATGTTGCTAATTAGCTACAATTTAGAGATGAAATTTTTCGGTGCCTAATCTACAACAATACCGATGAAAATGCTAGATGCTTATAACAACTTAGAGGCGGATTCTGTCCGTGGCTAATTTACAGTAGATTACAAATGAAAATTGAATATACTATTTAAAACATCACTAATTAGCTAAAGTATAGAGACTGATTTTGCTATCGCTATTTTTCCATGGATTTATGACTATTGTACGTAGTTTATATTTAATAAATAGTTATTGGAATCGGAGAACCGTTGTTAAATTGACGCACCTAACGGATTAAATTTATTGCTAAGTTGCAATGGATTAGTGATGAAAGTAAAAAATGATATAAAACCAATCGCTACTTTGTCGCTACATTGTTTAGAGATGAAAAGTTTTTTTCGATAATTAACCATGTATTTGCGACGATAGTAATAATTTTTTAAAAGTTTAATCTTTAAATTAGAATTGTTGCTATTTACGACGGATTCGGGCTTCTCTAAATTCCGTTGCTAATAAGCAGTTTGATTGTAGTAACACCACAACATCCATCAAGACTCCACAAGACAAGGATGTGCTCTGAAAAATCCTCCAAACAAGAATATTAATCTTTGAGCGAACAATCCTTAATTCAAACAAAACCAATATTAGAATGATTTTTGTGACACATATCATTAAAGGCCTAACGAAGATACCAAAATTTACACCATGCGTTGCATCAATCAAAAGCCGAAGAACAAGCACTTCCATCATGTAGTGTAGAATAAGATAAAAGTGTGTGAGTTCGGTATTAAACTTAAGTAGAAAAGATTACATCGTAAATTTTTTAATATATTACTGATTAAAGATGTCTCATGCTTTCAAAAATTAATTGTTTTGATGAATTATATACTTATAAAAGTTATCAATATATGTACTCTTATATTAATCTAAACGGTAAATGATCACCCTTAATTAATATATTATTAAGCGTTATTACATGTATAAATTTTTTAACTAATAAATATTAAAATTACCAAAAATAATTTTTATTTAATATGTTTTGAATATGGAATTACATGATGCTAGCATTAAGTATTCTCTAATTTATTCATATACTATTTTGAAATTTAATAAAGAAGATATAATTTTTTGGGAAAAGAATCGAAATTCAACAGAGTAGGTAACATAGTACACATAATTTTTGAGTAAGATGCCAAATTCGATACTATCTGCATGCAACAATCAAAGGTACATGTTTCATTAATGTCGTAGGTCTATTTATTGTGAAGGAAAAAGAAAACATGTGGCTGAAGATCGAGGGTATAACATTCAACTTGAATAATAATTCCTCGACAAAAACGTTGATAATACAAAAACTATTGATCGAGGACGACGAATCATAATAATAGGTATTTACGTTCACTAAAACATAATGTCACATGTTATTTAATAAAAGTTTCAAATGAATATATATATATATATATATATATATATATATGTATAAATTGTGTGAAACTTGTGGTTATTAAAAGTTCAAAGTTTTTGAATTTCTAAATCAAATTTCCAGCTTTATTATTATATATTTAATAATGTTGACATTTAACCAATGTGGTATTTTTGTTTTTATCCGGTTTGAGATATATAACAAAAGGCTCAGTATAGGCCCAGGTTTGAGGCCCATGTTGGATGTTTAGGTTTAACACAAGACCAGTTGTGTTTTGGTGTTAAAGATTCAAGTTTTGAATCAACCCGGAATTATATATTTGTATGATGGTTGTAATGCGTGTATTATCATTATTTAATTTTTTAGTACGTGATTGGTTGAATGTTTATTATTATTAAGCCAAACGCCTAAAACCTAGTGGATCACATGTGGTTGTTTTATCTTTCTTGTTTGTGGTTGTTTTATATTTATTATTTATCCGGTGTGCGGAGGCTCGCGTGCCACTTACAACCCCTACTCAATTTTGTAAAAGTACTAGTTTTAGCGGGTCTGCGGGCCTTTGAATTATTATGTAATAGTGCATTAGTTTATCAAAAATTGTAATAGGTTAGTTTGATATTTGTTAATGTAGGCATAAAGCTTAGAGAGCTTACTAACTTACACACCATACTAGGCGTGCATACATCATACACATATCCATGTTCACATATCATAACCATACACCTCATACAGTAATTGTCATCAAATAACTTTACCCATCGTATCTCAACTAATGGTACGTACACCCATTAGTATATATACGCGATAATATAACAAGGTGCTATTATACCTTTAAACAATAGTCTTATCATAGTGTTATTGTACATTTAAACAATAGTCTTATCAGAGTGCTATTATACATTTAAACAATAGTCTTATCATAGTACTATTGTACCTTTAAACAATAGTCTTACTTCATCACATAAATAGTTATAGCATCACATATAAATATAACAATTGTCATTTAACACGTAACCACATATTCACACTTTAACATAATTAACATATCTCCTGTTTTCATAACTTTTCCACATATTATTCACATATAGTTATTATCAATATCTTAAATTCTAGTATCTCCACTATCAGGACTCACTACAAATAGTCCATAATAACTGATCATATGTTTCCATAATTTTTCCACATACTATTCGCATATAGTTATTTAATATTTAATAATAACTTTAATTCTCGTATCTCAACTAACGGACTCACTCCGAATAGTCTATACGCTATACTTTAAAATTATCGGCTTACACCGAATAGTCATAATTCTCGTATTTCAACTATCGAACTCACTCCGAATAATCTATACGCTATCATCATTTTTGTCATATCAATAGTTATATAATTTCACAATATAACACAACTTTTCACATATAACTCACAATATCGCATTTCAACATATATAATATACACGTAACACTAATATATTGTGTAAGTGAGTGGACTCACCTCGGTCCTTAGTCGTTCCCGTATCTCCAAAACGCTTTCTACCGTATCCTAATCATTTATATATGAAACTATGATGATACGGCATATAAACATATATTTCGCTAAAAGCGTGTAAACGCGTCGCGTTTATAATTATATCATCGTAGATATTAAAAATATTTATATATTTATATCTACACATCCGCTAAATCACTATATAATCCCCCGTTTCATAACTAATAAAAATTGTTTGCGTAGCATTATTATGATCATATACCCTCATGTGTAAATATAGTTTTATTAAACTGCATATTACTACAATCCGAATGTTGAGAGTCTTTTAAAATAATATACAAACTATAAGGATTAATTTGTAATGATTATAAAACTTCAGGGGGCATAAGTGAAAATTCAATTCACACTTCAATTTGTGAATTGAGATACAGACACACGTGAATAAGTATTTACATTATTATATTTATGTTAACTATTCATCATCTTCCTCTTTTCTTTATTCGACTGCATATATATGTATATATCTTTTTCTTTTTCCTTCTAATATGACATCAAATTGATTTCTATAAATCAACATAATTAACAAAGCTTTGCAAAAAAATCTTTATCAAAAACACTTGATGTCCTTATTAAATTTCAAGATTAACCTTTGAGTCATTAATGATAATTTACTCCTTTCTTAACGGGTTTTCCTCTAGTTTTCACCAAAATGCTCTACGTGATGATAAGAACTCATTACAACTTCGTTTGGGTCATTTCATGACACTTTATAAAATTTCGTCCAAACTTTAATCGTAAATATTTAGCAATAATGGATGGTTTTACTTCATTCATGTCCCAACGTGCTCTACGTGAGATGATGAACACATTGGTACCAAACTTGGAACAAAACAACAAGTTTTATAACAAACCCAGTTGCATGCATATACGAAGAACATGAGTTTATGGAATGGTTTCCTTACCTTCTTTTACGTTTCTAGCAAGTCTTAGCACTAGGTTATCACCACCTTCTTCTAGACATAGCTTCTACCCACAAATCACTCGTTTCTAACTTTCTACGTGAGGTATGTATTAAAAGAGAATGGCGCATATGAAGTTGATCATGGATGCTTATAATTCCACTGGATTAATAATATCATGCAGAAAAGAAGTAGGAGGGTAGCACTAGGTAGAAAACTAATGTTACAATTACATTTACTCTTATGCAATATTTTCAAAGTTGCAGCATGGATTCACGAACGATTGGGTATGAAGTCACAAAAGAAAAGTCATACTTTCTTATTTGTCTACTCACTCATTTGAGTGGGTATAGTGATCTCCTTTTTAACTTACAATATATCCACGTACTAATATAATATTAAAAGTGGGTATTTCCTAAAATCCCCATTTTATTCCTTTCAACAGTATATGATTTATATTCATAAACGTGAATATAAACCATGTCTCAATCGCATGAGACCTACTAATAAATAACTCTGATAATTCATCTGACTATAGTTCGCTTTTATTTATTTCTAACGATAACGAATAATCACATATTCGTATATTAAGTCGAAACACGGGTATTACACATATATATAAAGGATATTTTTTAAGATGAAAAGTTTTTCACTTAAAAGATAGTAGTTTTACAAGTTTTGTAAAGCGGTTAAAACTGGTAAAGTATTTTCGAAACAAATTAACCCTTTTTCAAAATCTCAGACCAGTAGTGCTACCCATCTAATGGTACACCTTTCCTGCTCTCGGTACCTTGGTGTGTTTCCATGCCAAAACCGTGCACCCCGTTTTAGATCGTGAGGTCTATTTTAGTGATTCCCTGATGTGACGGGCCCAAAGTCTACTTAGGAGGACTAAATATTTACGAATTATGTTTCATTCGATGTCCCAAAGATATAGGAGTCGTGTTTTGGATTAAATGCGATAGGTATGGTTTATACCGTGGGAAATAACACATGGTCGGTGTTGTCGTGCCCAAACCGTTCACTGGCACGTGTGAAATATGGATCCTATTCTAAAATATATTTATTTAAAGGGTTATAAATTATTTTAGAGGAATTATTTACTTAAACATTAATTTCTTGCTTTTTACTGTAGATGTAGATTTTATCTGTTATACCATTTTATTCACATGAAGAGTCTCTTAGCCTCATCATGCAAACTTCATGGTTTGGAAGTTGCACTTTAGGAATATCCTAAGGGCACACGGAAGGTTGTACACAGTTGACAAGCCCCCTCTAGCACGACCCGACTTTTCTGCTCAGGATGAAGAGTATGATACATATTATAAGTATCTGTATGATGAATCTGACGTCATGTCAATTCAGTTACTCTCCATAGAATCCGAGTTTTCGGATGAACTCAAGAACAAGTCTGTTTTTGAGGTCATGCAGAACTTAGAGGAGCGCTTTAAGAACAGTGAGCGCTATGGACGCTTTTTGCTCATGAAGGACATTTTTTTCACAGGGAATGAAGGAAGGCCAATCTTTAAGTGATCATCTCATTAACATGACAAGGCTGTTTGATTGCTTAATGATTCTGGGATCACAAGTCAGTGAACATGAACTTGTGATGCTCTTGGTCGGATCTCTAACAGACCACTATGAGAGACAAAGGTAGTAGACATGTTTAGAGAACCAGATACAACAGTAGTTGGTATGCACGAGTTTCTAATGTGCATGGATGACAAGGTATGCAACAGTATTTGAACCAATGGAAGAAGATCACTGGATTGATGAGCTACTAGACGTTTGTTGCCCAGTTTGCGGTAGCAAGGATATTTGCGAGCACTCACTCGACATTGATCTGCTGGACGTTGGTTCTACCGACGAGTCAGGTATCTTTATGATAGATTGTTTAGTTACTTCTTTTGAATCATGGGTACTCGATACCGTATGTGGTCATCACATTTGCAATCACTTGCAGGGATTCAAGAGGAGTAGAAAACTAAGGAAGGGGGACATGGACCTACAGGTAAGCGAAGGCTCCATCATTGGTGTTGAAGCTATAGGAACTTATTGTCTCAGGCTACCTTCGGGAGTAACCATAGAACTAGATGATTGTTATTATGTTCCAAGATTAATTACAAATGTAATCTCGTATGATTTATTAATAGACAATGGTTTTACCTATCAGTCGGTAGGAAAAACAATTTTGTGTTTTAAAGATAATTTATTCTATTTTAAGGCAAGTTTACAAAATGGTCTATACACGATAAATCTAAGATGACAAGGAAATCTATTATATAAGTATAAGGTCAAAGGACACTTTCAACCTAACATACCTTTGGCATTGTTTGCTCGAACATATAAATAAGAAACACATAGAGAAACTTCATGAAGATGGAGTTCTAGGGTCATTTGATCTTGAATCAATTGACAATTGCGAATCTTGTTTGTCCAGCAAGATGACAAAAAAACCTTTCGACAGCTTGAATGAAAGGTCAAAGTAACTGCTAGGAATAATACACACAGATGTGTGTGATCCTTTCAGTCAAGAAGCCAGAGGAGGATACCGGTACTTCATTACCTTTACTGACGATTTCAGTAAGTATGGTTATGTCTATCTGATGAGACACAAGTCTAGAACTTTTGATTTCTTCAAATAGTTTTAGAATGAAGAATTAAACCAGCTTGACAAGAAGATAAAGTTGCTTCAGTCTGACCGGGGTGGTGAATATCTGAGTCAAGAGTTTGACGATCATCTTAAAGAATGTGGGATTTTTTCACAACTCACACATAATGTATACGCCACAGTGGTATGGTGCGTCAGAATTGAGGAATAGAACCTTGCTTGACATGGTTCATGGAACTAGTCTACCAATGTCGTTTTGGGGACATGCACTCGAAACGGCTGCTTTTAAGCTGAACCGAGTTCCCATGAAATCTGTGGAGAAAAGAAAGACACCGTTCGAGCTATGGACGGGGAAATAGCCAAAGTTGTCTTTCATTAAGATTTGGGGTTGTGAGGCGTTCGTTAAACGACCGTTCTCGGATAAAATCAAACCCAAATCAGACAAATGTATCTTTGTGGGTTATCCTAAGGAAACCTTAGGGTACTATTTCTATAATCCCGATGAGAACATAGTATTTATCGCTTATTTAGGGACCTTTCTAGATGACATGTTTCTAAATTCTGAAATATATAGAAAAGAAATAGATTTTCAAGAAATTGAAGAGGATGAAGGTATGCCTCCACCATTTGTGGAACCCGTATTTCAATAAAGAGTTGTTGAATCCCAACCCAAGTCTATGGTTGAGGAAGAAATGTAAACACAAGACCTTCGCAGGTCCAGTAGGATTCGGACTGAGACAAATAGATATATGGGATTTCTAATTGCTCAAGAAGAAGCGGATCTTTATGAACCCACTTCCTACGGGGATGCTATGTCAGGCAATAAGTCTGACAAATGGCTAGATGCCATGAAGGCAGACATGCAATCCATGTATGACAACCAAGTTTGGAAGTTAGTAGATTTGCCACAACACAGTAAAGCTGTTGGATGCAAGTGGGTCTTCAAGAAGAAAACCGACATGGAGGAAAATGTGCATACTTTCAAAGCTAGGCTTGTTGCGAAAGGTTACACTCAGACTCATGGTATTGATTATGAAGAAACCTTCTCGCCAGTAGCTATGCTTAAGTCTATTAGGATTCTTATGGCCATATCTGCATACTTTAATAATGATATATGGCAAATGGATGTCAAATTCGCTTTCCTTAACGTGAAACTAACAGAGGATGTGTATATGGCACAACCGGACGGTTTTGAGGACTCCAAGAATCCAAGCAAAGTATGCAAGTTGCTAAAATCCATTTTTGGATTAAAGCAAACATCTAGGAGCTGGAACTTGCACTTTGATGAGCGCATCAAAGAATTTTTTTTACCAAAACCGAGTTCGAGTTCTGTGTTTACACAAAGTTCAGTGGGAGTGTAGCAATCTTCCTGGTCCTGTATGTGGATGACATACTAATCATAGGAAACAATGTTCCAGCATTACAAGGAGTAAAATCCTGGTTAGGTAAATGTTTTCAGATGAAAGACCTTTGAGAAGCCGCATACATACTTGGTATTAAGATCTATAGAGATAGATCTATGCGGCTGATCGGACTTAGTCAAAGTATATACATTGATAAAGTGTTGAAACACTTTAAGATGGGAGATTCCAAGAAAGGTTTCATTCCTATGAGATCTGGTATACCATTGAGCAAGGCTCAATGTCCTACTTCTCCAGAAGAGTAGAAGAGGATGAAATCAGTTCCTTATGATTCGGCAGTAGGATCGATTATGTATGTCATGCTATGTACTAGGACCGATGTTGCTTACTCCATAAGCCTTACAAGTAGATATCAGCAAAATCCAGGTGAAGCCCATTAGGTGGCTGTCAAGAACATTCTCAAGTATTTGAGAAGGACAAAGAAAATGTTCTTGGTCTTTGGAGGAAGCACATATGAAATCCGTATAACTGGTTACACATATGTGAGCTTCCAGACTGACAGAGACGACTTTAAGTCGCAGTCAGGGTTTGTCTTTACCCTAAACGGAGGAGCTTTATCTTGGAAAAGCCAGAATCAAGATACGATAGCAGATTCAACTACAGAGGCTGAGTACATTGCGGCAAATGATGCAACAAAGGAAGCTGTTTGGCTGAAGAATTTTATCTCGGATCTAAGAGTTGTTGCCAGTATTTCTAGACCGATTGATATATTCTGTGATAACATGGGAGCTTTAGCGCAAGCAAAAGAACCAAGAGATCACCAGCGGACCAGGCACGTAATTAGAAAGTATCACATCATTTGAGAGATCATCGGAAGGGGAGATGTGATAATATGCAATATACCGCCAGATGACAACGTAGCTGATCCGTTGACTAAAGCGCTTGCTAGAGATAAAGCATGAGAGACATGCTAGTTCCATTGGAATGCAGTACATGGGACCTAGCAACTAGTTTTTCAGTATTTAATTAAATTGTATGGTTTGAATTTTAAGACTTATGATTATGTATTAAACATTTTTGCGTGATGAAAATAGGAGGTTTAATATAATTGTTTTAAATTTTTCCATTTTTAGCATATTTATCTATCCATGATATACAAGTCTTGTTATATCAAAATTACTCGTAGCTACTTGATGCGGTGGGAGCCACATCAGGGAGATACTAACGCTATTATAAATACTTGATGGATTATTCGTGTAGAGAATAACAGCACAAGTGTTGTGACCAAGAATTTACAAATATTTATCAGAGGTACAAATATTGGAGGTGATCCGCATAAGTCTAACTTCATGGAGCCTTTTGACATGAGTTAGTTGATTGGTTGTCTTTAGACCTGAGATGTTTGGTTTGAGGCACGAGGACTTCTGTACTTTGGAACGTTCTAATGTTACACCGTAACAGGGTAACCATAACGGGCATATCTGGGTGCAGCAGAAGATGTGTGCTCAAATGCAAGCAGTCAAGATGGGATTTGCACCTTCTCTTATAGAGAACCTTGACGGTTAAGACTAAATGAAATTCGTGGCCGTGCTCGGATAGAATGATGGACATCATTTGTTAACTCTATAACTGAAGTTAGTCTAGATCAGAAATCAAGAAACATAATCTGGATTTTTCAGAATAGATCACGTGCTCCATGTTTGAAATCCACATTACGGGATATCGCGATGCAAAAGGAAAAGTCGGGTAATCGAAGAGAATGATTCCAGAATCTCTGGAGATAAATTAACCTAAGTGTCTGGCTGGGGACCTCCTTAGGCCCATGATGCACAAGGGAGTGTAACTATCGTGCACAAGTGGGAGTCTGATAGATTGTGTGTAGAGATAATGTACACGTGTCATCATATCCATGAACACTATGAGTCACTAAAGGGTAACACAGCTGCACATCAAACCATTGAACCAGGAAATAATACATTGTGTGTATGGTGATAAATAATAGTCAATTAATTATATGAAAAAATAATAAATGAACGTTTATTATTTAAGAGAGATTAAATATCAGTTTGATATTTAATTAATAAGTTTGGTTAAAGAAATAATATATAATTGTGAATTAGTTAATATTAATCAAACTAGAGGGTAAGTTTTGTCAAAGAATCAAAGTTATGATTTAGACCTGGCTTAAAAGCTTTAATCCATTTGTTTAATATGAATAGTTTTTAAAGGATTAAATTAAGGGTTTAGTTCATAAAAGTGTATCCAACTTTAAATATTTTGCTATTGTATGTACTCGACTTTCAAACTTACCGTTTGATATATCAAACTTTTTGAAAGTTATCATTTAATATATCCAACCTGTTATAGAAGGTTACCTGCTGATGTGGCAACGGTTTCGCTGACGTGGCGAGTGACATGGAGTTTCTACAATAAAAATAATTCAAAATAAAATTGATATTTATTTTAAATAATTAATATAGTTAGGGTAGTATAATAATAATAATATTGATAAACATAAAAACACATTCCCAAATTCATTAAAGATTGCATCGATTCCCATGTAAATTAATTATATTAATGACCTCAACAATAAACTCCCAAATTAATGTGGGATGCCAATTGACGTAACAAAACGAATCTTTCATCGGCAGACTTGAAGGTTTGGCCTGGGTTCTTGTATTTGGTACTTGATTTTAAGGTTCTTTCATCTTCATTTTCATCTTCAAATGTATTTGGTTCGATTTTTAGGGTTTTTGATGTTTCTTGTTATTACAAGATCTGGGTTCTTGTTATATTTCTTGATGTTTCTTGTTAGGGTTTTGGATTTAGTACATTTAAGGTTCTTGATTGAAGGAGCAATCTGATATTAAGGGAGGATTCTTGTTATGGTTCATCATGGCGATTTATAGATCTGTTCCTCCACCATAACTCAGTTGGCTCTTTAATGATTTCATCAACATTTTCAAATATGTACGTTCATCTTCGATCTTCGACAATCTAGGGTTCATCATGGCGATTTTTGTTTTCTAGCTGATATTGGTTGTAGGTTTGATTTCCTTTGTTTTCGGTTTAAGTTCAATTTCAGATCTGGGTTTCTTGTTCTTGATTGTTTTAGGGTTCTTATTCTCTTTGGTTCGAATCTGATTGTTGTTTTAGAATGATAATTTGTTGTAAGCTGATGTATGTCTTCTTCAAACATGTTCTTCGGTTCTTCCTGTTCTTCAATTTTCTTATTATTTTTTTATTTCTTGAAGATATACACACATGGCAGTTATTTAGAGATGTGTAATATTAAAAATATTAAAAATTAAAAAAATTACCTGTTACCTGGAGAATAGGTAACACAATACACTTAATGGTAATTTTCAAAAATTTTGATACATCAAACGATAAGTTTGAAAGTCTAGTACATACAATAGTAAAAGATGTAAATTTGGATACACTTTTATGAACTAAACCCTTAAATTAATCATAAGGTTATGAGTAATACAAAAAGCCACACAAAAACTCCCTCCATCTCCTCTCTCTTTCAGCGACAAAGAACCACCACAACACCACCACCTTTCGGTGGTAGCGGCGCGACACAGCCCAAGCCAGCAGTGGCAATCAACGGCGACAGCCAGACGGCGGCCTTGGTTTTTCCGGAGGACATCACCCGAAGCCGAGGAACCCCTTGCGGCGGTTTCCGATCGGCGGCAGCCCTCAAGGAGGGTGTTTGGCGGCGGCGATAAAAACACACACACGGGACACGGTTTTTTGTCTCGGGTATTATTGTATTAGCAGTCGAGCAGCCAGTTCAAAGGGTGAAGTAGCTGTGTATCCCCCTCTAGCAGTCCAGGGTATATTCATATCCTTATTTTTATACTGTTTTGGACTTGTACACATATTATATTTGTTATAATCTTGATTTATTGTTCTGTTTCCCACATGATCCAGTTGTGATCCTCGGATGTGATTTATATTAATTTTATTCCGCTGTGCAATGTTGTACCCTGTAAATCCCAACACATTCACCCGATCCACTAGTTAAATCACAAAATATGTTGCTAATTAGCTACAATTTAGAGATGAAATTTTTCGGTGCCTAATCTACAACAATACCGATGAAAATGCTAGATGCTTATAACTACTTAGAGGTGGATCGTGGCTAATTTACAATAGATTACAAATGAAAATTGAATATACTCTTTAAAACATCACTAATTAGCTAAAGTATAGAGACTGATTTTGCTATCGCTATTTTTCCATGGATTTATGACTATTGTACGTAGTTTATATTTAATAACTAGTTATTGGAATTGGAGAACCGTTGTTAAATTGACGCACCTACAGTTTATAGACGGATTAAATTTATTGCTAAGTTGCAATGGATTAGTGACGAAAGTAAAAAATGATATAAAACCAATCGCTACTTTGTCGCTACATGGTTTAGAGATGGAAAGTTTTTGTCGCTAATTAACCATATATTTGCGACGATAGTAATAATTTTTTCAAAGTTTAATCTTTAAATTAGAATTGTTGCTATTTACGACGGATACGGGCTTTTCTAAATTCCGTTGCTAATAAGCAGTTTGATTGTAGTAACACCACAACATCCATCAAGACTCCACAAGACAAGGATGTGCTCTGAAAAATCCTCCAAACAAGAATATTAATCTTTGAGCGAACAATCCTTAATTCAAACAAAACCAATATAAGAATGATTTTTGTGACACATATCATTAAAGGCCTAACGAAGATACCAAAATTGACACCATGCGTTGCATCAATCAAAAGCCGAAGAACAAGCACTTCCATCATACAGTGTAGAATAAGATAAAAGTGTGTGAGTTCGGTATTAAACTTAAGTAGAAAAGAATACATCGTAATTTTTTTAATATATATTACTGATTAAAGATGTCTCGTGCTTTCAAAAATTAATTGTTTTGATGAATTATATACTGATAAAAGTTATCATTATATGTACTCTTATATTAATCTAAACGGTAAATGATCACCCTTAATTAATATATTATTAAGCGTTATTACATGTATAAAATTTTTAAAATAATAAATATTAAAATTAACAAAAATAATTTTTATTTAATATGTTTTGAATATGGAATTACATAATGCTAACATTAAGTATTCTCTAATTTATTCATATACTATTTTGAAATTTAATAAGGAATATATAATTTTTTGGAAAAAGAATCGAAATTCAATAGAGTAGGTAACACAGTACACATAATTTTTTAGTAACATGCCAAATTCGATACTATGTGCATGCACCAATCAAATGTACATGTTTCATTAATGTCGTAGGTCTATTTATTGTGAAGGAAAAAGAAAACATGTGGCTGAAGATCGAGGGTATAACATTCAATTTGAATAATAATTCCTCGAGAAAAACGTTGATAATACAAAAACTATTGATCGAGGACGACGAATCATAATAATAGGTATTTACGTCCACTAAAACATAATGTCACATGTTATTTAATAAATGTTTCGAATAAATAATTTGAATGATCACTACAAGAAAATCAGACATTAAAAACGGATTTTCTACGGATCAAATTCCGTGAGAAGTTGTCGACAGATTTTCTTCGGATTTGAATCAGAAAGTCGATTTTCAATAGATTTTTCATGGATTCCGTGGGAAAATCCTGGAAAGTCTGAGGAAAATGGTTTTCCATACAAAGCTTTTAGCCACAGTCAATTCCGTGAAAAATCCGAGAGGAACATCTTTTTGCCACGGATTTTCCACGTATTTGTCCGACTGAAAAAGGGGTGTTATGCTATAGTGGATGTATGTTATGGGTTTAATCTTAATACTAATTTATTATATTATAATATATGATTTATAAATATTTAATGATGTAGAATATACTTTAAGGACGTGAAATGGTTAAACAATATTCTTGTATTTTATTCGGCACAAACTAGCTAAAGTGTTTAATGATTCCTTTCAACTGCAAGCAAATAACCTTTTAGTTAACTTCTATCCATAAACTTAGACTAGTTTTTAAAATCGTTTTGGTATATAAAAATAGAACTCTCGGTTGGTTGAGTAATAATAATGTGTAGTATATACCCTGTTGGTGCATATTTTATGAATCCCTAGTTCGTATCAATAAAGTACATACATGAAATATTAATTCAAATGTGTTTTGATTAATTGGTTGCATGTGTATATATTCTTAGTAATTCTATGTGATTATCTTAAGCTTACAAGTACTTAATCATGTGTTGATGTGTGTTTGGAAGTTTAAGTCTGTGTGAGAAATCACCACGTGCGAAGTCAGTCCACTACGTGCGTAGTGGAGCTCACTACGCACGTAATGAGTAGGTCGGTTTAAAACTAATTAATTATTATTAAAATAACCAGTACGTGCGTACTGGACTAGCTACGTGCGCAGTGAAGTTCATCACGTGCGTAGTGACTTTAATTACTCTATAAATACCGCCTACTCTCGCATTAGCGCGGGAATCGAGCGAGTAACCTACGTAATCGACGAATCAATCAAGTATTTTACGGGAGCCTTCGTAATCGACCTCATAAGACCTTAAGCCTTACTAAATCGCGACTTTAAGCCTCGTAAACGAATACTGTGTGTTTAATCCGAATCCAAGGGCAGCCTTAAGCATCTCTGTGTGAGTTTCTTAGAGTGTGTTCTTGTTTCTACTCTGTGTGTTTCTTAGTGTTACTGTGTGCCGGACACCTAAGCAGATCATAGTATCCTTAGGAGGTTTGGGAAATAGAAATTCCGCACTATTTCTCATCCTAGATCAGTCCTACACCTAAGCAGATCATCCTAGCATTAGGGTGTTTTAGTTTAGTTTAGAACCCCGTCCCCCAGCCGGTCCTACAAAGTGGTATCAGAGCCTTGTGCTTTGATTGATCACTTTTCCTTTAGGATTTCGTGATCTAACTCAACTCTTCCAGTTCAGCATCAAAAGACAAACGGGGATACCATAAGAAAATCTAAAAATCCCGAAGTTGTTAGCAAAAGAAAATCTTCGCTCAATCAGACTTCTAAGTGGACTAACAAATTGTGTGTTCAAATGTCTAAGGATTCGAGTGACAGGTTCAGCAAGGCTGCTGAGAAGACTGGAACTTGGATGAAACTTCCAGTGATTGGAGAAGACGGGAAACCCATGACTATTCGGGCTTGGGTTCCTAACGCTCTCTAATTCATTCTTCTATGTGAAGGGTGTCTACCGCTATAATCAAGTGTGAGGTTTTTGTGACTAAATTGTTCGTTTGTCTTTCAGTTTATTCTCTGTATGTCGTTGCATTTCTATTTTCTTAGTTTCTAGTTTGTTTAGTATTTTAGGGGGAGAGAGCTCAGAAAACTTAGAAAATACAAAAAAAATCAGAAAATTAAAAAAAAAAAAAAAATCAGAAAAACAAAAATGAGAAGTTGATCCAACTCAAATGGAAAATGATGGTACACTGGCTTTCAATACAAAGTACGTCTAGTAAAATTAGGACTGAAGGCATGTACATATTCTTGAGAAAACTGTCTGAAAATCTAATTGAATCAGATAAGAAACAGATAGTGTGTAAGACATATAAGGAAAGTCTAGACTGATAAATGGTTATGCATGTGAAAATCAATCATAGATTTAAGCTATCGAGACATTCCAAGTCTATAAGTCAATAACAGTTGAGAATGACTTAGTTTGTTGCACACACCTGTTACCATGCCAAATGTGCTTAGATGACAATGAGCAAAATGTAAAAGAGGGTCAAAAGAAATAGATACATTGATCTATCAATGTTGAATTGTCAAAGAGCATAAAATGCAGTGACAAAAGCTCAACAAAATTATCAGAAGAGGTGAAAAATTGACCTCAATGTCAAAGAGCATAAAATGCGTTGACAAAATCACAAAGCACATAAGCATGGTGGTTGGGTAATCAAGTTGTGCACCTACTGAGTGAATCAAAATACTGTGAGATTTTGAAAGAGATAGTCTTAACCGTGTATCCAGTCTAGATAATCTGAAAATGTTGAAACAAAATCTGTCATTATCTGAGGAAAGTTAGGTTGACAGACAGAGTTTGAGAGAATATGTTTATGTCCAAGGTTTTGAAATGAATGACTACTAAGTATAGATGTGCTGGTACTGATTCCACCTTGGAACCTTCTCACAAAAAGATTTAATTTCAGTAATTTTATTCCTGAAATTTTCTTAGTATTTTAAATTCTGTTCTTTAGGATTTAATTCGTTAATAGTTTACTTCTGCATTTTCATTTTCCTTTTTAATCAGAAAAATACAAAAAGATTTTTGGTGTGTTTCTTATTTCTGTTGGTATGTTTATTTTCTATATATATATATAATTTCTTGTGTTTGCATGTGCTTAAACGTTTTTATCTGCATTGAAGTTACTAACAGCTGTGTGCTGAGTACAGGACAATCGAGAAAAAGAGCCAACTCTATGTGAGGAAGCTGACTCACACGAAGTGAATCAAAACGCACGAAGTTGATAAACAAAACATACGAAGAGGATTGATATGTTTTTATGTCTTTTAGTGTGTTATTTGTTTAGACTTTCTCTTTTCGCTTTGATGTACTTAGATGCTTATTAGTGGTCTTGAAATTACTGACTGGTTGCTGCTGAGTGTAGTACTAACAGTATCAAGGTTCACAGAGGAGAAGCTCATCACATGCGAAATGGATTCACTAAATACGGGTTACAGCTCACAATGTGCTTAGTGCAGGTAAGGGTGTAACGAAAGGTATTCCAATAGCATTGTACTGTGTGCAGCATGCTATGTACTTTTTGCTTTGTGATGTTTTGCTTTGTGCAAATTTCATTGTGTGCATTTTGCAATTTTGCTTAGTGAAATTTACTGTGTGAATTTTTTGCTTAGTGAACTTTACTTTGTGAATGTTTACTTAGTGAAATGGTTATTGATAGAACTAGGTCTTAGGGGGAGTATGTTGGTGCATATTTTATGAATCCCTAGTTCGTATCAATAAAGTACATACATGAAATATTAATTCAAATGTGTTTTGATTAATTGGTTGCATGTGTATATATTCTTAGTAATTCTATGTGATTATCTTAAGCTTACAAGTACTTAATCATGTGTTGATGTGTGTTTGGAAGTTTAAGTCTGTGTGAGAAATCACCACGTGCGAAGTCAGTCCACTACGTGCGTAGTGGAGCTCACTACGCACGTAATGAGTAGGTCGGTTTAAAACTAATTAATTATTATTAAAATAACCAGTACGTGCGTACTGGACTAGCTACGTGCGCAGTGAAGTTCATCACGTGCGTAGTGACTTTAATTACTCTATAAATACCGCCTAATCTCGCATTAGCGCGGGAATCGAGCGAGTAACCTACGTAATCGACGAATCAATCAAGTATTTTACGGGAGCCTTCGTAATCGACCTCATAAGACCTTAAGCCTTACTAAATCGCGACTTTAAGCCTCGTAAACGAATACTGTGTGTTTAATCCGAATCCAAGGGCAGCCTTAAGCATCTCTGTGTGAGTTTCTTAGAGTGTGTTCTTCTTTCTACTCTGTGTGTTTCTTAGTGTTACTGTGTGCCGGACACCTAAGCAGATCATAGTATCCTTAGGAGGTTTGGGAAATAGAAATTCCGCACTATTTCTCATCCTAGATCAGTCCTAGCATTAGGGTGTTTTAGTTTAGTTTAGAACCCCGTCCCCCAGCCGGTCCTACATACCCCCAAAAAGGAGTTTTAGTTTTTTACTTAGAGCATCAAGAGTACACGCCGAGAAGCATCTCATGCTTCGCGCCACGTCTACGCCACATCACATATGCTTCTGCCATGCTTAAACCCCCGTACTACCAATACTTCAACGCTTCAAAGATTTATTATTTAAAAAATACCCTCTCTCCTCTTTCTCTCTCATCTCTCCTCTTTTCTCACTTTCTCTCACTTCTCTCTCTCTCACCTCTCCTCTCGGCATTTTCCCACCGCTTCAGTATGATTTTTTGCGGTACCAAAGGGAGGGGGTGGTGTTCCCCTCGGTACCACAGTGCCAACAGAGATACCGATGGTGGATGCCGAACCCACTCCTGATGCTCTTAATTAACCCCATTGAATGCTAACTCCAACTATTTCACCAAATGGAACCTGATAATCAACGAGTAAAAGTAGAGTCTATAGGGTTATCTTTATTGCACTTGAACATTCTCATCTACCCATTCTGCAAGCATATTTTACTATTGATAGTAATCTTTCAAATTTTCTTTCATTTTTATTAGACCGGCCGCATCCATCGCGCAGGGAGTGCGTGAGGAGGGCTCACGGTCGCGCCACACCATCGCCGGCCTCCGTGAGGGCGCCCTCACGGACACATACGTGACCACTGTCACGTGCGTGAGGGAGATTGTGTGAGTGAGGGGTTTTATTTTTTACATGTGATGGATGCGGGGTTTGTGTGATGAGATGATGGAATGGTGTGAAAAGGATGTGGCGCTGATGTGGAGCTGATTTGGCTGTGTGAATGGTGTGATGGATGTTGGTAGCCTTATTAAAAGAGAAATTTATCAATCTTTATTATATATCTTTCACTAAATCCTCATAATAAACTTATTTAAGTTTAACATGAAAATGTATTAATACCTATTTAAGTAAAATAATAGGAAAAATTACATAAAAATATAATAAATATTATTTTAGTTATATACAATAAAAATACAATATATTAAGTTAAATGTTGTTTTATTTAAATACAAAAACACATTTATCTCATTTATTTGTTTTGCTAAATTTAAACAAATGAATACAAATAATTATGTAATCATTTGGTTTATTTACAACCCTAGCTATGGAACAATATTGAGTTCCATATTTCAAATACTTAATTTTATAGGATATATAAGGACTTGATCCAAAGTAATATAATATAGATATTGTTAAAATTGTTTTGTTTCATTAGGGTTGATATTATTTGGTTCAGTAATATGTTCATTCAACGAGGAAATGTGAAAGCATCCCGTTACGCTTACCATCTTTATTGATATATATATGCATGGCCGAAAACATGACACGTGATAAATTTACCTCTATATAAACCAAAAAGATCCTTCATCTTAAACATGCAAAAATAAACCTTCCTTACTCTCCTTAATGGAACCTACTCATAACATAGAAACACAGAAACCCCAAGAGGTTGAGATCACATTCCAAGCACCAACATTACCACACCACAAAAATATTGAAGACGTCAGTTGTAGTAATGGTAAAGTAGAGGGTGACACCATGAATGGTGTGTTTTTGACATGGAAAGAGTTGTGGGTTACTGTGCCTGATCGAAGAACTGGTGGAAGCCGATCTATACTTCAAGGTGTTGCGGGTTATGCCCGACCCGGGGAGATGCTAGCTATTATGGGTCCTTCTGGTTCCGGCAAATCCACGCTTCTTGATGCACTAGCAGGTTATATTCAAAATCTAATATTCGTTTTGCAATGAAATAACAACGAACTATAATTATGAAAAATGTTCAACACAGTTTAATTAACTTAAACATTCTGCATGCAGGAAGACTAGACCCAAAGACTAGAATGAGTGGTGATATATTGGTTAATGGAATCAAGAAAACCCTAGCATATGGAACATCGGTAAGGTTGATATATTAGTGGTGTAATCGAGCTACTGCCAAGTTCAAAACTTGACTAGACCTAAAAACACGAGCTCGAAGCTTGACTCAAGCTCGAGCTCGACTTAAAAAGTAATAAATCCCTTGTTAATTTAACATAAGCTCAATTAGAGTCACGAGTTTGACGAGAGTAGTTTTGAATTCGAACTTAACTTGGCTCCTGGCCTGAGCGTCTCTAGCTCGAATGTGTTAACTTTAATTCAAGCCTTATTTTTAGTCGATCTCGAAAAACTCTTAAATTATCTAAGCTCGATTACACTCCTATATATCATATATATGTACCAAATATGATGTTTTTTTGTTTATAACTGAATGATTATGACTCAAAATATTACAAATATGATACAGGCATATGTGACTCAAGAGGATACACTAATAACAACACTTACTGTCCGGGAAAGCATCTACTATTCTGCACAGCTTCAGCTACCAGACTCCATGTCGAAGGCCGAGAAGAAGGAGAGAGCGGAAATGACAATAAAAGAGATGGGTCTTCAAGATTCGATAGACACGAGGATTGGAGGGTGGGGAAGTAAAGGCCTGAGTGGAGGCCAGAAGAGACGAGTTAGCATCTGCATTGAGATTCTAACTCGTCCCAAGCTTCTTTTTCTTGATGAACCAACGAGTGGCCTGGATAGTGCCGCCTCGTACTACGTGATGAGCAGAATTGCGGCGCTTGATCAGCACAAAGGAAGGACCATCGTTGCATCTATTCATCAGCCGAGCAGCGAAGTATTTCAGCTGTTTCACAATCTTTGCCTTCTTTCATCTGGAAGAACGGTTTATTTCGGGCAAACTAGTTCTGCAAATGAAGTATGCAGTACACAATCTTCAACTCATTTCTATTTTTAATATTCTTTTTTCTCAAGGGAAACATAAACTAATTTTGACATTCAGCTAAAATATATATAATATATATAATTTGTATCTTGCGGTGTGATTCAGTTTTTTGCTTCAAATGGATTCCCATGCCCCAGTTTCCAGAATCCATCTGATCACTTTCTTAGAACAATAAACAAGGATTTTGATGAGGTAATTTATTTACATGACGCTTCATGTTTAATTATCATATTTATTATTTTTTATTGGATTATTCGAAGATCATATTGGAATTCACAGGATATTGAACAAGGTTTACTTGGAAGGAAACCTACTGAGGAAGTGATTAATTCCTTAGTAGATTCATACAAGTCATCTAATACTTACCAAGAAGTTAACACTATTGTTGCTGAAATATGCAAGAAGGTGAGCTAGAATATTACATAAATGTTGAAATTTCATCCTAATATATTGATTGAATAACAATATTGAGGTGAACAATTTCTTGGAAATTTCTCAGGGAGATGGAGGACATGATAGTAAAAAAACTCATGCTAGTTTCTCAACTCAGTGTCTTGTACTCATGAAGAGGTCTTTCGTCAACATGCATCGTGATCCAGGCTACTACTGGCTTCGCCTTGCTATCTATGTTGTTTTGGCCGTAGGTCTTGGAACACTCTTTTATAATGTTGGTTCAACTTACGGTTCAATTGAGGTAAAAGCACTACATATATATCCCAGGGGAAATTAACGTCACCTGAATTAGGTGTTGCACCACTCACGAGTCACGACACTTTAAACGACACTTATTTAAAGTGATTGTGAGTAGTATCACCTAACTTAGGTTCTATTGGCATTATATGAATCAATTTCCATAAATGGGATATTGATAATTTTACTAATAAAAGGTAAAGGTAGGATAGTTGTAGAGTTATATATAATGTTTTGCTCCTAATATATACTATGGATAAAAAATTGCAGACTAGAAGTGGGATGCTAATGTTTGTGATTTCATATTTAACATTCTTGGCCATCGGTGGATTCCCCTCATTTGTGGAGGATATGAAGGTATTTGAACGTGAAAGATTAAACGGGCATTACTCAATTGCTTCATTCGTTATCGCCAACACACTATCTTCAACACCATATTTGTTCCTGGTATCCGTGATTCCTGGGGTGTTAGCCTATTACCTCACCGGACTTCGTGATGGAATCGAATATTTTGCATACTATACATTATTACTCTTTGCTAGTATGCTCCTAGTTGAGAGCCTAATGATGATCGTCGCGAGTCTTGTTCCCAACTACTTAATGGGAATCATAACTGGTGCAGGCATTCAAGGATTCATGATTTTAGGTGGCGGATTTTATCGCTTACCCAATGATTTACCGCACCCTTTTTGGAAGTATCCATTGTTCTACATTGGATTTCATAAATATGGATATCAAGGACTGTTTAAGAACGAGTTTGAAGGAGCAGTGTACATATATAACGAAGAGGGAGTGCGAAAAACTGTGGATGGGAACTATATATTAAGAGAGAAATGGCAAGTTGATATGGGATACTCAAAGTGGATTGATTTGGTGATCATATTAGGGATGGTGGTAATATCCAGGGTTTTGTTTTTGGTTATAATCAAGGTTGTTGAAAAGTGTAAGTCTGGTTTAAGAGGTTGGTTGTCTCCTGATGCAAAGAAGCAGAAAATGAAAGTGATGATAAATCCTCTTGCAACCCCATTACATTAGTATTCTATCAAGTCATCCTAGCTCTATATGTAACACATTCTAAATAAAAATATGTTTGTATTATTGAGAAGTAATTGAGTTACTTCAAATACATTTTCTTTGTATGCATCATATGATATATCACCAACTACACTTGTTACTAATTAATGTAGTCAATCTTTGAACCATATTAGTGGATATAATTATTTTATTCACTATCAGAAATTCCAGTTGCATACCGCCCCTAAAGGTCAAAAAAAAAAAAAACCTGGTAAACCCCACCTCTCCCCAAATCTTTGGGTTTCGCCCCTAATAATCCTAACCTAAAAGCAGCCTCTTCCCTTCTCATATTGCATGGCACATCACTAGACTCTATCCATATCTCCATCGCCCTCTCCTCGATCTCGATCTCCTACGTATCACAATCTCTTCGCTGACCACCGCTCGCCCTCCCTCAAAATCTCTTTGCTGACCACCGCCGACCATCGTTTGATCTCCTCAGATTACCACTCGATCTCCTCACTGACCTCCATCGACCACCGGCCACTTGCCTTCCCCCTTGATCTTCTCATTGACCGCCGCTGAACCACTTAACCAGCGCCGATTAAACCACCGATTGCTTAACTACTGCCATTGACCTCCTCCTAGGGAGTAAAAAACATGAATTTCACAACAAGAAATGTCGGTAGGATCTTTACTCGCATTTAAAATAAGTGTAACAAGAACATCTATTATCTTTACACACACATATATAATGTGCCAGTATATATAGTACGTATACCAACACATATATGTGTTTAAAGTAATAAATATGTGTGGATAAATGTGCTATAATTTGTTTGTATGATGACATGGATGTTGACGTGTCAAGTGATATGGGATGATCATATAAAGTATTAGTGACACGTGTCATTCAATATGTGTAAGTAAAGATCTTTTAATATGTAAGTAATGGTTGTAAATGTATTAATAAAAATATATTTTTATGTGGCCAATACGCATGATATGTGTAGGTAATAATTTTCATATGTATGCAAAAAAAATAGGGAAACACCTAGATAAAAAATAGATATTTATGTAGCAAAAAAATATTTAACATGAAATCTACTTTATGTTTAGAGTTATATCTATACTATATAATAAGACATTTAATACTTTTGTTTATACTCTTAACAATTAAGTAAGATAAAATTACTAATATACTCTCATTTAAACCTAAGAGGAAACAACTAAATAGACTTAATTATATTCTTAATTACCATTATAATAACTAAACATTTCATAATAAATAATGTTTTAAAAAGTCAAGTAAACACAAATTAATTTGTAACCTATAGGATATTATAATAAATTAAATAAAAATTAAAAAATAGTTAAGCAATAAAGAAATTGAAAAGCAGAAAAAAATATAGATGTTGTTGATGAAAATTAGTAAACATCATCATAGTACGTAAATATGATACCCCTACTTTATCAAAAATAAACATGTTATCGAGTGAAAATTATATGTCGTCCCACATTGCGCGGTTACTATGCTAGTGATATTAAAGTAGATAGGTATAGAAGTGACTGTGACAATTTAAGTGTGTGTGCAATATATATATATATATATATATAGAGAGAGAGAGAGAGAAGAAGGTTATATAGAGTGACAATTTAATGCCCATCGCCATTTTCTTTTTTCTTTTTATTAATTTTCTTTCCAGATCAACACATATTTTTATAATGTTCAGAGGTCCTAATGTTTTATCTTGTTTTGTGTTCTATTTTCATTTTCTTCTTTACTTACACTACACATCTGGATACCATGGCATCAAGTGTTTATTTGTTTTTTTATTCAATTCTGTTTTGTTTTAATATTTAATTTGTCCACTCATCTTTTAGTGTTTTTTTAGGGGGTGGGGGGTGGTTTGGGGGTTGTTCATAAAATTTTATGTTCGACGGGAAACTAAATAACAAATATTTTTTCCTGTAACTGTTATTTGGTGAACATATAGGATTATAACTTCCTTTTAATTATCAACATAAATCTTACCTTCTCCTTTGATTCGATTTGTTAAAATTTTTGTCATTTTTTATTGGTTCAACATCAAATACATATCTCTGGGCCAATAGCAAACTTATCTTTTTTTAAGGTTTGGCACTGCTTTACCAGTGAACCCAATTTAGTTCTGTTTACTAGCTAGTGAGCACAACAAGCTAGGTTTTATGTTCTGTTTACACGTTCATCAATGAGCCATATGTATATATGTAAACAAAAATCGCATCTTTATATAAACCATGTTCAATATTATAAAGATCAGTGAACAAACATAAGAAGTAAACACCAAATAAAATAGAAAAGAACATCTTAAGAGTAGTGAAAAATAGTTGTATTATGCGTTATGGGTTCACGTACGAATGAACATTTGTTATTTTAAGAAAAAATATGATATTATGCATATAACATGCTCACTAATGAACTTCGAATTATACAATTTAAAATGTTTATTAATGGTTTTGATAACTATTGACGTGGATGTGTTCACTAGTGAAGATTTTATACATAACAAAAAATTTGTAAATCATGCGTTGTGTTTAGTAGTGAACACCGTATTATAATAAAATAAAAAGCGCCGCCACACTCCAGCTTCTTCTCTCCGGCCGTCGGCGTTAGCCGGCGGTCCGGAGGAGCTTTCCTCGTCTCTCGTCGCCTTCTCTTTCTTTTTGTGTACGCCGGCCGTTGTCCAGATCTGGTTGGGTGTCTACGTCGGCCGTGGTTTCCGGTCGCCCTACTGTTGTGCTCCGGTCCAGATCTGACGTCAAGATCTGTCTAACCGCCGGCCTTGGCTTACGGTCTTGGCTCCTCAAAGCCGATCGAGTTGCTGTATGCCGCCGATGTGGGTGTACCGCCGCCGTTGTGGGTGTTTGACGCCGCTGCTTGTACCGCCGCCGCCGCTGCTTGTACCGACGCTGCTTCTACCGCTGCCGCTGCTTTTACTGCCGCCGCTGATGGTGGCCGACGGCCTTGAGGTTTGTTGCTTGTTTTTCCCTAAACTCCGGTCGCTGGAGTAGCCGGAGATCTGGTTTTTCTTTTGTTCGGCAAGCTTGTATCAACGTTTTTCTGTGGGCCGTCGCCGTGGGGTTAGATCTGCCGCCGCCGTGGGGTTTTATTTGGCCGCCGGTGGGGTTTTGATCTGCGCTGTTGGTGGCTTGTGTGTGTGAGGCTCATTTTATTGTGTGAGTTTGTTTGTGGTGCCGCCAGTGGGGAGTTGCCGCCGTCATGGGGTTTAGATCCAATTTCGCCGTCGCCGCCTGTAGGGTGTCTACGTTACCGCCGCCGTTCTAGTGAGTTTATGTGTGTTACAAGGTGGTGATTATGTGTAGGCCTGTTACGGCTCAAGTGCTTGATGGTGATTATGTGTAGGCCTGTTACGGCTCAAGTGCTTGATGGTGATTCTGATTTGCTGGGTTGAGATCCTTTTGCGATGCTGACGACTTACTGTGTGATTCTTGTGGGTCTTGGTGAGTCTTTATTGTGTGAGTTTGTATGTGGTGCCGCAGGTGGGGAGTCGCCGCCGTCATGGGGTTTAGATCCAATTTCACCGTCGCCGCCTGTAGGGTGTCTACGTTACTGCCGCCGCTATAGTGAGTTTATGTGTGTTACAAGGTGGTGTTTATGTGTAGGCATGTTACGGCTCAAGTGCTTGATGGTGATTCTGATCTGCTGGGTTGAGATCCTGTTGCGATGCTGGCGACTTAACTGTGTGACTCTTGTGGGTTTGGGTGAGTTTCTAGGTGAGATTTACATGTGGTGAGATAATTCTCATATGATACACGATGTTTTTGTGTGGTAGTCGATGTGAGAATGAATGATGTTGTGAGTGATCGTGTATCATGTGTGTTATTGTGTACTTGTTTATCAAGTTATATAACTATTGCCGTTCAAAAAAAAAAATTTTAAAAATCTGGAAAAAGTTAATTAGAGATAGAAAAAATCAATTAGAGAAGATTAATTAGATAGAGGAGAGAGAAAATTTTGTTTACTAATTTGCCCTTTTAAATTAAATAAAATTTTTAATTATGATTAATATGAACCACAAGATTAAAATCCAATCTATGACCGAAATCGCTTCTCGCATTAAATTGGTTTCTCGCATGAACCCTCCCCTATATATATATATATATATATATATATATATATATATATATATATATATATATATATATAGGAAGAAGTTCCATTGAGAACCTTTTTTAATGCGAGAACCGCGAGAACCAATCTGAGTCGTCTAATTCCCCCTCTTTCAATGTCACCCACCCATGAATTCCTCACATACACCCTGCCACACTCGATCCCCACACGTTCTCCATCAATGAATTCCACTTATCAAATCAATGGCTAAGATTGATTCTCGCGGTTCTCGCACTAAAATCGGTTCTTAATGGAACCCTCCCCTATATATATATATATATATATATATATATATATATATATATATATATATATATACTGGGATGTTCAAATGAGAACTTTAAATAAATTGAGAATGGGAGACTCAATCCTAGCCGTCCAATTCCCCCTCCTTCAATGTCATTGCCCACCCATGAATTCATCACATACACCCTGCCACACTAGATCCCCTTACGCTCTCCATCCATGAATTCTACTTACAAAATAAACGACCAAGATTTAGTCTTCAATTCTCATTTGAACCTTCTCCTATATATATATATATATATATACACACACACACACACACACACACACGTTTTAGTGTGTTTTGATATATATATTAACAAGATATATCAAGCCCGCGCGTTACGTCAGGTGATATTTAAATAATTATATTCTTAATAATTTAAATTACAAATATATAATATTATATATAAGTTTAGTTTAACATGTGTCTAATGTATTTACTAATTACATTATGTACATGAGGCTACGTGACTTATATAAACCGAAAGGTAAAACATGAGAAAATATTAAGGGTAAAAACCATTTTTATTTGTAAATAATAGCAAGTAATTCTATAAGATTAAATAAAACTTACATAAACTAAAGGGTAAAAATTCAATAAGAAAACTTAAAGGGTTAAAAGTAAAATATTGAAATGAATAGTGTTAGACCGGGCTGCCCCAACCCGAGCCAGCACACCATCGCCCCTAGGCGGGTGTGCACGGGCTCCGAGCCTTCACGGGTTTCCAAACCAGCGAATTCAATTTTTTTTCATTTTCTTTTAACCCCCAATGGTAACAATATTTAATATTTAATTTTTTTATTTATTACTCCAACAGTAATAACAACTAATATTTAATTTGTTTAATCTCCCCTCTCTCCTATATATATCACATTCTATCTAAACTTTTTTTACACAAAAGTTTCATCTTTTCACTTTCTCTCTACTACTCTCATTCTTATATTTTATTTTAAAAAATATGGACAAGGGGAAACAAAAACAAGGCTTCAAAACGCCATGCCGCACGAAAAAATCAGAAGGTTCCGGCTCGCAACCATCGCAACCGACTCCCCCGGAAAATATGTACAGGTTTACAACACCTCCGCCAGCTTACCAAGGCATACAACAAATGCCTATGTATTCTCCTACTCCTATGCCCGGTGGGTTCCAACAAGGCGCTTTTTCAAAATACAATCTCGGTTTTCAAAATTACGAGACTGGGTTTCAACGAGGTTTTCACGGAGGCTATCATCAAGGGGGCTTTCAAGGACTACATCAAAGCCAAAACCCAGTCTTTGACGAGGATGACAAGGACGAGGAGGACGAGGAGGGTATTGCCGAAACCCAAGCCGAGCCGGAGGAAGTTATTCCCGAAACACAACCCGATCCGGTTTCCGAAATCCAACCCAAAAAAATTCATTAATAGGCGAAAAGCGGTGGCGTGGGATTCGAGGCAAGAGAAGTTACTAGCCACGGCATGGGTTACTATTAGTGAAAATTGCGTGGTCGGCAACGCCCAAAAAATACGTACGTATGTTATATATATGTTTATTTATATATATATATATATATATATATATATATATATATATATATATATATTTACTTATATATATATATATATATATATATATATATATATATATATATTTACTTATATTTATATATATTTACTTGTAGAAAATTTTTGGGGAAAAGTATGCGAGTTTTTCAACAATAGAAGCACGGTTCAACGCACGAAGGACCAAATCAACTCCAAGTGGACGGACATGAACCGGAAGATTATGAAGTACAACAGAATATTCAATAACTTCGTAGCTAATCAACATTCCGGTTGGAGTGAGAAGGACATTATCAATAAGACAAACATCCAATATCGTAATACGGTGGGCAATCATCAAGCTTTTCCTCAGGGGGAGGCTTGGAAGGTATTGAAAGACCATCTGAGATGGGCCGCGGTACCCATGATGGACTCGGAATTTGAAAGACCATAAAAAAAACCAAGACAACTTTTGATTCAACACCGCACACGACATCTTCCGATGCACGTGTTCGATTCGAACTCAACGATTCGAATGATGAGGTTCACATCGAGGAACCTAAACGGCCTACAGGTCGTGACAAAGCAAAACGGGCAATGAAAGAAAAAAACCATGGTTACTGAGAACTTGGTGGCGAGTGTGTTGCAATATGTCGACAAGTTCAATCTAGAGAGTGAAAGGTTGATCAACATGGAGCAATAGAAGTTAGCAGTCGCGAGGGAAAAAATCAAGCGACATTATTGAAAGCGGAGGCGTTAAGGTTAAAAGTCGAGGCCTCTAAACAACGAGAGATGCGAAAAGATCGAGAGTTTTACTTATATTCAACGCAACATCTCTCGGGAGACCAATTGGCATTTGTATTGGAACAAAAGGATGAGCTTCGTAAAAAATACGGGTGGAAGTAGTCGCATTTATTTTAAAAATATGGATGTTTGTTACTTTTTTATTGGAATTTATGTAATTTCCATTCATGAAATATTATTAATTATTTTATAATTTATAGTCTATTATTTTATTAAATTACTAAAATTATTCTATTAATTATTTTTTATTTACAAAAATTTAAATTATGTTAATTAATAATAGTTATTAAAAAAATAAAAAAGATAAATAAAAAAGATAGAGGGTTGAAGAGGGTTGGATGTGGGGGTTGAGGGTTAAAGGTGGGGAATGATGTGGATGCTGATGTGGAAGTGAAAAAATGAGGGTAAGGGAAGGTTGGATTCACATGGTCTTATATTTTGAGAATTTATAAGGTGGTAATACTTAGAATACTTGATTATGTATGTGTGTTGTTTTATGTATATATATATATATATACTACATTATAAAACATTTAACTTTCTCTCTCTTAAAAAATTTAAGACTACTTAATTTTAAGTAGTACAATTTTTTTTGCTTAAGATACAAACACATAAAACAATAGTCTAACCAATCATTCTCTTGATTATCTCAACTTATTTAAGGTAATTATTACTTTAATAAATCATTAAACATTACAAAAATTATATAATTTATCTCATTATGGCTAAATTACTTACATAAATACAATTTTAAAGCTATAATATCTTTTTTTCTAATTATTCAATAATAATATTTTTTACTTGTTTTTCAAAAACTATTTTAACAACTAATAAAATAGTTGATTGTAAAAAAAAGTAAAAAAATCAGAAAATGTAGAAAGTTGACTAACATTGCATTTAACATATCATACCCTACTTTTTAAATTAAACATGTTATCGAGCATAAACTATTGTTATCGCCACCGCATTGCACGGGTGCAATGCTAATATATATATATATATATATATATATATATATATATATATATATATATATATATATATATATATATATATTAAGCATACAACATTCTCTCTCTTTCAAAAATTAAGACTTCTTAATTGATCAATCAAAACTCAATCTCCACCTTTAATTTTATTTACTAATCTCATCCATCAATTCATAAAACATTCCATCTTCTCTCCTTTAACAAATAAATGTTTTAATTACAACTAATTATAGTTTATTTTTCTCTAAAAACATAAATTTCAATTATTTTAAATAGTACTTATAATCTTCAAGGTCAATATATAATATTAGTATTATTTAACTGTCTCATATGACTTTTAAGGAAAAGTGTATAAATAATATTACCCCACTATTAAATATAAAGTTTCATATAACTTAAATTCGATGAATAATTCTATTTAATTATATCAAATTTATTGTAAAATCAGACTTCATTTGTAAGCATCATTGCCTCCTCCATACTCGCCACCACTGTTATTCACCATCATATTTTTTGATCGCCACCGCCGCATTGCATGGGCACCACCCTACTTCACACCTAAAGCACCCTCAACCATATGGCTAACCTTACCTTAACCTGACAAGTTGTCAACCCTAGATTGTTGCACATAGTGGTGGCGATTGCTTGGCCCACATAAATAAGTCAAAATTTGTGTTTTAAAAGCGTGACCAGCTAAGACTTATCTCACCAATGAATCAATTTAAGCGAGTATAGCCACCAGGTTATTTCTATGACTACAATGAAGATGGTTAAATATGAAAATAGTACTAAAGGCTATTTAAGCATCATTTTAGTTTCATACATGTTCATTAGTGGAAAACTATCATATGACAATGGGAAAAAGATGTGTATAACCAGAAGCGCCTATGATAGTTGTTTCGTTACTTAAGAAGACTTAAATGAGTAAACGGAACACTTAAATGAGTAATGATTAAATGACTAATATACCCCTATTTTAAAACGTTTGTAAGTATGGAAACACGTAAAATAGGTGCTACTAGAAGTATATATCACAAGTTATATTCTCATTTTAATTGACGTTTTGATGGCACAGTGGTTCTTGTCATTTTACCATTTCACATTTGAGCAACCTATAGTGTTGCTTTGATCTTTGAGTTGTTTTAATTTAAACTTCCAATACTTAGGACACTATTCTAATTATGTAACTTGTAAACCTATTGCTCATACAATATGATGCAATAAGTGCTAGTGAGGTTTACATGTAACAAGTTTCTTTTATTTGCAAAACAAGAACAAGTTAGATTAGAGGATTTTCCGGAGTCTTGTAAATCACTCTAACGCTTAAGTAGTCGTATATGGATTCTAAAAGAGATCAAAACAGGAAGAAGTTTTTTTTCTTTCTTAATCTTTTTGAGTACATTGGTAATGTAGGTGGTTATTCGTGTTCATGGAATGTGAATGCCAAAAGATAAGGATAGCTGGCGGTATGAACAATGGATCTATGCCACTCAAGGAATGCCACTAAGCGGATGAAACATGTCGTTATGGAGAGTTCCTTGACGTGTTATCTCAATTGGTTCTAGATAAATTGATAATTTCAATCGGATGTTAATCGATTTAAAATCATTTTTCTATATCTATGATGTCATCCACGATACATAGAATTGATTATATCATATTTTAATATCAATTTTCATTTACTGTTTGCCTAGAAGTTTTGATATATTATTTTTATTTAAGGTTTGCCAATATGTTTTAAGTATATAAATTTTATATGTTAATAAGGGTTGGATGAATATAGTTTTTAAAGGCGATGTATATGATTTTAATTTACGGGGCTTATTAATTGCATTTTTAGTGAAAACAAAAAGTTTAAACTAATACATGATTCCAACAAAAATACATAAATTAAGCCTGTATAATTAAGCCGAATTAGAAGTGAAATACTTACATTAGGTTTGTACTAAAATTGCATGCCCTCTTTTTAATTTCTAGATCTGGCACTGAATCCATCCAACCAGCTTGTTGGAGCTGGCTCAAGTGGGCGAGGGTAGAAGTGTAGAACACCTATGGCCCCTCCACCAGGTTCTTGGTGTTGGTTGGAGCTGGTTAGGTGGGTGAGCGTAGAACACCTATCGCCCCCGGCCTCCACCGGTTCTTGCGGGTTGACGCTCAGCTCGTCATGTGTCATGTTGCTCTCTTTCCTCTCTTTCGTTCTTTCTTCTCTCTCTCTCTCTTCTCTCTTCTTATTTAATTTTTTTTACTATAAATAATAGAGAATAATTATGTGAGATGAATATGCAGGTTCAGTTCGTGGGATAAAATGAGATAAAAGTAAAAAATAATTTGGCAATGTGATGTGATGTGAAAAATTGGGATGAATGTTAGTGATTTTAAAAGACTTTTGTACGCTACTCATTTAAAATTAAATAAAATGGACAAGTTAATAATGAAGAAAAACATGTGATCTTTAATGCAAAGTGGTTTTCATATTTATAGTTTGATGAAGATTTGAACTTTTTTTCAGTGTACATTTTTTTAAATAAAAAACTCTATACTAAAAATACACAATACTTAGAAGAATATTTGATGTATGATTAAGAAAAAAGATAGTCTTTTACGTTAGAAAAGAAAAAGAAAGAGAGCTGGGTTGACCATAGCTCCGATGACCAACGTTATGTTTTGATTTTCTATGGACAACGGCACTAAGCCTAGGTTGGAGTACTCGAGCTTAAGCTCGTGTATGCACTTTTACAAATTTACTGTTAACGTATCTTTTATTAATTGATATAAAATCAAATCCGAAACATCTATTAAATATAATTTTAATTCAGATTTTGACTTTTCAAAAATCAATAATTAAAAATATTGATAGTATAAATAATATTATAATTTGTGTGTGGTTGTTGGCAAGCTCGTATTTATTTAAACTAGTTGAAGCCCGTGCTCCGCACGGGTTTGATGTGCGGGAGCACGGGGTGTGGTCATCTGTTGATTCTTTCTTGAAGCTTTTTGTCAGTTGCTCTGTTGGTGAGGGTTTGACCTTGTTATGTGTTTTTTTTTTTTTTTGTAGAATAGCATGACTGTAATGGGTTTTGTTTATGTTGGTTGTGAGTAAGCCATATTGACTGTGATTCTTATTTTCTATGACACTAATATTATGCATCACATACTTGAGAAGTGGGTACAGAAGTTGTGTTAAACACATTCTAACTTGTATGGAATCTCTATAAAGTTGGTTCCATATGCTAAGGGTTTACAAAAGAGATGTTAGTTTAAGCATTACAAAAGGCTTGTATTTTCAATTTTGTCCCACACAAAAGATTTTCAGCACCTATTGCTTCATCAAAAGATCATTTCACTTAGTTCTCCTCAATCCTTGTACCTGCTTCGTTTGGTTGGGTTGATAATGTCGATGTCTCCTACAACATAAATCTTTGTGTTATAACTCTATATTTTTGTAGAGAGTTTTAGGTGTAATTGTATACCTGAAGCTTCATACTAAGCAACAATCAAGATACAAACTTCATATGAATCAAGGAAGAATGATCATTGATTAAGAGATTAAGAGATTATGTACTTGCAAATTCAATGAGGATTCTAAGCTCTTACTTATATGGAGGAATAAATATACTATAAATTATACTTAAGGGTTCAGATTTTCAGTTAACTGCCAATCTCTTGTCTTTTCAATTTCTACCTTGCTTTAATGGTTATCGGTTCTTGCTTAATTTGTAATGATTATTGGTACTTGTATTTGTGACTGGTAGTTTAACACAGAATATTATTCAGAAGTGGAAGGGTGGATAGTACCTTTAATGGAGGGAGTATCACTGTATCAGTCTTGATCAGATTTAAAATTGTCAAGAAAATGATAAAAGTTGCTGTTTTCTTCAAAAATTGGCCCCTCCCTTTCATATTTTAGTTGGTCAGAAGTATACAAATATATTCTGATCTGCAGTTTCTTTTTTTATAGTATCGATTCTATAATATTTTTAGTTTAAAACAGTGTGCTTTTATTCTTTTAAATGAGACAAAAGTCTTGAATTATCTTATCACTGAATCAGGAAAATATCACTAACGCTTGCAAACCAATTAAATATTAAACCGTTACCTGGGTTATAATTATTCAATTATAACGTATCACTCACCTTTCTTTGAATATGGAAATATCACGTTCCAGAAGCACCTGCGCGTTATTGGGGACCTAATACCCACAACAAAACCACCAAGTTAGTATACTATTACATAAACGCTCGTAGATGCTAAACGATTCATAACATAATCATTCTTAATATATAACAAATCAATGCTATTTTTGACCTTTAATAGTCAATATATGACAAAAAGATTAATACACTAAATTAAAACAAATGTGAATTAGTCAACTTGAAATATAAAAATATATACTTGGTGCTCTGATGTTATGTCCATATTAAAAAAAAGGACTATTTGCCTCTTTTGCTACATACATCCATATATATATATATGTTTGTAACTTTGTACGACAACAGATAGTTGTAAGATTTTTGTATTCTTAATCAGGATCAAATCATAACAATTAATTTGTTTAAAATTGAAATTTAATTTTAATTTTAAATGAATATAATCTGTTTTAATTTTATGAAATTTTGTAAGTTGTAATTTTTCACTACTAAGATGGAAGATTTTTCAATACTTTCTAAATCTTCTAATATATATAAAAGACTAATTTGAAAAAAAATTATTAGATGATCTGGACCATTCATTTAATAAAAGATTTAATCTTAGCCGTTAATTTCTTTAATTCTAAAATTTTGATTTTGACTTTTTAAAGTCAAACTAATATAAATTAGATAAAAGATAACCCTTACTTAATCAATGATAAATATTAAAAAATATCTTTAATCTTTGATTTGTTTCTTTGATTTATAGATAGTTATTTGCATTATTATTTTAAATGTCTTTATCGTTATCATTGAAAAATTATCTTTAATCTTTAATTTTTTCTTTGATTTATAGATAGTTATTTGGATTATTATTTTAAATGTCATCATCGTTAATATTACGGGGTGTTTATATTAGATTTGAGATTCTTTTAAATTAATTATCGATTATATATCCAAAATTACATTAACTATATTTATCACTTCAAGTAACTTATTTATTTGTACTTTGTTTTCTATCATGATTATTTATTTTATTTTGTGATACTATATATATGTATGGTATTTGTTATTAATATATGTATTTAAACATGGTGTATTATTTGTTAATTATTTGTTTATACATTTTATATGCTTTACAAATTTTTATCATTTAAAAACATTTAAAATTAACTTTAACTATCCTCGTGTTTATACACGGGATGTTAAACTAGTAAATTAATAAAAAAGTAACTAAATAAAAAAATAAATTAATTTAAGAACTTGTCCATTTTTGTTAATTCAATCTATTACATAAATAAACTATATTTAGATATTAGTAAAAGGATACATACGTGTTACACGTGTATCCGGCAAGAAAACCCGAAAATACATATGTTTCGCACACTAATCTCTATTTCTATAATTAATATGTGATGACTACTTAATTGAAAAAATGCAAAACATATGCGACACATTTTGTGGGGTACAACGTTCCAATCATGTTATAGGCACTATCACATTTATTACGGTAAACTGTATCAAACTGTAACGAACTTTGTCTAAGGTATCGTTATATAGAACGAACTTCAAAATTAAAGAAATACAACCAATATATTTTTTCCTTCCATTCTATGCAAGTTATCTATGAAAACCGGTAAACAACCGGTTATTTTTATTTTTTTTATTTTTTTAATTTTTTATTCAAATGTATGACGATGCTTTGAAGATCGGTATAAACTCATTCCCTTCATCTCCCTTGGTCAAACAAACCTTCAAACTCCACCACCACGCTCTCAAGATCCTTTGAAGATTTGTACACCCTTCAACCACCATCGCTCTTGTCTCCTCTTCAAAAAACTAAAGCCGCCTTCGCCTTCAAAACTACCACCGCAATCGTCGCCTTCAAACAACCACCACCAAAATAGTCACCTTCAACCAACCACCACCACCACCACAATCTTCGTCTTCGTCGCCTTCGAACCACCACCACAATTGTCACCTTTAAAACCGCCGTTGTGTCAAAACCACCACAATCAACACCGATTCAAAAGGGTTTCTTGCATTGCCTACCATCACCTTTGAGATTAGATCTGAAACCGACCACCACAACCGCCGCAAATTCAAAAGGGATTCTTCGTTTCCAGATTTTATCTTGGTTTAAATGTGTACATCTTTGCGATTTGGTTTTTACAGTTAGGGTTTTTATGATTGTGGTTCTTTGATTTCAAAATCTTTATGCTTCAGATCGGCAATCTTGATGGTTTAAATCTTGATGGTTCAGATTTGCAATTGATGATTTCAAAATTTTGATTAGGGTATTTATAGTTAGGGTTTTTATGATTTGGTTTTTCCAGATGTATTCTTTGCGATTTGGTTTTAGATTTGAATAGATTGGTTAATTCATGGGTTTTGTTCTTGGTTTACACATGGAGATTGAAGAACATAAAAAAAATACATGAAGATACATTTAAATTTAAAATTAAAAAAATGTAAAAAAATTAAAAATTACCGGGTTACCTTCACATCATGTTACAATTTGCATATAATGGGATGAAAAAGTAGGTTGTTGTATTTTTTAGTAATTTTTTTAAAGTTTATTGTATACAATGGTAGCTTAGCAAAGATTCTTGTAATATGATGTAGTTTGCCCTATTTATTATAGTCATATCTAACCTTTTTTTTCTTTTTGATAAGCTACAAGTTTGTATGACTTGTGCAAGTACGTGTAAGTTTTAAAAAACAATGAAATTGAAATAAAACATAATTAAACTGAACAGAGTTTTCAAGTATACCTATAAAAGAAATAACAAATAAAAACTCCTCCCTTGTAAAAAAAATGTAGCATGTTCTTTGATCCAAACTTCTATGACTTATTTTTAGTATGAGAAAATACCTTACATACATAGATCCATGAGGACTCAAGGAGAAACTAAAAAAAGGGTTCGAAATGTTGGAGTATGCCCGATGACACACGTATGCCATTTGGATCACTACCAATAATGTATGGGCCTATTGGGTCACACACCGGGGACCTATCTCGACCGCCTAAAAGATGGAGGGACTAATGGTGTCAAAATGGAAAGATTGATGTGCTGGAAAATAACGAGACGCGGAGCACTTAAGGATACGCGACGCGGAGATTACGCGGCGCGGAACCTTACGGGCAAGCGGCGCGGAATTTTGTCAGACTGCATGCAATGATAAGATTCTCCACCTCCACTATTGCTCAATGAATGGGCTTTCTTCTGCAGGACTCAAGGCTGGCTATGGGGAGAGGAAATGGCATTCCAGGGTTTATAAAATACCCTCTTTTGTCTTTCATTCTATCCTTTTGCCAAAAATCACACCCACTTAGTCTTGAGAGAACTTTTAGAGTGTTCTTGTGAGTGCCAAGAGGAGATCCAAATTCCTGCATATTGGTGGCTGTTCTTGGGGTGATTTCTACTGGAAGAAGATCATCCAAGCTTGCTAGTACAAGGAGAGAGGACAATACCCGGGGTGGACTTCATTAGAGGAAAGCTTCTTTGCTTTCTTGTCATCACCACCACATCTTCAGGTTGCTGGAGCTAAGGAGCAGGGTATAACCTCTTTTCTTTCTGTTTTACATGTTGCTTAAGCTAGTTATAGAGTTTGGTCCATGGCTTGTGGTTTAATGCTTTGATTTCTTGTACTCTATGCTTTGTATATTGTACCTTGTTGCTTCCGCTGTGTACATAGAACCCCAACAGTGGTATCGGAGCCACCTCTATACTACTTTTGCACATGGTGGCCTGAAAAACCCGAAAATAAAGTTTTGTGTTTTCTGTTCGTCAGTTTCCGCGGCGCGGAATCCTTGAGGTTACGCGGCGCGGAATATCGCTGTACAGATTCTGTTTTTAAACTTTGTTTTAAATAAAAATTATTTTTGAGTTTTTGGCACTAAATTTTGGTTACTGGATTTTTAGTCCAGAAATTAAAATTTAGTTTTATGAAGTTGCCTTGTATAATGGTTGGTGTATTTATATGTGGATTATTATTTTGGCATGAAAATAAATAATTGCATATACTTACATTATGTATTTATGAATATGTTTCATCAAAAATGGTTTGGTGTTACTAATGCATAAGTACATGGGATTTTTAGTGCCTTGAGTGTTTTTGTAAAAATCTTAACCATTATACATAAGTTTACATGGTTTTGTGTGGCACACTATGTTATTGATGTTGATCTTGTTGTTGTTGTTCACTAGTGAACGTGTTTTGTTGGTAACCCTAGAAAAATGCCCTAGACCTTGTGGATGTTTGGTTGTATGTTTTATTATTCATTCATTTGGTGACTTTATGTCACAATGGTTTGTAATAATAATTTATTTATTTATTTGGTATGTAATTGTTTTGTGGCTTGCATGCCATTTAAATATTCCATATTATGTATTTGTACTAGAAAATAGGATTTGTGGCTTGCATGCCATTTATTTAATTTTCTATGTAATTGTAATATGGAGCAACCATCGGGAGTCCATGGAGTGACGTCTTGGCGAACACGAAATCCGGAAGGCCCAATGGAGGTGGCGGGTTTAGTGGGAGCACATCCAAGTCAAGGAGTTTTTGTCCTTAGATGACTTGTTTTTTCCCGTAGTGGCGCACGGGAAAAACACATAGGTTTTAGGGGCATGGTTACCAACCTTATGTATGCGTGTGATGGTTTTATTATATATTGTTTATGCATGAGTTGTAGGACTATTGCATGCTAGACAATTTTTGATAAATAATAAAACCCAAGAGTTTTAAAATGGTTTAACAACTCTCGCGCGCACACTTGATTAACAAACGGATTTAAAATTGGTTTAGTATCCGATTAGTGAAAACGTTTGGTTTTGTCACTTTTTGTTAATCAAACTCAAAATGGTTTTTTAACCGGAAAACTAAATCCCATTTTCTAAATGTAAATCGCACACCACCCATAAGATGACACCGCCCAAATCTAGTCGTGTAAGGGTTGATCGTCGAGCTCTAGCCGAGATTGCCTTTGCATGAGCTGTGTGGAAGGCGCGTGTGACAACTTGCAAGGTCGATTGTCGAGCTCTAGCCGAGTCGACCATTGGGCTAGAGTACCACCGCGTATCTTGATGGTTGATTTACAATTTCAAATTAATCTTTCATATGGTCGTCGAGCTCTAGCCGAGGTCATGTAAAATATTAATTTGGGATTGGTGTGGAGGGATCAAACATGCCAAATTTGGCACAATGGTTGTCAAGTAGGATCCCGCAAGGAACTAAGAGTTGCAATAATGGATTGCAATCGGTCAATGGTAGCCGGCCTAAATAGCTTTGCCACGTGATCTGTGGAAAACCCGTCACGGTGCAAGGGGAAATAAGGTTCTTAGCCCTTGTTAAAATAGTTGTTTTTCATTAAACATTTGGGGTAATTATTTTAACGAGGATTTCAATCAAACTAACCAAATCTACTTTGCTTTTTATAGATGGCATCAACTAGCACCAACCACACCACGTCAAACATATCCTTAAGAGTGTTTCTCGAGAAGGATAAACTTGATGGGACCAATTTTATGGATTGGTCACGGAAACTATGAATTGTCCTCCGTAATGAGGACAAGTTGGCCACCATTGAGGAACCCATCCCCGAGGTCCCTTCATCCAACTCGAGTAGGGTCGTGAAAGAGGCGTATGAGAAACGCCTCAAAGACATCACCGAGGTTACTTGCCTCATGCTAAGCACTATGAGCTCCGACTTGCAAAAGTCGATGGAGCACTTGAGTGCTTATGACATGATGCGCGAGTTGTCGGACATGTTCCAACAACAAGCTAAGCAAGAACGGTATGGTTGTCTCAACGACCTCCTCGGTTGCCGGTTGCAAGAGGGTAGGTACGTGTCCTACCATGTTCTCAAGATGAAAGCATTGGTGGAACGCCTTGAGAGGTTAGGGTTTGCCATAGCAAGAGAGATGGTGGTAGACTTGATTCTACGGTCTCTCCCACCGTCATATGATCAATTCGTAGTGAGTTATCATATGCACGGGATGGACAAATCCCTAATGGAGCTGCATGGTATGTTGCGGACTACTGAGTCCAACATGACCAAGCAGAAGACCTCCACCTCTGTTCCCGTCTTGGCCATAAAGGAGGGTGAGTCCAAGAAGAGGAATAAACTGGCCTCAACCCCGAAAGGGAAAGGCAAGGGTAAGGTTGGGGCTCCCAAGCCGAACCCTTCCTCGGAGCCGAAGCTGAAGGGACCTATCCCTGAAGCTAAGACTCCGGAGGAGGCGATTTGCTTCTTCTGCGGGGCTAAGGGACACATGCGCCGGAGCTGCCCTAAGTACCTAGAGGACCTGAAGAAGCTACGTGCTTCGGGAGCGGGCGCTTCTACTTCAGGTACGTTTGTGATTGAACTCCATCATACTTCTACATCTAATGGCTGGGTTTTAGATACCGGTTGTGGCACTCACATTTGTAATATGGTGCAGGTGCTAAAGGGAAGTAGAAGGCTGAGAGATGGGGAGCTGGAGCTAACAATGGGAAACAAAGAAGTTGTCCCGGTGTTAGAGAAAGGAAGTGTGGAGCTTACTTTCAAGACCGGCTTATCTATTATTTTGAAAGATGTATGCTATTCGCCGCTTGTGGCAAGAAACATTTTATCATTTTATGCTTTGTATGACGATGGATATTTGTTTAAATTTGAAAATGGTTTTATCTTATGCTTTAAAAATGATGTTTGTTATTTTAAAGCTTATCCATGTCGTGGTATATACGAAGCCGATGCATACATAGAAAATAATAGAGCAATCATGAACATTGATTCTGGATCCAAAAATGGTTTGGATAAGTTTTCCTTATGGCATAGCCGTCTTGGTCATATAAACAAGAAACGCATCACCAAGCTCCAATCGGATGGGATCTTGGAATCCTTTGACCTCGGGTCAAATGAAGCATGCGAATCTTGTTTGTTAGGCAAGATGACTAAGTCACCCTTTACAAGTGTGGGTGAAAGGGCTAAATGCTTGTTGGAAATAGTGCATACGGATGTATGCGGTCCGTTCAAGCATATTACAAGGAACAACTCAAGATACTTCGTTACGTTTACTGATGATTTCAGTAGATATGGATATGTCTACTTGATTAGGCAAAAGTCTGAGGCATTTGAGGTCTTTAAGACATTCCAAAACGAAGTCCATAATCAATTGGGCAAGACTATCAAAGTAATTCGCTCTGATAGGGGAGGCGAATACTTGAGCTCGGAGTTCCGTGATCATCTAGTTAGTTGTGGGATTATTTCACAACTAACTCCTCCTAGGACGCCACAATTGAATGGTGTCGCCGAGCAGAGGAATCGGACATTGTTGGATATGGTCCGGTCGATGATGAGTCGCACGGAAGTACCCATAAGCTTTTGGGGGTACGCTCTTGAGTCGGCGGTTAGGATCCTTAACCTCGTACCGATAAAGAAGGTCCAAAAGACACCTTATGAGATGTGGCATGGAGTTGCTCCTAAAATCGCATATCTCAAGGTTTGGGGATGTTCTGCCTTCGTGAGACGAGAGGTAGAGGACAAACTCGAACCAAGGTCTGAAAGGTGTTACTTCACTGGGTATCCAACCGGAGGCATGGGATATATATTCTACAAACCTTCCGAAAACAAAGTGTTTATCGCTAGAAGGGCTGTGTTCCTTGAAAGGGAACTTATATCCATGCAGTAGGGTAAGAGGATTGATCTTGAAGAAATTCAAGAACCCAATGGGGAAGGGACAAGTGTCGGCACTAGCGATCAACCCGAAGTGGTTGAAACCGAGCAAGAAGATGCGTCGGTACGTGACAATGCTCCATTAATTCCTCATAGGTCCGGTAGACCACGTCAAGAGCCAGAGAGATATGGGTTTCTCATATCTGAGGGCAATGACTTATTGGTGGATCATGATGAACTGACCAACTACCGGGAAGCCGTAGCGGGCACTGAGTCTGCTAGGTGGAAGGAAGCAATGGAGAGTGAGATGCAATCCATGTTGGATAACCAAGTATGGTAATTGGTTGATCCTACACCCGGGTGTAAGACAGTGGGATGTAAATGGGTCTTCAAGAAGAAGACCGGCATGGATGGATCTGTAGATACCTTCAAAGCCCGACTGGTGGCTAAGGGTTTCATGCAAACTTATGGGATTGACTATGAGGAAACCTTTTCACCAGTGCCCATGTTGAAGTCTATCTGAATACTCATGGCCATAGCTGCGTTTTATGATTACGAGATATGGCAAATGGATGTAAAAACCGCCTTCCTTAACGGGAAGCTAAGTGAAGAGGTGTTTATGACACAACCCGAGGGTTTTGTACATCGTGAGTATCCGGATAGAGTCTGCAGGTTAAAGAAGTCTATTTATGGACTTAAACAAGCATCTCGTAGCTGGAACCTGTGCTTTGATGAGAAAATCAAAGAGTTTAGATTTTCGAAAAGCAAGGATGAGCCATGCGTATATGTCAGGGCTAGTGGGAGCGCTGTTGTATTCCTTGTCCTATATGTAGATGATATTCTACTTATTGGAAACGATGTCCCAACCTTGAAAGAAGTTAAGACTTTTCTTGGGAGTTGTTTCTATATGAAGGACTTGGGAGATGCGGCGTATATATTGGGCATAAAGGTCTATAGAGATAGATCTAAAAGGTTAATAGGGCTTAGCTAAAGTGCATATGTCGACAAAGTCTTGAAGCGATTCAAGATGGAGGACTCTAAGAGGGGTAATACCCCTATGTTGCATGGAGTGACTTTGAGCAAGTCTCAATGTCCTATTTCCAAAGAGGAACTTGACGTAATGAAGAGGGTTCCGTATGCTTCAGCAGTGGGATCAATCATGTACGCCATGCTATGCACTCGTCCTGATGTATCGTGTGCCTTGAGCATGACGAGTAGATATCAGGCTAATCCCGGGCAAGCCCATTGGACTGCGGTCAAGAACATTCTCAAGTATCTTCGGAGGACAAAGGAGATGTTCTTGGTATATGGTGGTAAGGAAGAGCTTAGAGTACATGGTTACTCTGACGCTAGCTTCCAAACTGATAAGGACAACTGCCGATCACAATCGGGGTTCGTGTTCCTTCTCAATGGTGGTGCTATAAGTTGGAGGAGCTCCAAGCAAGACACCGTAGCTGATTCAACTACCGAGTCGGAGTACATTGCGGCTAGTGAAGCAGCTAAAGAGGCGGTATGGATGAGGAAGTTCATCCAGGATCTTGGAGTGGTTCCTAGCATATCCGACCCTATTGAGATCTTCTGTGACAATGAGGGTGCGGTGGCTTTAGCTAAGGAACCAAGGGCTCATAAGCGGACGAGGCACATTCCTCGCAAATACCACTTTATCAGAGATGTTATTGAGAGTGGTGATATTGCCATCAGCAGAGTAGCATCGGAGGGCAATTTGGCTGATCCGTTCACTAAACCGTTGTCACAAGCAGTACATGATTCTCACACTAGAGATATAGGTGTTAGATTCGCTAGTGACTTGGTTTGAGTGTAATATTTGGTTTATGTTTGATTTGTATTTGTACTTTGGGAACGCTAAGCAGTATTGTATTTCATATTATATTGATTATTAAATGTGATTTAATGATACGCCGAGGGCGAATATTTTATGAATCCTTACTTCCATCTTAGCATGTTTAATACTTCCCAGAATGCTTTTTCATTCTAAATGTCCACAGTCGGTTATTCTTCAAGGGGAGGAAGTTTTAAATAAGACTGAGGGAAGTGGTTGGTCGCTATCTAATAATGGATTTGATAAAAGAGACGTAACACTTCGCCTGTGCTTGCAATGGTCAAGTGACTGGACGACCCGTACCTGAACTTGCTTCATGGTTTCTGTCGCGAGTAAGTCAGGATGATAATATCATTTTGTCCTTAGACTGAAGATACATGTGTTCCAAAGCATTGATCTGCTTTACCTTGATTGCTTTCAAACGCAGTTCGTAACTGGCTGTTATAAAGGGAGCTTTTAGGTAAAGTATGGTGTATGTAGCGGAGCAATGTAGTCGAAGGGATTCGTTTCTCTAGTTTTAGAGAGATATCCTTGGGCCCCTCGATGATTGAGTGCTGACGTAAAATGCATGGCCATGCGCAAGTTGCAATGATGTTTGATCGATTGCAACTAGATTTTGGGTCACCATTAATCGAGATCGAGAAACATAATCGTGAACGATCTAAAGGTTGACATTTAACCATGTCTCGTGTTCACACGGATATCGCGAACGAAGGGATAAATGATCACTTATCTAAAGGACCATTTCGTAACTGATTCTGAATTTGGTTTTTGTTCTAGATGACAAAACCCATACTGACTTGGGGGCAGAGATGCCTTACTAGAGGCCGCTCTTTGTCTGTGGTTTATGGGTACGGTGTGTCATGTGCAAGTGAAAGTTTGTTGGAGTATGCCCGATGACACACGTATGCCATTTGGATCACTACCAATAATGTATGGGCCTATTGGGTCACACACCGGGGACCTATCTCGACAGCCTAAAAGATGGAGGGACCAATGGTGTCAAAATGGAAAGATTGATGTGCTGGCAAATAACGCGACGCGGAGCCCTTAAGGATACGCGACGCGGAGATTACGCGGCGCGGAACCTTACGTGCACGCGGCGCGGAATTTTTTTAGACTGCATGCAATGATAAGATTCTCCACCTCCACTATTGCCCAATGAATGGGCTTTCTTCTGCAGGACTCAAGGCCAGCTATGGGGAGAGGAAATGGCATTCCAGGGTTTATAAAATACCCTCTTTTGTCTTTCATTCTATCCTTTTGCCAAAACTCACACCCACTTAGTCTTGAGAGAACTTTTAGAGTGTTCTTGTGAGTGCTAAGAGGAGATCCGAATTCTTGCATATTGGTGGCTGTTCTTGTGGTGATTTCTACTGGAAGAAGATCATCCAAGCTTTCTAGTACAAGGAGAGAGGACAATACCCGGGGTGGACTTCATTAGAGGAAAGCTTCTTTGCTTTCTTTTCATCACCACCACATCTTCAAGTTGCTGGAGCTAAGGAGCAGGGTATAACCTCTTTTCTTTCTATTTTGCATGTTGCCTAAGCTAGTTATAGAGTTTGGTCCATGGCTTGGGGTTTTATACTTTGATTTCTTGTACTCTATGCTTTGTATATTGTACCTTGTTGCTTCCGCTGTGTACATAGAACCCCAACACGAAAGTCACCAGCTCAAAACAAGCAACATTCGGATTCTGTGTGTGTTTTCAAATTGGTAATGGGCCGCTCGAAAGCGAAGGGGCGTTCGATAGTTTGTTGGTTCGAAGAAGTTGGGTTCGAAGGGTGGTGGTGGTGGTGGTTTGATGATGATCCTCTCGAAAGCTCCATGTGAAGCTTAGTTCAATTCGAAGGCCCAAGCCCAACATGCAATTCGAAGCCCAGATTCGGTTTAAGGCTCATTTGAAGGGTGGTGGTTTGATGATGATCCTCTCGCAGCGCGTCCTGCCTTGGCACGTCCGCGTGTTTTTGTTGTTTTTAATATTTGTTTGCTATTATTTCGAGATGCATGATATGTTTAAATGTTATACATGATTATAGCATGGTAATAGTAATTAGTATTGAAATAAATATATTTGTGAATATATTTATTAACTAAGAACTGATTTGGGTGTTATTATGTTCTCAGGGACTACAAAGGCTCAGTAAATTAGACAACTGAGTGGATTGCAGTTTGGATATGAGGTGAGTGGGTGTTAACTCACAAGTGGTATTGGTTGTAACTATTAGGGTTAACTGGATTAGCATAATTGTTGCTTTGATAGAATGTTTAGTCTGATTATGATTGTTTGACTTGATATGTGTTGATTGTGAAATCGAGTCCAAGATATGTGTATCAAGGTTTTAACTTGTGCACATGATGTTTGTGGCAGAGGTCAGCTAAGCGTGTGTATTAGGCTGGGCTGGTTTGCTTTTGGTTGAGCAGTTCTAGATTTTCTGATGCATTTGTTGCAACGGAAGGGGTTTAACTGTGCCAATAGCATATGGCTATCGGTAGACCTATGCTTGGGCTGGCATTTGGTTGTATTTTCGGTAGAACCGCCGGTCCTCTGATATTTGTGGTTACCCGTTTCTGTTGTAATCGTTGTGGTTGTGCTATAGCTGATTGTGGCTTGATTTCCGTTCACTTAGCTTTGTGCTAATTCCCCACCATAACTATCTGTTGCAGGTTTTTGGTGAGCACGGTAGGTTGCTGGCTTTTGTTGAACAGGGAAAGTTTAACCTTCTCTCTGATATTATATTTTGTAACAATGAGCCATGCTTTGTAAATCCTTTTTGTAACACGACACAAGATACCGTGTTTGTTGTATAGTATACATTTTATGTTTGTGGGTGTTGCTATTTTATTACTTTCTATTACATCGGTTCCGCCGTGATTTAAAGAAAATGGCTTGTGTTTTTTTTCGGTGTTACAAGTTTGGTATCAGAGCCCTGGTTTGGTATGCGAGCACTATTAGAATATGCCCTGCATGTACGCCATTTGAATCACTACCGATGATGTATAGGTCTATTAGGTCACACACCGAGGTCAAACTTGACAACAACCAAAGTAAAGGGAACAAAAGTGGCAATAAACAAAAGTTGGAGCACAGGTGGAGATCGCGCCTCACATATATGTATATATAATTTAAACAATAAAGCTAGAAACTTTATTTGGTAAAAAATCAGAAACTTGACTCAAACCAAAATACAAGTTTCACATATATATAAACAATAATATGATTAAAACTTGTCCCCTACCGAGCCTAAAAGAGGCTCTGATACCACTGTTGAGATTTACAGGGTACAAATACATAGCGGAAGATAAACATAAATTCCATGCCTAAGATCATAGCTGGATCATGTAGGGAAACAGGCCAAACAATACTTAATCATATATATATATATATATATATATATATATATATATATATATATATATATATATATATATTTATAATATATAACAGTAAATAAAGTATAGAAATTATACCCATGGACTGCTATAGGGGGATACACAGCTACTGTACCCTTGAACTGGCTGCTAGACAGCCAATACAATAATACCAGTAACAAAACGTGTCCCATGTGTGTGTAACACCAAAATCCGCCGGCTTTTTGGTCCTCTATGATGGCTGCCGAAAACAAGGGACCGCCGCAGTGGGGTCTCAGGCCATGGGGTTCGATCGCCGGAAAGAGGAGCCGCCGCCGTCGACCTCCGCCGAAAGGTGGTGGTGAGGTGGTGATCGGCCGCCGACCACAAGAGAGAGAGAGAGAGAGAGAGAGAGAGAGAGAGAGAGAGGAGTGTTTTTTTTTGACCTTTTTGCTTATGTGTTAATTGTATTAGGTTAATTAGAATTTCTAGGGCTTAATCCTTAAACAAAGGATTAAGGCCCTTAAGCACATAAGCTCAATAACTTTGATCTTTTAACAAAAAACAAACCCTCTAGTTTGATTAATATTAATTAATTAACTATTAATTAATATTTCTTTAACCAAACATAATAATTAAATATCTAATTGATACTTAATCTCTCTCTTAAATAATAAACGTCAATTTATTATTTTACTAGATAATTAATTAACTATTAATTATCACTGTACACACAAAGTATTATTTCTTGCTTCAAAGTTGGCTGTGCAACTATGTAACCCTTTAGTGACTTATATTGCCCGGATATGATGACACGTGTACACTATCCCTACACACAATCCATCACGAAGAAGTTGGGTTCGAAGGGTGGTGGTGGTTCGAAGATGATCCCCTCGAAATCCGCATGCGAAGCTTAGTTCAGTTCAAAGGCCCAAGCCCAACATGCAATTTGAAGCCCTGATTCGGTTTCTTTCCCCCGACCCCGCTACTAAGAAAGACATTCACTTCTTAAAATATCCTATATACGTAGGTGGGAACAGACGTTAACTCACAAGTGGCATTGGTTGTAACTATTAGGGTAAACTGGATTAGCATAATTGTTTCTTTGATAGACTGTTTAGTCTGATTATGATTGTTTGACTGGATATGTGTTGATTGTGAAATCGAGTCCAAGATATGTGTATCAAGGTTTGAACTTGTGCACATGATGTTTGTGGCAGAGGTCAGCTAAGCGTGTGTATTGGGCTGGGCTGGTTTGCTTTTGGTTGAGTAGTTCTAGATTTGATGATGCGTTTGTTGCAACGGAAGGGGTTTAACTGTGCCAATAGTAGATGGCTATCGGTAGACCTATGCTTGGGCTGACATTTGGTTGTAGTTTTGGTAGAACCACCGGTCCTCTGATATTTGTGGTTACCCGTTTCTGTTGTAATCGTTGTGGTTCTGCTATAGCTGATTGTGGCTTGATTTCCGTTCACTTAGCTTTGTGCTAATTCCCCACCCTAACTCTCTATTGCAGGTTTTTGGTGAGTATGGTAGGTTTCTGGCTTTTGTTGAACAGGGAAAGCTTGACCTTCTCTCTGATATTATATTTTGTAACAACGAGCCATGCTTTGTAAATCCTTTTTGTAACACGACACGAGATACCGTGTTTGTTGTACATTATATATTTTATGTTTGTGGGTGTTGCTATTTTATTACTTTCTATTGAAGCGCTTTGTTAGAAAATGCCCACTAATGCATGTACGCCATATAGACCGCTGCTGATGATGTATGTGCCTATTAGGTCATACACCGGGGTCAAACCTGACAGCAACTATAGTTAAGGGACCAAATATGGCAAAAGACAAAAGTTGACATCGCAGGCTGCGAAAGCGCCGCTAAAGTTAAGGGTTTAGCGCCGCTAAACCTTAACGGTTAGCGCCGCTAAGGCTGCATGTACTTTGTGTCTTGTCACTTGGCAGGCCGCGTTAGCGCCGCTAAACTCTAAGAGTTAGCGTTGCTATGGCTGCATGTGACTTTTGTCAAATCACCTCCCAAGTTCGCCAATAGAAAGGGGACATGTGAGACACCTCTTTGGCCGGTCTTGAGGTGATTAAAGTGATCTGGTGATAGAGGAATATAAGTGGGATTATTCTTATGCACTTCTCTTTTCTCTCTTTGTTACACACACAATACTCTCTTTGGTGCTAAGAAGATTAAGAGAGAGTTTTGCAAGAGAGAATTCCAGATTTGGTCTCTATTTGTGGCTATTCCAGAGTGGTATTCATGTTGAAGTACCACAAAGGCTTGCTAGCACTTATGGTTTGACATGTTCCCGGGGTACATCCCAATAGAAGATCCGCATTTTTCGTTCTTGGAGGAGCATCAATACAACCACAAGATCATTTCTGGAGCTAAGGAGAAAGGTATAATCCTCTTTCCTTCTTGCATGTTGCATTTCTTGAACATAGAGTTTTTGGTCCTCTGTTGGGATTTCTAGTTTTTATGCATTGTTGTGTTGTACATTGGGCTTTATTTCTTGTACCTTGCTTCCGCTGCTAGCCCACGAAATCCCAACAGTGGTATCAGAGCCACCTCTATGTTAGATTTGCACATGGTGGCCTGAAAATCCCGAAATCCAAATGTTTGTTTTCTGTCGAACCGGGGTTAGCGGCGCTAACCTTGAGTTAGCGGCGCTAACTCATAATAGTTAGCGGCGCTAAACGCGCTGTAACATTTTTTGGTTTCAAGTTAAAAACAGTTTTAGTCTCGGGAATTTTTGGCATTTTGTGATTCTGGAAATTTGTTCCAGATTTTGATTTGGTAATTTTGTTACCATTTTGTGTGTTTGGTTGTATGTGGTTGATTTTTAGATTGGTAACCTTGCCTTAGACCTTGTGGTTGATTTTGTGTGTTTGGTTGCATTTGATGATTTTTAATCACATTTGGCTGTAATATTTATTAAAACTGATATATTTGTAATAATATTGTGGCTTGCATGCCATTTCATTCATCCGTGTAATTGTAATAGATAAATAGGAAATTATTGTGGCTTGCACGCCATTTCAATTTCTATTGTATGTATTGTACAATTTGGATGAAGACATACAAAAGGAGTCAAAAGAAGATGGAGTATGTCCATAGAAGCCGGTGAAATCCAATTGAGATGGTGGTTCTAGTGGGAGCTCGCATCGAAGATCTTTTGTCCCTTAGATTGACCACGTTCTTCCCGTTTTGGCTCACGGGAAGAACGCATAGGACTTTTTGGCAAGGGTTACCAATTTGATATATTTATATGCGTGTGATGTGATTTTATATTTCTTGCATGTTTGCTTAGGATTTTCATTCTAGAAAATTTTTCGAAATTAATAAAATCACAAGAGATTTGATAAAAATGGTTTACAAATCTCGCGTGCGCTAACATACAAGATTAACTCACGTACTGGAAATAGGTTTTGTCACTAAACAAGTTAATGTGTAACCAAACCGGAAACAAAAACCCGTTTTCATAAAACGTAAATCTTGCACCATCCGTAAGTCGATACCACCCGAATCTAGATTTATAAGTTTTGGTTGTCGAGCTTAGCACGAGCCAACTCTTATAAAACTGTGTGGAAGGTGAGTATGGCAAATTCACAATTTTGGTTGTCGAGCTTAGCACGAGCCAATTTTGGTGGATTTGACATCGTATGTCTTGACGGACGATTTACAATTACAAATTAAAATCCTTGTGTGATTGTCGAGCTTAGCACGAGTCAACCAAGAATTTTAATTTGGAATTGGTGCAGGTAGGGATCAAACATGCCAAACGACTGATGGTTGTCGTAGGATCCCGCAAGTGTCTATGAGTTGCAATAGAGATTGCAATCGGTAAAATGGTTATCGGCCTAAATAGCTCCATAAAGTGATCCGCGGCAAACCCGTCATGAATTGGAGTGAAATGTGGTTCTTAGCCCTTGTTAAAATATTTTTCGAGACGATATGGGTAATTATTTTAACAAGGATTAAATCAAACTAACTAATTCGCGTACTCACTTTAATTATAGTATGTCGAATCATAACCACACCACGTCAAACTTTTCACTACACATGTTCCTTGAAAGGGAGAAAGTCACAGGAGTGAACTTTGTTGACTGGCTTAGGCAATTGAGAATTGTCCTACATGCCGAGTCTAAGTTGCACATCCTTGAGGAACCCCTTCCTGAACCACCTGCTATCGATGCGGCATGGACCATCCGATATACATATGAAAAGCGTGTTCGGGATACGCACAATGTTGCTTGTCTCATGTTATCAAGTATGAGTTCGGAACTGCGAAAGAAATTTGAGCACATGACTGTGTATGACATGATTAACAAGCTGAAGGATATATTCCAACAGCAAGTTAGGCAAGAACATTATGAATGTGTTAAAAGTCTAGCCGGTTGTAAGATGCGGGAAGGAGGGAGTGTAAGTGCCCATGTTTTGAAGATGAAATCATACATGGACCAAATGGAAAGGCTAGGATTTCCTATAGGGAGGGAGCTCGGTGTGAACTTCATACTTCAGTCTCTACCCGCATCATATGAACAGTTTGTCAAGAACTATCATATGCATGGAAATGAAATATCTATAGATGAATTACATGGAATGTTGAAGGATGTAGAATCTAACATGTCCAAGCATAAATCAACCTCATCCACTCATGTTCTTGGTTCTAAGGAACAACATTTTATGAGGAAGAAGAAATCGATCCCATCAGAAGAAGTTGGAATATCCAAGCTTGCTTCAAGTTTTGAGTCTATGGACATTGATGATGTGCCTAAGAAGATTCAACAAGGGGTGGTTTGCTACTTTTGCGGAAGATTTGGGGATTGGGGCCGTCATGCCTGCCCTTCGTACCGAGAGGATATAAAACTTCTCAGAAAAGAGTGAGTTAATTTTCCTACTTGAGGTACATTCATGATTATATTTCATCGCTATTCCTTAATAAGATGGGTTGTTTACCCGAGTTATAAGACTCACGTTTGTCACAAATTTATTTTTGTTACAAAGTGTAGGTCTGTTCGTTGAAAGAAGGAAGAGCTTGAAGAACGGGATCTCTAAAGATGAAATCCTATTGATTGTCCTCTACAAGAGAATTGGGAGTGTTGGTCTCGCCATTATTTCCGGATTAATTATTACTTTTGTATTTATGACCAGCGTGACAAGACTTGCTTTATTGTATGTTCTTTTGAAGATGATGTATGTATTTTGACTCTTGATTTTTTATGAAAAGATTTTTCAGCTTGATGGTTTCATTTCAAATTAGATCCATGTCAATGCTTATGTGTTATTTTTTGTCAATTTATGGTGCTCAAATACACATTTGATGACGATGGATATGGCTTGAAATTGAAACATTTTGAAAAATTGTTTTTGAGATGTTTTATCAAAACTTATCCATATCATAGCATACAAAACTTATCCATATCATAGCATACATAAAGACTCGTTATAAATAATAAGGAAATCATGAATAATTGATTCTTAGATCCAAAAGTGGTTTGGATACATAAGCTCTATGGCATGATCAAACTTGACCAAGTAAACAACATTTACATCGCTTAGATCCATGTGGTTAGGATCTTCGTAAAAGTTTAACCTCGGGTTAAATGAAAGATGCAAATCTTGTTTATTGGACTTGGGTGATTAAGAAATCCTTAACCAATGTTGGTAGGAAGGATTGAGACTTGTTGGATTTTGATCAAACTTGTGTGGATAATCCGTTCAAGTATGCCACACAGAGTGACACTAGTAGAATTCTCCATCACCATCTTAATGATAGTTGTTGGGAGAATGTTTAACTAGACAAAAGGTTTGTGTCTGAAACCTGGAGGTGTTCGGAAATAACCTGAGGAAAATTAAGAATCAGTAAGGGCATATAGATATTAATTCTTAGATCCAGACAAGATGCTATGTTTTCTTATCTATATTGGTTTAAATATGAAATGGGTCATGGGTTTAACCCATAATTCATTTTCTATGAAATACACATTGGTACATGGTGTCACATTAAAGAAAACCGGATATCTTTATTGATGATCTGGTGAAAGGCAGGCCTAAAACATGTATTCAATGTGATTGGTATACATTAATTTTATGAACTAAGTCCTCAATTTAAAACCCAACATTATGGTCACCTAAGCATCTAATATGATTTTGACTAGAAAGAGTCCTTTGCTTGTCAATCTCATAACTTAAAATTATCCAGTCTACATTCAATGGGAGATGGATGAATTATAAACTAATTTGATGCTTATATATATTTAAGTAGTTCATCTGAGTTTTAGGTAGTTGTTTCTTTAACTTACGAGAACCGTGTTTGGTTGCTCAAAAGGAGAAGACAATATCCAAAAGCATTCCAGTGGAAGAACGTAAAACTTAAATAAGAGACCTAATGTTGACACTAGCATTTAATCAGCATAGAGATGCTGGTAAAACCTGACAATATCCATTGCTTCTTTATAATCTGATGGAAGTCAAGAAGGCTGTTTAGATATGATGTTGTCATAATTTAGTAACAGCAGCTTGATGGTGAATCATTGTGAGGTCACCATTAATCGGATACATAGTGGGCCCAGAGTTCACTAGTGAATATAAGAAGGGAATGGTATACATAGATGTAACCCATTTGCTACATCCAAGTACCTGACTTGGGTTAATCCCACATCGAAGGTGTAATCCAAGAAGGGTGAAGGGACTAACATATATGCAATCATAGGCAACTTCAAATACCGACTACAGACAAAGGGTTTCATATTGATTATATGGAAACATGTTCTAGTGGCTATGTTGAAGATGACTTGGATAAAGTGAAATATTGTTGTCACCTTGCGGAAACAAATTAGTTCACTAGGATGTAAGAGACCTGTATCCTTTACAGGATTAAGTTGAGGAAATGATTGAAGCATGTTTTGAGGGTCTTACACATCCATAATATCCAGATTTAGTTTGGATTATGCGAAGCATTATTGTCACTTTGGGGAAACAAGTAAGTTCACATGGAAATGAGAAGACCTAGATCCTTCACAGGGTTAAGTTGAGGAAATGTTTGAAGCATGTTATGAGGTCTTACATATTCATTATATCCAAGTTGTGTCCATGACTGAAGATGACAAAACTTGCATCTTGTGGCTGTAATCTTGCTTTAGGAGAAAGTCAAAAGAATGAGTTTTCTAGAAAGCATAGATTAAGCCAGATACTCTTGTCAGGGCTAGTGGGAGATTTATGTGTTCCTAGTAATATATACTCAAATGAAAAGAATGTCCTAATTTAGGGTTGTTTTCAACCTATTGATGGAATTATTGTTTCACGAGTACAAATAGAGAATATGGGGTAAAGTGAATTCTAAAATTCAAGAAATACTGAAGTATGTTCTTGATGTTCGATGAAAATAAAGTTGTTGTCTTGAGTAAGTTTTACTGCAAGCCAATCTATATTAATAAGACTGTCGATTTTAATCGAAGTTTTTAATATACAAATATGTGGTGTAGATACGATATTTAAATTCCAATGAGTGTCATTGACCCTATTATATACTTCGGAAACATTAAGGGTATGTCGACTCTAATAAACATGAGTGTCAGTGACCCTATTGTGAACTTCAGTTACATTGAGGGTATGACGACTCTAATAAATATAAGTGTCATTAATCCTAATGTAGACTTCGGTAACATTGAGGGTATGACGACTATGATAACAATATGTATGATCTCTTTGATAAACACTATGCAATTGGTTTAATAAGAGAATACGAAAGAGTACAAAGGGATATTGTGTTGATGATCCCATAATTAAGCCGTTGTCAAATACTAGTGATGAATTTCATACTAGTTATAATAGCATTGTTCATGCTAATGACTAGGCTTGAATATCGTTTTAGTAAATGTTTGATTTACTAATAAGATTTGGGAACTGTAAGCAGTATTGCTAACCGATGATTGTATCGATATATAGTGGAGACTATATATACGCATGATGCGGTTACCTTCATTGGTCTTTACTGTGTTCCATCTTAGCATGTTTAATCACTTCCCAGTATGTTTAAACATTCTAAATTTCCACAGCCAGTCATTCTTCAAGGGAAGGAAGTTTGAATTAAGGCTGAGGTTAGGTGTTGGTTATGCATTGATCAAGGATTGAATGCATGAAACGCAACAATAACCTGTGCTTGAAAGGAGTTTCAAGTGACTGGATGACCCACACCTGAGTTCACTTCATGGATCACGATCACAAGTAACTCGGGATGGTAATATCATTACGTCCTTCGACCTGAGATGTATGAATTACTATAGCATGAAACTTTCTAACTTTGGCTATTTCAAAACGTAGTTCGTAACTGGCTATTATAAAGGGAATAGTTTAAATAGCAATAAACAAAAGGCGGTGCGTAGGCAGAGATCGTGCCTCTAACCTATCGAATGCATGTAAGACTCATGATTGAGTCTTGGCCGGTCATGGGCATTTGAAGTGGCTTATTTGGCTTTATAAAAGAGTCCATCTTGCCACTACTTCATACCTTTTGCCTTTTGAGAAAATATACGCTCTTAAGTGCATGTACAAGGCTTAGAGAGAGTATACACAAGAGAGGTTCCAGAAATCAGCGAAGGTGTGCTGTTCTTGATTGATTTTCAAGTGGAAGAATCACTAAATCTTGCTAGCACTTGAAGTTTGACGTGTTCCCGGGGTGGACTTCGATAGAGAGAGCTCAGTTTTGGCTTCTTGGATCATCACCACCTTCACTCACACACTTTCTGGAGCTTAGGATAAGGGTATACATTCTTCTCTTGTTGTTTTTCATGTTGCGTTTCTTTAACATAGAGTTTGGTCCATTATTGGGGTTTCATGGCTTTGTGCTTTACATGCTTGTACCTTGTGTTAATTTTTTTGTACCATGCTTCCTCTTTGTGTTTTGGATACTCTAAAAAGCGCGGCTAGAGTGTCCAATTCCTCAATCTTGGCTCGAGTTGGGTTAAACATTCTTTGTGTGGGGGAATTAGAGTGTTTGGATTTGTTGTGTGCTGTGGTTAGTATGTGTGTACTAACGGTTTGTCTAATGAGTTATGAGGTGATTTGATTGTTATAGATATGACAAATAAAGAGATCCCGACTGAAACTCATGTGACCCTCGCACAAACTGGAACTTCTACAAATCCTGTTTATGAAACTCCTGTTCTAGTTGGTACTTCGGGTACAAAAAATGAATCAGATCAAAGTGATTACATTTACAAGATGGAAAGTGAATTGTAGGAGCTTAGAGATACAGTTCATGGTTTGGAACAACAGAGGTTAACTCAGAATGTTCAAGCAAAGGTTTCGGTAGCAGCTGTTACTACAGTGTCAACTACTCCACCAATTTTAGTTCTGTTTTTTACTGTGACATCACAAGTGATGCAACAACTATTCTTTTACCTGTTTACTTGACAAGGAACTTATCCTTATCGGTACCCGGGATTCAAACAACCTTGTAGCTTTAAACAATTTATGGATTGTAAACCGTCAGAGTATAAGGGTAACACGGATCCCCACGTCACACTGAATTTGTTGAAAGAGATGGTGAAAGCTTTAGATATGTGTAATTGTAAGAATGAATTGAGGGTGCGGTTTTCCACCCAGAGACTTAGAGGAGATGCGAAGGTCTGATGAGATTCTCTCATAGGTCATTTCACGAAGCAGCAGATGGATAGCATAACTTAGGAACAGTTTCAGGAGAAGTTGTGTGATCAGTATTATGGTGCCTTCGGGATCGCTAGAATCATGAAGGAATTCATGGATTTTCAAATGACGGGAAGTGTGTCGCTAGATGACTTGATAAGACAATTTAACGAGAAGCTACAATTTGTGAAACAGTGGGTTCCTGAAAAAGCTTCAAAAGTGAAACACTTTGTGGGAGCATTATACCCGGATTACAGGAGTGCCACCAGGTGGGCCAACACTCTATCTCAAGCGTTTATGTTGGTCCCTTGGTGAGAATAACAACAAGCAACAGGTGTGTAGAAGGAGGGTTGAATACACTTTCTGCGGAAATTGAAAAAATCAAATAAAAGTGTTACACAAAGTAAATCAAACCACAATAAATCGAATGCTTTTATTAAGAAGATGATTACAATGCTTTGAATAAGAAGATGATTACAATAACTATCAAGTAAGCAACTCTTGATATATAACCACCTAATATGAATCTCTCAATCTCTCAAACTTAGCTATCTATAATCAACTTATGATTATAGATACTGACGACTCTCTAAACATGATTTACACAGATTGATAACTTACCAATATCACAACCAATGTGATTATTCGAACACACGAATAGCTTGGCAATCTGTGAATATCTTGATCACGTTGAACTGACAAACAGTGATTCAAGAATCGTAACACATACGGTGAGGTGCGGTTTGGCTCTGCAACACTTAGTTGTTTTTTTGGTTCTGAGTCGTACCTCTAAACTTATCAGGAGGATAAGTATTTATAATCCTGTGCCTACGGTTCCTAACAAACTGGACTAATCCTAGTTTGCTAACTAACTATCGGATAAATCGGAATATTGAATCTTGAATCTTCTTATCTTGAGTCTTCAATCTTCAATCTTGATTCTGAAGTCTTCTTATCCTTGCCGTAGATATAGAGAGATAAAAGATAAATTTAAAACAAATTTAAATTATCTTAAACTGACTTCTTTAGTCGGACTGAGTTACTCAGCTTGAAACTCATCAAGCTGAGTTCTTCCAGAACAAACCCAAATTCAAACATGGACTAACATGTATAATTGTTAACTTATCCTTAGAAGTCTAAAAAATTTACTAAAACATATTTAGTAACTCTATTGAGCTGACTCAGTCTTCACGCTGAGTCGCTCAGCTTGAAACTCATCAAGCTGAAACTCAATATATATATATATCTTAGTTTACGCACACAACTTATCAAACATATTGATAATCTTACTAAGATATAGTCTAAGCTGATTGAACATATGCTCAGCTTATATTCAGCTTATACTCAGTCTGAATCACTATAAGTGTTCAGTCTGACTAAGCTTCATAATTTTGTTTAAGTTGTATGTAGAACACATCTTACAAACTTAACTTTGTCTCATCAAATCTAAACTAATGAGATCATCTTCCCAACAGTTTACCTTAGCCAAGTCGGCTAAGGGTGATGTGAAGGAAAAAGACAAGATGAATCGAGATTAGGTTTCTCAGCTAAAATCCAGGTTTGAACACTACAATGTTCAGAACAGGCAGGGAGGTCAGGGAAGTTAAGTTTAGGGGCAAGGGAATCAAAGAGCTCCGTGGTGCAATAAGTGCAAGTATTTTCAGCATGGACCTTGCACTCCTCAAACGGCGAGATGTGTGAGTTGTAGACATTTTGGGCATGAAGTAAAGAATTGTAGGTTTCCTCATAGTGTTTGTTGGAATTGTCAGAAGGAAGGGCACCGAGCTGGTGAGTGCCGAGTTGATAAAAGAGCAGGGTCTGGGTCAGGAGCGGGATCGGTCGTGGAATCTTCGTCCGCTGTAGGAAAGGCAAGGAAGAACCCTCCGCCACCTGAGGGCAGTGCGTTTAGGATGTCAGATGATGATGCTACGACTACTGATGATGTCATTACATGGATGTTTCTGATAAATTCTATACTTGCGCGTGTTCTATTTGACTCGGGAGCCAATCACTCATTTTTTTCTATGGCTTTTTGTGATAAGCTAAATATGCCTACTACTGATATTACTGCTCCATTAGCAGTAGAGGTAGCTGATGGTATGATGGTTCCAATCACAGCGGCTGTGTCTGGGGATGAAATTGATATTAATGGTATATGTTTTCCAGTTTCTTTTCTGTTGATGCCTATATCTGTTTTTGATGTTGTGTTGGGTATGGATTGGTCGAGCCAGAAAAGAGCGAGAATTAAATGCCATAAGAAACTTTTCTTTTCCTTTAGCTGATAGGTCACATGTAGTGGCTCGCGGTGAGAGAGTTATGTCTACTTTTCATATTATCTTGTACATGCAGGCTAAAAATTCTCTGGCCAAAGGGTGTGAGTCCTTTCTTGCGTATGCCATTGATGTTGAGAAGGAGAAGCAGACACATTTTGATATTCGGGTGGTTTCGGAATACCCCGAAGTGTTTCCTGATGAATTTCCCGATTGCCTCTGGTAAGAGAGGTACAATACAAGATTAATTTAATTCCTAGATCTCATGCAATGGCTAAGTCTTCGTACAGATTAGCTCCTTCTGAGATTAGAGAGATGATGAAAAAGATTTAGGATTGATGATTTATTTGATCAACTACAGGGTGATTCATACTTTTCTAAGATTAATCTGAGATCGACATATCATCATGTACATGTTTCTGAGGTAGATGCACCAAAGACTACTTTCCGTACCTGGTATGGCACTACGAATTTTTAGTTATGCCGTTCAGTTTAACTAATGCGCCTGCGATATTCATGGATTTGATGAATCGGGTTTGCCGACCGTTTCTGGATAAATTTGTGATCGTGTTTATCGATGATATTTTAGTTTATTCTAAAACTGAGTCTGAACACAAAGTTCATTTGAGACAAGTTCTAGAGACTCTGAAACGAGATCAACTTTATGCAAAATTTTCAAAATGCGAATTCTGGTTATGAGAGGTACACTTTCTGGGGTATGTGATTTGTATTGCCGGAGTTAAAGTTGATCCTGCGAAAGTGGAGGCTGTGATGAATTGGAACACTCCAAACTTGCCATTTGAGATTAAAAGTTTTCTGGGGTTAGCAGGTTATTGCCGCAGATTTATTAAAGACTTCTCTAAAATTACGGGTCCGTTGACAAAACTAACTCGCAAGGATGTGTAATTTCGATAGAATACTTAACATAAGGAAGCATTTCAAAATCTGAAGCAGTTGTTGTGTCAGACTCCTATTCTTGCACTACCTGATGGACCTGACAATGTTGTTGTGTATTGCGATATGTTGGGAAAATGATCTCATCAGTTAAGATTTGATGAGACAAAGTTAAGTTTGTAAGATGTGTTCCAAAGTTAACTTAAACAGAATTATGAGGCTTGATCAGACTGAACACTTATAGTGTTTCAGACTGAGCCTAAGCCGAATAAAAGCTGAGCATATGTTTGATCAGCTTATACTATATCTTAGTAAGATTGTCACTATGTGTGATAAGCTGTGTATGTCACCTAAGATATACTGAGCTTTCAGCCTGATGTGTCTCAAGCTGAGTGACTCAGTTTATATACTGAGTCAGCTCAACAGAGTTGCTAAATAAGTTTTAGTCAACTCTTAGGACTTCTAAGGATGAGCTAATTATTATACATGTTGGTTCATGTTTATTTTCGAGTCTGTTCTCGAAGTACTCAGCTTTATGAGTTTCAAGCTAAGTAACTCAGTCCGAGCAAGAAGTCAGTTTAAGAGAATTTAAATATGTTTTAAATTTATCTTTTAACTCTCTATATCTATGGGAAGGATAAGAAGACTCTAGAATCAAGATTGAAGATTGAAGACTCAAGATAAGAAGATTCAAGATTCAAGATTCCGGGTTATCCGTTAGTTAGTTAGCAAATTAGGATAAGTCCAGTTTTTTAGGATCCGTAGGAACAGGATTATAAATACTTATCATCCTGATAATTTAGAGGTACGACTACGAAATGATTACAGAGCCAAATACCTCACCTCAACGTATGTGTTCCGATTCTTGAATCACTGTTTGTTAGTTCAACGTGATCAAGAAACTTACAGATTGCCAAGCTATTCGTGTGTTCGAATATTCACATTAGTTGGGAAATTGGTAAGTTTTCAATCTGTGATTAAATCCTGTTTAGAGAGTCATCCAATATCTATAATCATAAGTTGATTATAGATAGCTAAGTTTGAAAGATTGAGAGATTTACATTAGGTGTTTACATATCAAGAGTTGCTTACTTGATAGAGTCTGTAATCATCTTCTTATTAATGAAAAGCAAAGCATTCGATTGTGGTTTGATTTACTATGTGTAACACTTTATTTTGATTTGTTCCATTTCCGCAGAAAGTGTATTCAACCCCCCTTCTACACATTTGTTGCTTGTTGTTATTCTCTCCAAGGGACCAACAACTGGTATCAGAGCAGGCTAAACAATTTCATACGTTGAAAGTTCAAGATTCTGAGAAAGTTAACAATGTCTACAAGCAATAATTCTTTAAACTTTCCACAGATGTCTGCTAAGGGCTGTCCCATATTTGATTGATCTGACTATCCTATGTGGAAGTTCAGAGCCATGTTGTTCCTCAAGTCCATTGACAATCGTATGTACAATGTTATCACAAAAGGACCAATAATCCCCAAGATTCCTGCAACTGTCAGTTATTCGTCTCCTGGCAGATGTGAAAAGGATATGAGAAAGCCTGTTGCATCTTGGACTGAAGAAGATTGGAAACTACATTCATTGGATGATAAGGTAAAGAGTGTTCTGGAAAATGCCCTGACCAATGATATCTTGCATACAGTGTCAAACTGCGAAAGAGATTTGGGATACATTGAGTATTACATATGAGGGCACTGATCTGGTTAAGCAGCAAAAGAAGAATCACTTGAATAGATCCTATGAAAACTTATTTTCTAAGAAGAATGAAACCTTGCCTGATTTGTTCACAAGGTTTCACTGCTTGATAAATGACCTGCTAAGTGTAGGTGTCAAGAAAGATGAAGCTGAACTTGTACTGAAAATATCTGGATGTGTTACCAGAAGGTTCAATGAAGTAACTGAAGGGTTTTGAACCTGACAAAACCACCATATGACTCAAACTGGTCAAACATAGGTTTGATTCCACTTGTTCAATCCTAAAAGCGGAACTGGATTGAACACAACCCTCTAAACCCCAAAAAGGGTTACCTGATTAAACATAGTTTCTAACCAACAATCCGCAGATAAGGATATAGAAGTATACCTGATCAAAACCTTTAGGATTGCTAAAGAAAGTCCCCCACTACTGCACCTCCTTGGAACTAGCTGCTAGACCGCTCCTGGATTACCAAAACTTCAACACTCAAAACCCGAGTGTGTGTCTGTGCCTCTTGCGTCGATCACCTCTTCGCAAACACCCTTGGTGTTCTTCTTGTTCGGTTTCGACGTGAAGGGAGAGAGAGGCCGAGAGAGAGAGAGTGTTACGAGGGAGAGAGAGAAGGAGAGTGGTGGCTAGGGTTATATTTCTCAATCCTTGTTATGTTATCTTTTAATCCTTAAAGCTTAAGGATATATATAAGGATTAGATGGACCTAAGCCCGTTTATTTAAAAGCCCACTGGTTTTAATTAAACTTTCAACCTTCTCACTTTGATCCCCTCGACTTTACTAGTTAATTAATTAACTATTAATTAACTGGTCCGTTAAATATTAAAACTAAATATTTAATTCCCTTTAAATAATAAATAACTATTTATTATTTATTCCTTTCTAATAATTAATACAAACTGATTAACTATTTATATCTCTATTTTCAATAATTAATACAACTGATTAATTATTTACTTTTCTCCTTTTAATAATTAATCTAACTGATTAATTATTTCCACACAGATTTATGGTGTAATCCAACTGTTCCGTATTGGGTGTGTAGCAGTGTGACCCTTTAGTCTCTTATAACATTTGATACAATGTGCTCATTAATTATCTCTGCACATAATCTAACAGACTCCCAATTGTGCAAGATAAGTAACAGTTACTGCACATTGTTAGCCTAAGGATGTCCCTAGCCAGACACTTAGGGTAAGCAGGTTATAAGAACTCTTATACCCCAAAGTAACTTGTGATAAAACTTCATAAGCAACCTGCTTAGAAGCAACCTGTTATAAACTAACTGTTTATAAACTAAACTATCATAAACTCTCTGTTTATGAATGGGTACGTTTTTATATATACAAACTTGCATATATATAGGTTTGTCCCACTGAATCTAGACACGCCCCTTATGACCACCCTGTTACGGCGTGGCGTTAGAACGCGCTAAGAAGACAACAGTTACCGCATCCCAAACCAAATACCTCAGGCTTAAGGATAACCTATGTGATAAATACTTTTGACATGAATCCACGAAGTATTTTTCATAGTGGGTCAATCCAATATTCGTTACTCTAACGAATATCCGTCAATTTTGGTCCGCAAAAACCTTTTGCAGCTATATTCGATATACTTTCGAATCTACCCCAAAATTACGATGACTTTATAGCCCTATCATAGTTCCCACCACGATAAGTAGTCACGGATGATGTTTTGAATAAACCTAGTTTATTCCTGGATGAACCAAAACATACAAAATTGTGAAGAATAATGAAACTAATTTCTACACCCTTCCATATTCCACCCTGGAATAAAGGTGCACAATTTCTACCATTTCATTGACTCGATTCACGGTGTCTATCTGAATTACTTATTATTTTATATTGTAACTTATCACAGATTACAAAGAAAAATAATATGATTATAAACCTAAAACACAAGACTAGCACCCTGAAGTACTCTTTCTTGGTTTTGCTAGAAATCGTTCTTGCAACCTGAGAACAGTTCTACACTTACTTATTTTATAAAATTCCTTAAACTTAGAGAAACTGGAAATAACTCCAAAGTTTCTGATTTTACAAAATAACCTTCCTGTAATTAAGACTTTAATTACATTTGTAGATATATCAAATCTTATTAGATTTTATTATACATTTGAAACGATAAAACTTTCTTACACCTACTTGTAAGAACCTTGAAATTAGATTCCCTGTGTATGCCAACACTAATCTAATATCACTACTAAGAATGTTAAAGAACATCCTATTTTATCATTTCTAACGTTAACCAACCAACAATATTGAATTAAGCTGACTTACTGAACTTAATGAGTATAATTTTAAGTCATAACTTGACTTATAGTCTCGCAATGATATCTTTATTGAGTACCTCTCAATAAATCATACATTCCTCGGATTAGTTCTTTTTCAAGAACTCACTATTTTAGATAACCTCTAAAAATCATCCGATAATTATATACTCTAAAAGTTCAAACTTGTATTTATCATACTGGTTAAAAAAAAATTATAAACTCTGATAAATACATTAGTCAGGTGCTCCCACAATCTTTTATGGAAAAGTGCATTCCTTTAAAACATCCTTTTAGGACTTAGTCAATCCTTGACTACTATGCCTAAAACTTGTGTTCCAAACACATGTTTTAAAACTTAGTTTTTGTAAGAAATTTGTTTTATGAAACCAAGAACTTGGATCTTCATATATCCATCTTTCAAATTATAGAAAGTGGTTTCATTAAACTTGCCATGAGTGCAAAACACTTATGAAGGCATTTTAAATTTCTTTCCAAAAACATTTAGTATAAAACTCCCTTGATTACAATAACTACCATAATCATTTTTATACTTTCTTAAATGTTTTATCAAAAACTATTATTTCATTTTGTTCAAGACTTTGAACATTCACTTTTCACAAAAATAACTTAAACATTTGTTAAATTAGAAAAACTATCTAATTTTATAAACAACACTTGTTTATTTTAAGCATTTGAATAGTGGAGCCAGCATTTATATAACTACAACAAATCACATCATAAGATTATTACGAATCACCAATCAAGTCAAGACTTGACTTATTGGTACTCTTTTAGTCACAACTGGACTAACCCTGATTCATAATGTAAGAACACGTGCACGGATATGAACTAAATAATTAAAAATTTCCATGAACTCAAACCAAAAGTTTTCCATAAACAAAAAATATAAAACAGTTCAAAATAAAGTTGAGAGAGTTTAAAAACTAGGAAATAAAATTATTAATAATATCCGTTAGCTGCACGTGGGATCTTCTTCATGCTGGGCCGCATCACTTTCCATCTCCTCCTGCAATAAACGATTGCAAGATGTTAGAATACTCATAAAAACTTTTACAAGTGGAAAGTGATAAAGAAGCTGTTTACACGATACCTGAGGTGCCAGCCTTGCCACCTGCCTCGTGACCCTTCGGGCAATCTCTTTTCCAGTGCCCGACCTCACCGAACTTGAAGCACCGATTCTTGGTTCTTGCTTTGTTCGGCTTTGGATTCTTGCCCTTGTTGTCGTTATTAGCCCTGGGTGCACTCTGGCTGGGCTGGGCCTTGCCCTTTCTCTTTCCGTTGCGCCTCTTCCTCTTATTATGCCCGGCATGACCCACCATGAGAATGTGCTTGGACTTGGTCCCGATACTCTGCTCAGCCGTCTTGAGCATAGAGTGTAACTCAGCCACGGATTTCTCCATGTTGTTCATGTTGTAGTTGACTATAAAAGTCTTATAGTCATCTGACAACGAGTTGAGTATCGTATCCGTTGCTAGCTGCAACGGGACTGGGTACCCAAGTCGCTCTAGGTGGTCCATGTAACCTTTCATTTTCATGACATGGTTACTAACCAAGGTCCCCTTAGCCATCTTGCACGAGTTAAATGCCTTGGTGGCATCATAACGCTCTGTGCGAGCTTGCTCCTGGAACATGTCTCTCAGCTGGTGGATCATGTCTGTTAGAAATATTAAAGTGAGGGGTGTAATATGTAAATACACCAAAGTTGGGAAATGCTATAAAAGGCATTTCCCAACTCATTATCAATTAAGCTTTTCATATTTCTAAACTCTTGTGTGTGTTTTCTCTCTTAGCTCTCGGCTCTCTTTCTCTCTACCGTTTACACATATAAACACATACATTAACTCTCAAGCATTGCTTCATCCGTATAATAAGGGACCAACAATTGGTATCAGAGCCAAACTTGTTTTTGGCTCTTGATTGTTCGAAAGAAGACAACCAAATCTCGAAGATTTTAAGCTTTCAAGTAGAAGAAGCTCACGGGTTTACAAAGGTTCAAGAACTTCATCTTTCTTCAAGAAAAACTCAAGCTCAAACGATTCTTAAAGGTAGAACTCAGTAAAGGTACAAACTACATCTTCTTTAGTTTTGTTTTGAGTTGTTTCGAGTGTCTTACAAGGTGTTCTAAACATTCTCTTTGAGGAAAAACACAAACCGTGGGTGTCTTTATATACATTAAGGAAAAAGGGTCATTAAATACTCACTTTTTCAATATTAAATTTTCTGGGTATTAAGGCATTTATGGTGTTCTTGGTCTGAAAGTACAACTTGAAGAAGATGAAATCATATTTTATAATTTATTTAATTATAAATTCTTGATAGTTTAATTGTTGTACAAGGAAAATCAAGTACTTGCCATACCAATCAAGTACAAGTGGGTAGACACTATACAGGGTATGGCTATCTGATTTGAAAAGGACACCTCAGACTCTATCAGCCGCATTTCTAATCGCACGCGATTGAGTGGTGCGACTTATAGAACTGATTCTATCAGCCGGTTTGTAGAAGCAATCGCACACGATTCATAATTGAAAAACTCAATCCTTTAATCGCATGCGATTTAAGCAAGAGTAGTTTGATTCGCATGCGATTAAGTTACATGTTCTTTTAGGAATCGTATTTGATTGTCAGAACTAACCGTTTAAATTCCAAGTGTTTGAAGCTACAGGTTTGAATCGCATTCGATTGGTTACCTATTCAATCAATACTAAGCTAATTGCTCATTTGCTTTAAAGGATCACTCATTCGCACACGATTGGACCAATCGCATTCGATTAGAAAACAGTGATTCCCAAGACTTGGACAAGTGATTAACTCTTTGGACTTGACCAAAAGAACTTGAACATTTGAACTTAATCAAACAATATAATTCACAATTTAATTTAATTTAAATCAGATCTAATTCAAAGGTGAATTACATTACTTAAAGTCTATTTAGTTCAAAATTGAATTTAACCTTTACAAGATCTAATTCAAAGTTGAATTTCAAAAGACTTTGTTCTTTCATCACTTTTAGGAAAGCTTTCGAACAATCAAACCATCTAACAAGCAAACGATCTTTTTCAACTAAAAGTCATTAAGCATGTCAATTACAAACGAGATGATGTCTATAGGTACCGATACAAAACCTCCTGTTTTGTTTCGAGGGGAGTACAATGTTTGGAAAGGAAGGTTCATGGACTTCCTAGAGCACAACGAAATTTGTGGAGACAAAATGATTGAATGTATCCACAAGGGAAACAAGAAATTCACAAGGATCGTTGAAGCTGACCCGACCAACAATCCTCCCATTCTCCGACATGAACGCGAGAAGACAAATGATGAACTGACTGCAGAAGAGAAGGAGATCAAGAAAGCTGAAAGGCTTGCAAAATACTACCTCAAACAAGGTCTCTCATTGGAAATCTATCTCAAGATAGACAGCCTGGGAACTGCCAAGGAGATATGGGATGTGATCAAGAGACAGCTGCAAGGGACAGCACAAGGAGAGTATATCAAAAGAACTCAACTGGTGAATAGCTACCATGAGTTCAAAGCTCGTAAGAATGAACTCCTGTCCGAAACATATGGGAGATTCTGCAAGCTGCAAAACGAGATGAGATCTAACCAGATAGTTCGAACTGACCTTGATTTGAACTGTGTTTTTCTAAATTCCCTAGGTACAGAGTGAAAGGGCTATGGCAGACTATACAAAAAAATCAACAAAGATCTCACTTCTGTCACCTTCCACAACATTTTTGAAGATCTCAATCAGTACCAGAATGAGATACTACAGTCCACTCCAAAACAGCCTGCTGCAGATCCTCTTGGTTTGGTGGTGGCTGAAAGAACCCCTAGGGAAAGCACATCAAGACCAATGAAACTCAAACAGGTGGTCATCAGTGATTCTGACCAAGATGATGATGAGGACGATTCGATCGAAGCAACTTTTCAGGCTCTTACAACAGCTAGCAAAAATTTCAAGAGCCGCTTCAGCAAGACTAACAATCGACAGTGGTTCACATCCGGATCAAGAAGATCTGAAAGAGCAGCTCTAGTAGACAAACCCAGATATCAAAGAGATGAGAGGAAGGAAGAAAAGAAGGTTGAGTCTAAATGTTACAACTGTGGAAGGTCGGGCCACATGATCAGGAACTGCCCGATGAAAAAGGTAAAAGATGCAGAATACTATCGGCAGAAGTACCGCCTGTCTAAACAAAAATAGGCTGGGAACGTGCTGTTAGTTGAGGAGGATCAGTTTCTTGATGACACAGGCTCAGCCAGTGATCTAGATGGTGAAGATCACGCACAGTTTTGTCTGATGGCTCACAACAGTGAAGGAGGCAGAGAGGATGATGACGGAGATGAGCTCTCTGAGTCAGATAAGGAAAGCCTGGAAAATGGAAAGGTATCTTCTAGCTCTAACGTTAATATGAGTCATAAACATGAACACATTCAAATCATATTAAATCGCATAAAAGAGTTAGAATGTCAGGCACTAGACTTAACCAAAAGAAATCAAGTTCTAGAAGATAGTTCACACACTCAAAAATTGGAGGCACAAACAAAAATTAAGAAGTTAGATAACAACTTAATCAGCCTTCGGAACTAATTAGCTGCTAAAGAAACTGAGCTCTTAGAGTTAACCAGTAGGACTAATAACACTATATTAGACCTTAAAGCAGAATGTGCATGTGCAGAAAAAGATTCTGAGATTCTCAAACATGAACTTAGAGATGAACTAAGTACCCTTTACTCTAGAATCTATGAACTTGAGTATCTTCTGTCCAAACGTGATCAAAGTGAACAGACCATCTCTCAATACAAAGAAAAGGAACATCCTTTCTCTAGATGGAATTTCGATGGGATGGGCTTCAAATTGAGAAAGATTACGTCCACACAATTATATAATGCTGATCTGTTTGGCGAAGGCCTTACCCAACGGATGGTTTTTATTGGTCAAGAAGAGGAACGTATTGAAGAAGAGGTCAAACGAACCCTTAATCTCAGAACTGCAATTTCATTTGACTACTTTGATCTCAATGACTCATACCTCACCTGTCTCACGTCATCATCTGATACTGATGTTTCATCTTCTGTCTATTCTGATGAAGAACTCTCCTCTCCTGTTTCACCAAAGCCCACTTTTGAATACATTCCCCACAAGGAATTACAGCAAAGGTTTCAAACCTTACAGGAGTTTTGCTTCACTCATCTAGTTCAAGATGACCTTACCAAAACCTTCCAATCAGAAACCACATCTGAACCCTCTCCACTAGTTCAAGAAAACGCCATCCTCCACAAGCGTCTCCAAACAGTATTCAATCTTGATGGCAAGATCATTGACGACTTGTGCAAAGAAAATTTTGAATTGCTTGAACGAATCAAAGAGGTCGAAACTGCACTGGAACCACCCACTCCATTTACCTTCTCATCACAGGGAACCATATTAGATGAACGAATTGAAGGTTCCAAACATGTGTCTACATCTTCTCAAAATGTCAAACTAGTAAAATCTGTTAATCATACTGCGGTAACAACTCTTAAACTTAAACAAATTTACAAACCAAAGGAACTGTCCACTTCTAATCACAGTTCTCGTGTGCACTTAGACGTACCTGAATCATCACGAGCTGCAGCCAGCCGACCACGACTTCATTCTAATCTTTTACCCTCTGCTGCAGATGTGAAGAAGACTGGAAACAAGAAGTGTGAAATAAATACATCATGGAAAAGAGCTATTCCTAGGTCCACTAGGAGATGTTCAAATTTGAAACCTGTCTGTGAAAACATTTTGATGTTTGCTTCTGTTTGTAATCATTCCTGTTCACAAGACAATACTGCTTCTACCATGTTTTGTATGAGTGATGGATGTACTCATGGACACTGTGAATTTAATTGTTGTTATGATCAATTGAGAAAGTCTTTAGGTATTAAACCATGTGCTGACTGGACGGATTTTTATGCTAATCTAGTCTATATTCCATTTGTAAATTCCAAAGGTTACATCATTAATCAATGGATCACCACTCGTCAATCACATGCACTTAAACGTCTAAACAAATCCAAACGATTGCTCACGATCAAGGAACTAGAAGTCTACCGACGGCAGGCTATGAAGCATTTAAAAGGGCTTGGATTGCACAGGAAAAACACTTGCATTCTCAAAAGCGTTCTCGCAATTCCCCTTCAAAAATATCCAAACCTTCAAAACCCAAGCCATCATCCATCCAACGAATCGCAAAAACTACTAATCGCAGTGCTCCAGTTCAGCAAAAGCAAGTTGATGCACCGAGGCCACAGAGAATTCTTAAGAATTCCTCGCAACCATGGATTCGCAAACATAACGCTTCCGCAACTCTACCGAATCCAAAACCTCTGATTCCATCAACTGTCAAACCAACAGTAGTAAAGAAACATTCTTCTTAACCAATTTCTCCCAAATCTATTCATTCTCGACAAAAGATTCAACCCACATGGGTAATTAAGAATAGATCATCTCAAGTTTCACCACAACCAGTAGACACAATCACTACTCAACCACCTTTAGGAACTAACAATCAATGACCCATTCATATATGGGGACCTGAACGTGCTTTATTCTCTTATTGCAGGTGCCTCACTTGTGGTACGTTGACTCCGGCTGCACCAAACATATGACTGGCAACAAAAGCCTTCTCAAGAACTATGTTCCTAAGTACTCCGGGAATGTACGTTTCGGGAATGACAATGTTGCACCAATAATGGGGTACGGAGACATTGAGAAAAAGCACATCAAAATCAAGAAACTCTCATATGTTGAAGGGTTGGGTCATAACTTGTTTAGCATTGGACAGTTCTGTGATAAAGACCTAGAGGTCGTGTTCAAAAAGAACAAATGTTCAGTTTTAACTTAAAATGGAGATGAGTTGCTCGCAGTTTCTAGAAATTCTAACCTGTATTCCATTGACTTGGAAAACTATGACTCTCCTATCTCTGTGTGTCTACTGTCCGAAGCATCTACGGATCTGACTTGGCAATGGCACAGAAAACTCTCATACCTGAACTTTCAAAATATTAACAAATTAGTCACTGGTGACTTGGTGAGAGGCATTCCGAAGTTAAGGTTCAAGAAGGATCATCTGTGTGCAGATTGTGAAAAAGGAAAAATGAAGAAGGCTTCTCATCAATCTAAACAAGTATTTAGCACTACGAAGCCTTTGGAACTCCTGCACATGGATCTGTGTGGTCCTATGAGAATCCAGTCCAAGAATGGGAAGAAGTATATTTTAGTCATGGTGGATGACTACTCTAGATATACTTGGGTCAAATTTCTGCGCTCAAAAGATGAAGCCACTCCAACAATCATTTCCTTCATCAAACAACAACAGAACAAGCATAGTCAGAGTGTTATCTCTATCCGGACAGACAATGGAACGGAATTCAAAAACAGTACTCTGAAGAGCTTTTGTGACCTTGTGGGAATCAGCCACCAGTTCTCTGCTGCATACACACCACAACAAAATGGTGTAGTGGAACGAAGAAATAGAACTTTGGTTGAAGCTGCCCGTACAATGCTTTCATATTCCGGGCTCCCACCTTCTTTCTGGGCTGAAGCAATTAGCACTGCCTGCTACACGCAGAACCGCTCTTTCATTAACAAACGCTTTAATAAAACTCTATATGAACTGGCCAATGGCATAGTGCCTAATATCAAATACTTCCATGTATTTGGTAATAGGTGCTTTGTACTAAATGACAAGGATACTCTAGAAAAATTTGTCCCCAAAGCGGATGATGCTGTTTTCCTAGGTTATTCTACTGAGTCCAAAGCCTACAGAGTTTTTAACAAACGTACAAAGAGCATTATTGAAAGTATCAACGTAACATTTGATGATACATTGAATGTTACAGATTTTCCACCTAAATCAACAGTTAATGCTTCTGAACATACCTGTTCAGGACCTGCACTTCAAAATAAAGTATCGGAGATCCTTCAGTTGGTATTCAAACAAGATCCGCAACAACAAACGAATGCCAATTCTCGGGTTTCTTAAGCATCATTGAACCCACCAAGACTTATGACGCATTAGATGATCCAGATTGGGTAATTGCCATGCAGGAAGAATTACACCAATTTGATCGTCTTAAAGTCTGGAGATTAGTTCCTCTTCCATATGGCAAATCTGTTGTTGGAACTAAATGGATGTTCAAGAACAAACGGGATTCGGATGGAGTGGTCATACGTAACAAAGCTAGGTTGGTTGCTAAGGGATACAATCAACAGGAGGGCATTGACTATGATGAAACTTTTGCCCCTGTTGCTCGAATTGAAGCTATACGCTTATTTCTAGCATATGCAGCCTCCCGGAGTTTTCGAGTCTTCCAAATAGATGTAATACCGCTTTAACATAATTTCAACACCCAAGCTGAATCGCATGCGATTAACACACCACAGTGTGAATCGCATGCGATTGAAAACACTTATCAGCCTCCTCCACACTTCTATCAGCCGCGTTTTTTACCGCTTTAACAACCAATCACGGCTTGACATGTGTCTTTTTACACTACTACAAGTTACCCCAACCGTTACCATTCTTCATTCACGCGTTTCAAATTTCACAAGTGCTCTCTCGATTTCTTGGTTACTTTAATATACAAATCATCTCGTTACTCAGCCAAAATTTGAAATTTTAGTGTTAAAATACTCGAAATCACAAAGGTAACAACTTGTATGGGTTACTTTTTGAAGTTTTTGAGTTAAAAGGATACTTTTTGGCCTTAGAACACTGTTTTGCGTATGAGGGTTTCGAGACTTTGAGTGGATTTTTGGTACACGAAACAAACTTATTTGATGAAACAAAGTTCGCGATGGGTTGTTTTAACATATGAGGAACACTTTGGTGCAAAAATCTTTCAAAAATCTTAAAAAGTGTTCTTCGTGTTCTTGGGGAGTATAAACATACTCAAATGATTCGGTTTTTGGTCTAAAAGGAAGTGTTAGGGTGGTTTTTGGGGCATGCTTCAGTACTACAAATGTGTTTATCATTGTTCACTTAATGAAATAAGATATCAACAATAACTTTTCAACACATTAATTTGGTATCTTCACACTGAAGCCCTCCAGTGTTGGATAATTTTTCTATCTAACACTTCATACTTGAAATTTTTGGTTCAATACAAACTCCATTATATAAATCATACATTGGATCCAAATTCAAAAGAAATGTTGTTCTCCAATCTTATCACTGTCACTATGCCTTAACGTTTTTATCTATCTGTACAGATAAGATGGCCCAAGCAATTCGTGACCCAGAGGAGATCATGCCTCAAGCTGAGTTCCTTAGCACCAGGACTCACCCAAATAACCACTATATTGATCTTACCAAATTCACGACCCCCACTCATCCCATTGTTCCCGAAATTCTTAAAGTCTACCCTCTGAACCACCTCCTAACCTACAACCCTGCAACAACCGGCACATATGTTCCTGAACTTTATGTTCAACAATTCTGGCAGACATGTGATGTACGAATCAATGAAAGAGGTCAAGAGGTTATCCAAAGGTCAATTCAAACGCACCAGCTTGCATCCAAAGTATAACACTTTCATGACGGTGCTTCAGAGGTGTCTCACTCCAAAGCATTCTGGCTACGAATTCCCAACGGAATATCAACTCAAAATCTTTGTAGAAGCTGCAACTCACATGCATGTGGATTATGCATTCCTTCTCTTCCAAGACATCAAAGCATCTATGCAAAGGAAGAATTCCCAAAAGAAGAAGGATGCTAACCTGCTGCCATACCATCGCTTCCTTCCGATGATAATACAATATGTGATGGACAGGAATGCTGACATTCCCCGCCGAGCAGGTCTACCCTCTATAACTCCTAAACTCTTTCAATACATTAAACCTGCCACTCCTGCCAACCTACCAGCTCCAAAACCTTTCCCTGAATCTCTTCTAGATCTATGTGAGCAGAATGATGTTGTGAGAACTTATAGGGAGAGTGTAGGAGCACCCTCCATGGTTGTGCCAGAACCGGCCATACCTACCCAAGGGGAAGTAGCACCAGGTGAGAATATAGAGGTTAGGACTCATCTATCTATGGCAGATGCTGAGAGGGGAGTGGAGAGAGAAAATGTTGAGAGGGGTGGTGAAGAAGGTGAAGGTGTTGAGAGTAGAGAGGGAGGGGATGCATATGATCCCGCCACCATTCAAGCCATAGTTCAATCTCTTTCTCAATCTACCCGAACCCAAGCTGTTCTTACTGAACTTGGACTTGACGATTCTGAGTCATCCAGTTCTTCTCAAGCCTAGTCTGCTTCCCATCAAGGAGGTGCCCCTTCCTTTGAACTTGCTATATCTCCTGTGGGCACCCCTGACCAACCAATCGAACAACCAGCAGAAAGCACACCCTCATTCATGAAACTTACTGACCCACATACTACCTCTCCCGACCAGACTCACCCCGTTCAAACTACTCAGGTCATTCCACAACCTGGTGGTCTGGTCATTCCTTTGACTTCAACTGCCCAAGCAACCACCATTCCTATCATTCGCAGGGCCATAGTTGCTCCTGAACATGACATTCCAGTAACTTCGCCAAGTCATTCTTTATCTATTGAATCTGGTTCCATCACTCCTGACTCTCTTATTCACCCTGATCAATATGCGGGGTATGATGCTGGTAGCGGTGATGATGAAGATAGTTTTGTAGTTAGGAGTGCGAGTGATAGAGAGGATGTGAGAAAAGAAAAAAATGAGTGCTGAGGGTTCCCCAAACCCAGAAAGCCGGGAAGCCACATCTACTATGAGGCCTAGCACTGCTGAGCCTCATATTGAAGAAGTCGCGGTGATCCCTCCCGTGCAAGTTTCTGCCCCACCAAGCCACTACGGTGTCTCTCAACAGACTCCGTCTTTATTGCACAGGGTTATAGCACATACACTGGGTCAACCCCAATTGGGTGTTGGACCTATTGAACAAAGAGGACCGTCTCCCTCGTCCTTGACTCCTTTTCGTGCACAATTTGATATGCCGCGGATCTCCGCTTATCTTGAACAACACAAAGTCACCATTGATGCACTGAGCTTGTTGGCTCGACAAGTCTCCTCAACTTCCATAGGTGGTATCTCTCAAGGTGCCATTCGAGGATTGGAAGGAAATCCTGCTGGAGCCTACATCCATGCTGCTCCAGTAGGTGGTTCTGCCTCTGTGGCAGGTACCTCAACCGGTAATCTGAGTGATTCCGGGTTTGTTTCACGTGCAGATCTTCAACTTGCTATTCAACAAGCCGTGTCCCCAATCCGCCAACAACTGCAGGAGACAAATTCAAAGTTGGATCGGATCGAAGAGGCTTCCAGGGAACAATCTGAGCAACTCACTCGTATTGAAAATCTTCTTGCAGATCGCCCTCCAGCAACAGCCCCTCAACCTCAAGCTGATGTCACTTCTCTCTTAGTGGATGCTCTGAAAAGCATACTTTATGCGAAAATTCTTGAACAGAGACCAGACACTGCTTATGATCAAGACCTTTTGACTACTCTACGGGCTGAACGAAATCCACAGGGAATCTCCTTGGATGACTTTACAGAATTTCATGAGGATGTCAATAGGAAAATAGATGGGGTGACAAGAGGTTTTTACAACTCTCTTCAAAAAGTAACTGACCGACTGACGGTACTTGAACAAACCTGTCAGGCCCAGGCTCAGGGGTTAAAGAGGAGGCGGGATGATCAGGATCCTGATAATCGTCCCGAGGGGGAGAAAAGAAGAAGATACATAACTGCCCCCTTAGCTGCAACTTTACCTGTACCATCCTTCAGCAAATATCTACCTACTGGTACTAGTTCTGCTGGAAGTCAGCCTAAGCAACAACAATAAGCAACTGAACAGATGGCCGATGAAGTTCATGAACGACAACAAGTAGAAAATGCTGACAAACAAATTGTACTCTATGTACCTCAGCAACAAAATGAACCGAGGCCTGTAACTCTTGAAGAAGGGGAAATATCGTCTGAACAAGCCCATGCCTTTGATTTTAACTGGACTAGTGATTCTGATGCTGAAATGGAAGATTTATATGGATCACTACACATATCACCATCAAGGCAAATGGGAGAAAGCAATCTTGCTGAACCAGAAGAGGAAACCTATGACCCAGAAATTCAAAGGATTTTTGAAGGTATTGATGATTATGTCGAGATTGCTACTCGTCCTGCTTCCCCCAGAATCATGGATAGATTCGAAGAAACCTTTAATGAACGAGAAATTGCTGCAAGAAGAAAAGAAAGAGCAGCAATTTCTAGAAGGGAAACAAGGAGAAAACCAAAGAAGCCAAAGCCTTTCTTTGATGTTTCAAGGGTTCTAGGGGGTATAAACTTTGAAGTTCATCAACAATTCCCTCCTTCTCCGGGTCAGTTTCAAGAATCAGCTGCATATATTCTGGAAAGGAACAGACAAACTGAAGCAGCTGAAAAGTTCAGAAGAGAATCCGAATGGCCCCTTCCACCAAACTTTCGAATGCCAGCTCCACCTCAGGTACAACGTGGAGCCCCAAGTCTAGATGCTAGCAACATGTTCACAAGAAGTGCAGGAAATCAACCGATATGGAAAGAATTTCATGTAAATGCTGCATATCTTGAAGAAAGAATACCTAACATCTTTTGCAGCACGCCAATACAGGTTATTTCTCCAGAATTGCGGAACATGGATGATAAGCAATGAAGAAGATATGAACACATTCTTACTCAATCCATGATCACTCCAGAAGAAAACAAATCAGATTACCCAATCGTGGAACTCATCAATGTCTACACACAAACCACCTTCAATATCAAGTATACAATATTTCATGTGAAAAGGGCAAACAATGTAACATATTTCCTCACTGAAGCTGATCTGAGGTTTGTTAAAGTGGAAGACATCAGTTTTATCTTTGACACTCTCTCACAATAGAAGGGAAAGTGACCAGAAGAAGAATTTGGAAGAGTGGCTTTGATGAGATACCTTAGAAATCTGATGGAGTTCATAGAGGAACATGATCTGCAACTTGGAGCTGAGAACAACTACAGAAAGATCAACTTGGTAAAACCGAATTCTAGTCATCCTGACTTAGAAAAACTTGAGGAGTTGACTATAGTTGATGAAGGACATGAATGCTTCAGAGGTGAACGAGGAGTTATCTCCAAGAACACCAAGGGTGAAAAGATCTTTATCAGATTAGATAAGCTCATGTCCTACTCAGATGGTACACTAAAAATCCTTCATCATAAGATTCATCAGAAGGTATGGGATAACCAAGATGCCTACACTTATGCACAACATGCTCAGGCCTACTAAGCAATAGATCAGATGAAGACCACAATATCCAACCGGAGGCAAGTAAGGAAATGGCAGGTGGCATTCGGCATTCGCAACAAATCTGTTTATGAATAGCTTTTCTATGTTTTAATTTGTTGTGAATGATTACACACCTCACTTAGGGGGAGATTGTTAGAAATATTAAAGTGAGGGGTGTAATATGTAAATACACCAAAGTTGGGAAATGCTATAAAAGGCATTTCCCAACTCATTATCAATTAAGCTTTGCATATTTCTAAACTCTTGTGTGTGTTTTGTCTCTTAGCTCTCGGCTCTCTTTCTCCCTACCGTTTACACATATAAACACACACATTAACTCTCAAGCATTGCTTCATCCGTATAATACGGGACCAACAATGTCATAGGCAAGAGTCTCTATCATGCTTTACTGCAACTCTAGACTCATAGTTGCAAGCATGAGGCAGCTGACATCTAGGGCGTCATTGGAGTGCTTCTGAAAAGCCTCCCTGACGTCTGCCCTAGCGTTACTAGCAAGAGGGTTTCCAAGAGGTTGTTCTAGGACATGCCACTTTCTCTCGTGCCTAAGCATGATCCGGAGGTTTCTCTCCCACGTGAGAAAGTTAGGACCGACAAGGTTGTCCTTTTCAAGAATGGAGCGGAGAGAGAGGTTGTTAGTACTAGTAACGTTGGTTGCCATCTAAAAATTAAAACTTTGGTTTAATTAGTAATTGAAGATAAGCTTTCTAATCATATATCATCAAACCCATAAATAATATATATTAGACCTAGGACCCATATTTTACATACTTGACGCAAGGTTTGGGCACTTCCCGCCAAGTCATGATATTTCTGGTAGGTAACACCCTGTACCAATCGTACCTAACTGATACGACTCCTAGAACCTCGTAGAGCACTTAGACCCAGTCTAGTATGTTTAACTCTACTCTAGTGCTTTTTGGGCTGGGACTCCCGATTATCACCAAAATAGATCGTACCACCTAAGACAGCATGAATTCTGGCCGGGACTCCCGATTATGGCAGAATCTTTCATGCCCCTTCCCGCAATGGTTTGAACCTGGATGCCCAAGGTTTGGGCACTTCCGACACCCGAGTACCGTTTAACAGCAAGGGCGTACCATTAGGTGGGTAGCACACTGATCTAAGATTTTCTTGGGTTTTATAATTAAGTTAAAAAATTAATTTTCCAGTTTTTGAAAAACTATTTTTAAACTAACTGTTTTAAAAATACGATTTATATGTGTAACTAGACTAGGTGCACAAAACGGCCTTTATAAGTTTCAAACTTATAACCTTGACAAAACTTTAAATTTATAAAAAATTTAGTTAATACGACTACCAGACGAAGTCATATTTTAGTTTGTCATAAAACGCGTGGTTTTTCACTATTTAATAACAACCTGTTATTAAACCCCTTTTATTTAGCATCATATAAGTGTCGCAAAACTATATGAAAAACAATAAATAAAAGAAACACAACCACGCAAGATAATAAGAACAAACATATAAAGCCCTATGGTTTTGCCAACTAATCCTAAGGTCAAACCTAAGGATAAAATGACTTGGATTCGCCTTTCTTGATATGTTGCTCCCACTAGCCTTGACACCTCCCCGAAGTATCCGTGCTACGCGTATTATAACACCATTCTTCATCACCTTCTTTGAGTCCATCTTGGTTGAGGGATAAAACTATTACTAATCTATTACAAATACAATATTGAATGGGGTTGTAAATGGCACGCAGGCCTCCCCGAACCAGTACAATATTACAAATAAGAAAGGGATTGTAATTGGCACGCAAGCCTTCCCAAAACCAAAAGAAAAAAAGAAGAAAATGAAAAACGAGTCCTAAGTCGGCAAAACTATAGCTATCACAACCACACAATTATATATAAGCACTATATATATAAAAGTCAACCACGCAGTTATAATATATAAACAATAAACTCTGTTGTTAAGCACATAACCTGATTTGTTCAAACATTCTCATTTACCCTTTTGATTAATACCTATTAACCAAAAATGAGAATTATGATCTTCTAATTTATTTGACCAAACTAGTTTTTAACAAAACTTTAAAACCTTGATCTCATTCAAAACTTGAATGAAATCCTCATGTCGCGTTTCTTTACTAGTTTTCCAAAAACTAAAAACCGACAACTTTTGGTCAATTAAATATTATCTTATTTGTTTCTCCATAATATTATATAAGCTTTATCTTTTTATAATTTATTCAAAAATGACTAAACTAGTCATAATAAATAAAAGTCTATATATTTTAACTAAACTAATTAAAATATATAACACTAGTTTATATAACATCTTATTAATTTTATAACTTAAAATTAATAATCCTTTTGTATTAATCCGGAAAAACCATCTTGGGCCAACGTCACCTGTCAACCCGAGAAAAAACCCACTGGGCCAAGACCCTCCTGGGCTGAGAACCCCATTGGGCCGAGAAACACTTGGGCCGTGAACCTCGTGGGCCGAATGCCCTTGGGCCGTGAATTTTTCTTGGGCCGAAAACCTTTTGACCGAAGCCCATTAGGCCTTAGCGCCGCTAAGTCTCTCTTAGCGCCGCTAACGGCCACCACCCAACACGGCGATGTTCTCGATTCCCGTTTTCTGATTAATACATGAAATATTTAAAATCTTTTTTAACCTATTAAAAACTAACTGTTTTTAATATACTGATTAAAAAAAGACTAGATTTATTTTCAAGAAACCAAAAACTATTAATTATTAATATTAACAAAACTTGTTTTATTAATAACTAATTATCCTAAAACTTGATTTCAACCTTTTAAACAAAAAGGGTTCAAAAACTGGTTAAGATCTAGTTTTAGATAAAAGTTTTTCCCTTTTTTAACCGTTTAAACCCTAACCTGGTTTAAACCTAACTGGTTAAAATCAAACCTTTTATAAACTGGATAAAAACAGAAAACTTGTTTTTATCCTTTTATGGTTTTCGAAAAACAGAGGGGAAGAAACAAGATGAAGAAGATCATATAATTATCAAACAAACCAACTAATTATATAAACTAGGTTTAACTGATTAAAAAAACTGTTTAATTTAAAACTTAATTCAAACTTATCCTTATCCAAAAATCATGACCCTTTTAACCATTCAAACTAACTGTTTGAATTTTCTGATTAATAAGATAAACCTGATAACAAAACAAACTGTTTTGCCACCTTCTTGATTTTCGAAAATTCCAAGAACAAGTAGAGAATCAAGAATATAACCTTAATCTAAAAACAGATAAAACTAGAAACTATGGATCATAGAGCCGAGGCTCTGATACCACTGAAGGGTTTTGAACCTGATCAAACCACCATATGACTCAAACTGGTCAAACATAGGTTTGATTCCATTGGTTCAATCCTAAAAGCGGAACTGGATTGAACACAACCCTCTAAACCCAAAAAAGGGTTAGGATCTGTAAAACTAATGATCAAACATAGTTTCTAACCAACAATCCACAAATAAAGATATAGAAGTATACCTAATCAAAACCTTTAGGATTGCTAAAGAAAGTCCACCACTACTGCACCTCCTTGGAACTGGCTGCTAGACCACTCCTGGATTACCAAAACTTCAACACTCAAAACCCGAGTGTGTGTCTGTGCCTCTTGCGTCGATCACCTATTCGCAAACACCCTTGGTGTTCTTCTTGTTCGGATTCGACGTGAAGGGAGAGAGAGGCAAAGAGAGAGAGAGAGAGAGTGCGACGAGGGAGAGAGAGAAGAAGAGTGGTGGCTAGGGTTATCTTTCTCAATCCTTGTTATCTTATCTTTTAATCCTTAAAGCTTAAGGATATATATAAGGATTAGATGGACCTAAGCTCGTTTAATTAAAAGCCCACTAGTTTTAATTAAACTTTCAACCTTCTCACTTTGACCCCCTCGACTTTACTAGTTAATTAATTAACTATTAACTAACAGGTCCGTTAAATATTAAAACTTAATATTTAATTCCCTTTAAATAATAAATAACTATTTATTATTTATTCCTTTCTAATAATTAATACAAACTGATTAACTATTTATATCTCTTTTTTCAATAATTAATACAACTGATTAATTATTTACTTTTCTCCTTTTAATAATTAATCTAACTGATTAATTATTTCCACACAGATTTATGGTGTAATCCAACTATTCCGTATTGGGTGTGTAGCAGTGTGACCCTTTAGTCTCTTATAACATTGGATACAATGTGCTCATTAATTATCTCTGCACATAATCTAACAGTAACCACAGCATTGAGGGCTGGAGGAACACTACATATGTATAACCTACAGTCCATCTATGGCTTCTTGCTTAATCATGAATAGATTACACAACACAAGAAATATTCTTAACAACAACTTAAGGATTCTGATATCGCTGTTTTTATATATATATTTTTACGCGATATCCGGGTATTTTTAGCCAAATATGATTCATATTGTGTCAAACAGGTACTCTTTACCATTGTTTATCTATTTCAGACTAAAATGCACAAGGCAACGTAAAGTGTGGCTTAAAAAGTCGGAGAGCCAAGAAAAAAATGATTCGGGGAGATAGCGGCGCTAAAGTTAAAATTTAGCGGCGCTAAACCTTAGTGGTTAGCGTCGCGATCGGGGAAGATAAGGGCAGGATTTTTTTGAATTTCAAATCTGCTACGAATCTGGGATAAAAAATAGATAGCGGCGCTAACTAATAGTTAGCGGCGCTAAGTCCTTGTTAGCGGCGCTATCTCGCAGGATCTTCCATCTATAAATAATCGCATTCCTCTCCGTTTCTGGAACCTTTGCACCACTTTCAGCCGTCATATAACCCTAGAAAAGTTCAAGAATCGATCAAGGGCAGCTTGGAGCATTACTTTGAAACTTTGAAGCTTGAAGTGAAGATTGAAGGCTTAGCATCATCATCTTTTACGGTTTATTCATTCCATTCTATTATGTTTCTGTTCTTTCATTATTTCCAGAGTATTAGAATGAACATGCTAGGCTAGATTTCGTTTTTCCTCCCTAGAGGAGATGAACCCAATAACAAGTTAATGATTTTAATGAGTTTGTGTGCTTTTAATCTATGTTAATGTTATGAATCTTTCAATCACTTATAATCCATCTTTAGATCTGTTTTTGGGTTGTTTATAATCTGAGTTTTGTTAAAAGTTTGATGACCATTCTATTTTTCATAAAGCTTAGATCTTTATTGTCTATGATCATTGGATGATATTGACTAGTGGTTGATTAATCCTAGGTTAGATAACTAAAAATTGGATCTTTTGCATGTGGTTCAACATATGATGACCTTTGTGTGTTGGTTAATGACTTGTGGCATTTAGCAACTCATTGTGGTTAAAGATTTTCATAAATCGAGTTAATTGACTAATTGGGCGAATTAATTAATCCTATGACCATTAGGGTTGTTAATGAGTACAATTATAGGGTTAGATTTTCTGAACATGAGTTTAATCAATTTTGTAATCGATATTGGTCTTAATTGTTAAGTAGCACACATTCTTTGAATTATTGTTGACTTGAAAAAGGGTGAAATCAAATCTAGGGAGGGAATCCGATTATTTTGCTACTTGCTTACTTTGTTTGTTTTAGTTCTTGATTAAGTTTGTGTTGGTAAATTTGGTTCATTGGTAATCTCTAAAACTCAATTTCAAAACCCCCTTTTATTGCTTTATTTGTTTATTTGCTTTAGTAGTTTAATTTTGTTTAATCTCTAAATTTTTATAATTATTATCAAATCATTTCGTTCCCCTTGAGTTCGACACCCGTGCTTATCAAATATACTATAAAAACCGATTAGGTACACTTGCCTATTCGTGTCGTTTTTGGTACAAATTAACACGGTTTTATAAATAAAAAAACTAGTACGTAAAACGCATATCAAGTTTTTGGCGCCGCTAAGAGAGAGCGCTTGCGAAAAAAAACTAGTACGTAATCCTTAGGGTTTGCCTTTAGTTTATGTCCCGTGCCTCGTCTCCCGAGCTAGTCGAGCCTTTTGAAGAACCCGAGCAAGAATTTCGACGTTTGAGAAGAGCCGCACGTGAGAGAGAGCGCTTGTGAAAAATAGCTGAAGATTTGGCAAATTTGTCCCTGGAGGAGTATGCAAGTCGTCTTCGCGAAGGAAACGCCGCCGGGATTCACCGTCTCGAAATTCCCAAGCAGACAAACTTTGAGATCAAGGGGCAGTTTCTCCATATCTTGCGTGAAACTCCTTTCACCGGAAAGGATCACGAGGATGCCAACCAGCATGTCGAGGCCGTTCTCGAGATTGCTGATTACTTCCACATCCCAAGAGTAACTAAAGACGCTGTTATGCTGCGAGTGTTTCCGATAATACTCCAGGGCGCAGCCAAATGTTGGCTAAGATCCGAGCTACCCATCCGTACATGGGAAGTGCTCAAGACAAAGTTCATCAAACAATTCAGTCCTCCTTCCAAAATCGCAAAAATGAAAATGCGAATCCAGAACTTTACACAATTGGATGATGAGACTCTCTACGACGCTTGGGATCGCTACAAGGAGATGCTCCAGAATTGTCCTCGGCATGATTTAAATGCTCACCAGGTCGTCCAAACATTCTACAACGGGATCAATGTCTACACTAGACAGATGCTCGACTCTCAAGGACCGATACCGAAGAAAACCCCCGCACAGGGGTATGCCATCATCGAGGAGTTGGCTCAGCACTCCCATTAGTGGCACTCTGCGAGAGATCCTTCCTTTTGTAAGAAGACATCCTCCGATTCCAATAGCTCTGATAGCTTGGCCGCACTAAATGCCAAACTGGATACGTTGGGGCGTGATGTGAAGAAGGTTCAGCAAAATATGTGTGCCATGCAGATTGGTTGTGACAACTGCAGTGGACCACATCTCCAGAAAGATTGCCCATATGATGAAGACGGGAATCTTAAGGAGTCTGCTTGCCCTGTTTACGACAACGGGTACGACGCCCCGATTGATGAAGAACGTGCTCCCCATCACTCCTACCACAATCGTCCTTGGAAGCCCTATCCAGAGTATCGTAAGGAGATGGATGCTAAGTACAAGCAGCGAGGTCCCGGGATTTATAGAAAAGACCCACCAAGGGAGCCGGAGAAGAAGTCTGATTTCGAGAGTATGCTCTCCCGATTTGCAGCAGCATCCGAACAGAGGCATAAGGAGACTGAAGAGTTAGTGAAAAGGATCGGATCATCCACTGAATCAGCGCTTAGGAATCAGCAGGCATCCATTCATAACATCGAAACCCAGGTTGGGCAGATATCTCGAGTTCTCCAGGACCGCTTTCCTGGAACTCTTCCGAGCAATACCGAAACCAACCCAAAAGCTGCCATTAATGTTGTGTCTACTAGGAGTGGTAAAACACCCCCTGATCCACATCCTTTTGGTGCTCCCCCTGATCCACGTCCTTTCGGTGCTACCACAGTTCCTAATGTGCAGCCTCCCAAACAACCTGAGAAGGATAAGGAGGTAACTCCTGGACCTCCTACTGCTCTATCCGCTCCATCTTCCGCCCCACCTCCTGTTCCACCATACCGTCCTACGATACCATATCCGTAGCGTCTCCGAAAAGACGAGCAGGATGAGCAGTATCAAAAGTTCTTAGAGCACTTGAAATCTTTGCACATCAACATCCCTTTTGTTGAGGCTATGGCTCAAATGCCTAAGTATGCAAAGTTCATGAAGGACCTCCTGACAAATCGAAAGAAGCTGGAGGCGGTCTCGAGCGTCACGCTCAATGATCAGTGCTCTGCAGCTATGCTGAATAAGATCCCGAAAAAGATGACTGACCCCGGGAGTCTTACCTTACCGTGCCAGTTTGGCAACTTGCCTGTTAGCCACGCATTGGCTGACTCTGGGGAAAGTGTGAATTTGATGCCCTATTCTTTCTTCGCCAAACTCGGCTTGCCCGAACCAAAACCAATTCGCATGGCGGTCCATCTGCAAACAAATCTGTCACTTATCCGCAAGGGATAGTGGAAGATTTGCTGGTAAAGGTCGACAAATTCATCTTCCCTGTGGACTTTATCGTCATCGATATGGAGGAGGATGACAAGGTGCCTATCATTCTAGGCAGACCTTTTCCGAGTACAGCTCGCGCTCTATTCGACATACAGGAATCTCAGCTGACACTCAGGGTAGGGACCGATGCAGTCTCTTTCGGTCTCAACCACGCCATGCGCTATTCTAAGAGTTGCTATGACTCCGCATTTTTATTGATATTTTCGACACCATGTTAGAGAATGAGTTGCGAGGGACGAGTATGAAGGAGGCGAATGGCCAAATGCCCATTGGAGAAGGTCTCATCGACCCTGAGAGAGACCACGAGGAGTTAGTACGAATACTAACTGAAGGGCAAGGAACTGAACCTGCTGCGCAGGATTTTCGGCCGTCGCGGCGCGCGTTGCGATGAACGCGTCGCGACCACTTGAATCATCGCAAGTTGAGATCGCTGAGGTGGGAACCGATACAACACAAGAGGTTACCCCTAGTCTTACACCTCAGTCTGAACTAAAAGTGCTACCTCCGCATCTGAAGTATGCCTTTTTAGAGGAAGACTCTCAATTCCCCGTCATCATATCATCGGCCCTCTCCGAGTCTGATAAAATCAAATTGGTCGATGTGCTGAAGAAAAGGAGAAATGCGATAGCCTGCTCCATCTCCGACATCAAGGGAATCAATCCGTCATTTTGTTCGCATAAAATTCTTATGGAGGATGATTCCAAACCGGTAGTTCAACCTCAGCGCCGACTGAATCCGAAAATGCAGGAGGTTGTGAAGAAAGAGGTTGTCAAACTCTTGGATGCCGGTATGATCTATCCGATTTCCGACAGCCCGTGGGTTAGCCCAATCCACGTGGTTCCGAAGAAGGGAGGTATGACAGGGGTCACAAACGAAAAGAATGAACTCATTCCTACTCGTACAGTGACCGGGTTGCGGGTATGCATCGATTATCGCCGATTGAATGATGCCACTCGAAAAGACCACTTCCCCCTGCCGTTCATTGATCAAATGCTTGAACGCCTTTCTGGTAATGCTTATTACTATTTTCTCGACGGGTTTTCGGGTTACTTCCAGATTCCTATCAATCCCGAAGACCAGGAAAAGACGACGTTCACATGTCCTTATGGGACATTTGCCTACCGGAGGATGCCGTTTGGACTCTGCAATGCTCCAGCAAGCTTCCAGCAATGTATGACCGCCATATTCCACGATATGGTCGAGGATTTTATGGAAGTGTTCATGGATGACTTTTCGGTATTCGGTGATTCATTCGATTCGTGTCTAGCCAATCTGGACAAAATGCTTGGCCGATGTGAAGAAACCAACCTTGTGCTGAACTGGGAAAAGTACCATTTCATGGTACGAGAAGGTATAGTGTTGGCACACAAAGTTTCACAAGCTGAGATTGAGGTGCATCGAGCCAAAATAGATACGATATCTAAGCTACCACCACCCACTAATGTGAAAGGGGTGAGGAGTTTCTTAGGTCATGCGGGGTTCTACCGCCGTTTCATAAAGGATTTTTCCAAAATCACAAGGCCTATGACACAACTCCTTTTGAAGGATGCTAAATTCGGGTTTTCTGACTAGTGTTTAGCGGCCTTCAACACCCTAAGAGAGAAACTTACCACCGCACCAATCACGGTAGCTCCTGATTGGACCCTGCCTTTCGAACTCATGTGCGATGCTAGCGACTATGCGGTTGGTGCTGTCTTAGGTCAAAGGGTTGACAATCGGTTTCGACCAATTTACTATGCTAGTAAAACCCTAAACCCGGCTCAATAGAATTACACCACAACCGAGAAGGAAATCCTAGCCGTGGTTTATGCCTTTGACAAGTTTCGCTCTTACTTGGTCCTCTCCAAAACCATTGTCTTCACTGATCATGCTGCTTTGAAATACTTGTTTAGCAAACAAGACGCAAAGCCGAGGCTCATCCGATGGATCTTGCTTCTGCAAGAATTTGATATCGAGATCAGAGACAAGAAGGAGGCTGAGAATGTGGCAGCTGATCATTTATCGAGGCTGGAGAATCCGAATCTGGAGGAATTGCGCGAGTCGGATATCCTTGACAATTTTCCTGACGAGTATGTGATGAGGGTATGCACCGAACCTCCTTGGTTTGCCGATTTTGTGAACTATCTTGCTGCGGGAGTTCTCATTAAGGGATTGTCACATCAGCAAAACAAGAAATTTTTAAGTGATGTGAAATATTACCTATGGGATGACCCCTATCTATTTTGGCACTGTGCGGATAACGTGATACGGCGGTGTATTTGGGGAGAAGAGGCGAGGGAAATACTGAGGGATTGCCACAGTGGACCCACCGGGGGACACCACGGTGCGGTCTACTCCGCAAAGAAGGTATTTGAAGCCGGATTCTATTGGCCCACGATCTTTAAGGATGCACATGCTCTGGTGAAAGAGTGTGATGCACGTCAACGGGCCGGTAATATCTCTTCCAAAAATGAGATGCCTCAGCACAACATCCAAGTCTGCGAAATCTTTGATGTGTGGGGTATCGACTCCATGGGACCATTTCCTTCATCCCGAGGAAACAAATATATCTTAGTAGCCATCGACTATGTGTCGAAGTGGGCTGAGGCTCAAGCCTTACCCACTAATGACGCACGTGTCGTGGTGGAATTCCTGAAGAAACTTTTTTCTCGGTTTGGTATCCCTAAAGCTTTAATTAGTGATAGGGGTACACATTTCGCTAACAATCAACTGGAGAAGGCTTTGCAAAAATATGGTGTCAACCATAGATTCGCGACACCCTATCATCCTCAATCCAGCGGACAAACTAAGATTACCAACCGCGCGATTAAACGCATTCTTGAACGGTCGGTAAACGGGAATCGTAAGGAATGGTCCGATAAACTCGATGACGCACTATGGTCATTCCGAACAGCTTAGAAGACACCTTTGGGCACCACACCCTTTCGGTTGATCTATGGTAAGGCGTGTCATCTCCCTGTGGAAGTAGAGCATAAGGCATACTGGGCACTGAAAGCTTGCGACCCCGATCTTGACAAAGTACGTGACCATCGTTTCTTGCAGCTCAACGAGCTAGATGAATTGAGAAACGAAGCTTATGAGAATTCCTTGATCTATAAGGACAAAACAAAGAAATGGTACGATGCTCGGTTGAAAGGGAACAAACACTTCGAACCTGGGGATAAAGTGCACTTGTTTAACTCCCGGTTGAAATTATTTCCTAGTAAACTCAAAACCCGATGGTATGGACCATTCGTGGTAAATAAGGTATTCCCTTATGGCACAATCAAATTACTTAATACCGAGGGAATTCCTTTCAAAGTCAATGGGAACCGAGTAAAGCATTACTTGGAAGCAATGCCCGAAGAGAGGGAAGGTGAGGATATCAACCTCACCGTGCCAGACCCCTAAAGTGTGGGGTGGGAGTACAGCTAACGACTCATCTTAAAGAAGTGCTTCGCGGGAGGCAACCCGTGTATAGTTTAGGTTTCCTTTCTTTCCGTTTTTCCGTTTTTCGTTCCAACTTTGTGGGTATGTTGCCTAGAAACCCTCACGAGACTACAACTCATCCTCTTGGGCTACCTAGGGGTTTAAAGGCTTGTTGCATACGCTAAATGCAACCGTGATTCCTACGAAAGTGAGTTAAGTTCTCTTTCCGTTCTTTCCGTTCGTTTGTTTAGTTTTCGTTCGTTGTTTCGTTTTTGTGTGTTCGTAGCCTGTTCCTGCATATCATAGATCTCTGGTATCTCTCTAAAAGTCATGTTCAGTTGGTCACTATCGAGAAAAGGGAGCCAAATCGTCAAAATTGAAAATCTGCTACAGTTGGGGGTTAGCGTCGCTAACCTCTTTGGTTTAGCGACGCTAACGATATTGTTTTAGCGCCGCTAACGCGGGCGTTGCATTTAAATCCCTTTGACTCGTTGTTTGACCTATCGTTTTTCCCCAAACAAACTTCTCGACCTAACCCTCCACTCGCGAACCACCACCGCTCACCACCGCTACTCCGCCGCCGTCCACCGATCAGCCACCGTGTGACACCACCATCTCCGACGACCTCTCCGATATCCAGTTCCGACTCCGACCACCATCACAGGTAAGCATTCTCGGAAAAATTAGGGTTTTTGTTCCCGGGCTTAGTTTGGTCGATTTGATTCGTATCTGAGTTTAATTCATGCTATTAGAGTCTCATCTGTCCATTGAGCATAGAAATCGGTCCATCCATGCTCTGATATGTCGAATGCCATTGTTAGGGTTTCGTGTTTCAAACCCGAGTTAAAACTTTCGATTTTTGGGTATTTCTATGGGTATAAGCTGAAATCTATGATATATTATGCTCCCTAGTACTGATCTGAGCTGTTTTCCGCTACAAATGGGGTTCATTTCGCGACCTGTATCAACCGGTTTACTGTTCATCGCCTTCATCGCTTAGCGCTGCTAACACATCTGGTTTAGCACCGCTAAGTCTAGAGAGTTAGCGCCGTTAAGTCCTTATCCTGTTTTTTTTTCTCTGCCAGCCTAGACCATTCGCGTTATGCTTATTTTTTTGGGTCGTCTCTGTGTACTGATTTAGGTTCTATAATTTCTGCAGATTATGGTTGCACGCGGTAGAGGATAGCGAGGTAGGCAGCCAGCTCCCGAGGTGCCAGCTCCACCAGATCCCCCGGTTCACCATCCTTGGTTAGTCTTCCCGGACACCCTCTCATCCAGAGTCCGCCTCGACTTTACGATACGACTGGCATCCCACCTACCGACGGAGGTCGACCTCCCACATGCGCTTGATTGGGAGATGATCGAGGGCGTAGGGTTGACTATTCCCCTTTGCGCCTTCCTGCGCCAGGATATCCGAGGGGATGACGGAGAGCCCATTTTCATCTGCCGGGCTTGGGAGAGGCTCTTCCGCACGCATGAGCCGGTGTATAGGGAACTGTATCTAGAGTTCTTTGCCACTGTCCATTTCAACACCACCGTCGACGACATTCATGACTGGAGGTTTCTGACATTCCGCCTTGGAGGCCAGAGTCGCGAGTGCGATCTGGTCTAGTTTAGCCACTGCATGAGTTTATACACTGAGGAGAAGATAGAGAGCCCTTACTTCGCCAATTTCATGGCAACATGCGAGCAGGTGGCGCCGGAGAGATACAGGGTCGCTGAGTTCTGGGCTACCATAGCCCAAGGTGATTATAACCCACAGCGGGCGATAGAAAGCAGCATCCGCCAGCCGGTGCACCGTCTTATCCACCGCCTCATCAGTACCACCATTGCTTATCGCCGCGGCGGCGAGAAGGTCACTGGTGTTGACCTGCTTTACATGTTCGCCATTTTAGACCCAGAGTTCCTCCTGGATATTCCTCATCATTTAGCATTCTATCTTGCTAGGCGGGCTGTTGGGAACAAACAGGCCAGCCCCATATGTGGTGGCCAGTTTGTCACCATACTTGCGCGATCTTATGGACTCCTTACTGAGCAAGAGGAGGGACCCCTGGTGCGGGTCGAGTCTAAGATTATCGGAGCTGCGTTTCTAGAGACTATGCGCGTTATTGAGCAGCTGCCGACCGGGCGTTACAGAGTTGTTCCGTATGTTGTACAGGCGGAGGCCCAAGCAGGAGAGGGTGCTAGAGTAGAGCCCGAGGTTGGGAGCAGCCTGCGAGGCAGGTGCGCCGTAGGAGACGAGCACCAGAGCAGGCTGAGGATGATAGCCTCCACAGCCGAGTGGATAGGTTGGAGCATAATGTTGCCCAGGTAGGTCAGTACTTGGATGATATGAGGACCCATCAGCGTCTCCTTACGGCGTACATACAGGCCATGGGTGCCGGCCTATCTGGTATTGTAGAGAGAGCAGGGGGCAACCCACTTCCCCTGCCTGATTTGCCGCCTATGTATCCAGATTGGAGGACGCGCACTACACTGCCTGATCCAGACATGGCAGGACCATCTGGGCATGAAGGGCACGAGTCCAGTAATGATGATGCTGCTTGATGCTTTCACTCTGATCTTTTATATTTTGATGTATTCAGAAATTTAAACTTTGATGTATATATCTCTTTTGATGTTATGATAATTGTCTGATCTTTGCTCTGAGTTGTTTATTTTTCAGTGGTTGTTTGATTGATGTATGGAGTGCATGCTTATATGCTGGCAGTCAGTTCAGCGAAATTCTTTATTGCTCCGTTTGCCGTGTTAATACCCAAGGAGTTTATTTCTAATCTTTTTCTACCTTAGTGTTTGATTTTGTGTACAATGGGGACATTGTACAATTTAAGTGTGGGGTAGGGTTAGAAAAAGATTCCTAGCTTGAATTTCATTTGTCCTTGATTAAATTATGATGGTATTTGGGCTATAATTTTTAAAATTTTAATGTCATTCGAGTAAGTGTTAAGTATTGGTTGAAGATGTCAAATGTTTGATTTGTGAACAAGTTTAGAGGTTATTCTTAGTGTTTATGCATAATATTTAGTGGTTTTTCACCGTTCCAGAGAAAGTTCCATTTATGGTAACCAACTTTTAATTTTTGAATCTAAATAAATGGTTAAGCCCTTTCTGAATCTAAGCTCGACAAAAATAGACTGAGTGTGAATTTCCTCTTTTACTAATCATGTGCCTGCTATTTTGAGAAAATTAGAAAAGAAAAAAAAATAAAAATAGAGCAATAATAAAGCCAAAAGGCTAGTCTATAAGTCAACCATGTGGCCTTTGGGACTCGAACAAGTAAGCTCTGAGGGGTGTTCTACACCTAATCACCTAAAGCCAACTGGTTTGGGATCGGTTGGGCAGAAAGTTCGCTACATGGGTTCCATCGAAAGTCATGGGCTTATATGAGCAATAATAAAAGCATGTGCCAAGTATAATTGAGAAATTTGCGATAAGTCTTGAGGTTAGGGGGTTCTTAAGGGGTAAATAATCAATACTGAATCGGTTTTATCTTTTCCTTTTCTGTAGATGTCTTATTTATCTGTTATTCCGTTTTATTCACCAAGAGAGTCTCTAAGTCTCATCACTAGCAAGTGGAAGCTTTCAGGTCCAAACTTTGCTGTTTGGAAGATGCATCTGAAAAATGTTTTGGATGCACAGGGAAGGCTTCACATGATTGAGACATTACCTCCAGAGCGACCAGGTGTAGATGTCCAGGATAGTGAGTATGACACTTACTATCAGTATCTGGCTGACGAATATGATGTTATGTCAATTCTCGTTCTCACAGCATCATCCGAGTTTACGGACGATCTCCGTGAGAAGTCATCTTATGAGGTTGTTCACGGACTGGAGCAGAAGTTCAAGTTTAGTGAACGGATATGTCGTATGCTATTGATGAGGGAAATCCTTTCAGCCAAGATGAAAGAAAGTCAGCCTATTAGCGATCATCTCATTAACATGAGAAGGCTCTTAGATTGCTATGAGAGTTTTGGATCAAAATCAAAACCACATGAGCTACTTATGCTTTTGTTCGGTTCCTTGTCGGACTATTACCAGAAAAGAGTAATGTATGTCCTCGGTGATTTTGAGATGACTGTCGCAGGGTTGCACGAAATCCTCATGTGCATTAGCGATGAGTCAAATCCAAAGCAGCTAGAGTCAATAGTTGTGGACCCTATGTAGGAGGATGACTGGCTGGAAGAACTTGGAGAGATTTGTTGCCCAGATTGTGGTAGCAAGGATTCATGCGAGCACTCACTCGACATAGAACAGCTAGACATTGGTTCGCACAATGAGTCAGGTATCTTTATGATAGATTGTCTTGTTACTTCTTATGAATCATGGGTATTGGATACCGGATGTGGTCATCACATATGTAGTCATTTGCAGGGATTCAAGAGAAGTAAGAAGTTGAGATAAGGAGATATGGACCTGCGGGTAGGCGAAGGCTCCATGGTTGGGGCTGAAGCTGTAGGGACATATTGTCTTAGTTTGCCCTCGGGCATGGTCTTAGAACTAAAACCTTGTTATTATGTTCCAAGACTAATTAAGAATGTTATCTCGTTTGATTTGCTTATAGACTGTGGATTTGCTAATGTTTTAAATGAAAGATCTATTTCTTGTTACAAAAATGTTGTTTTCTATTTTAAAGCTACTCCAGAAAATGGTCTATATACGCTAAATCTAGATAACAATGACATCTATCATATAAGTAAGAGATCCAAGAGTAACTTGAATCAAACTTATCTCTGGCATTGTCGTTTAGGACATATAAACGAGAAACGCATTGAGAAACTCCGAGATGACGGAATTCTAGAACCATTTGACTTGGAGTCATATGATATATGCGAATCTTGTTTGTCTGGTAAAATGACAAAGCAGCCTTTCAACAGTGAGAATGAAAGGGCTAGTGCGTTATTAGGGATTATACACACAGATGTTTGTGGACCCTTCACTCCAGAGGCCAGAGGAGGATACCGGTATTTCATAACCTTTACTGATGACTTCAGTAGGTTCGGTTATGTGTACCTCATGAGACTTAAATCTGAAAGTTTTGACAAGTTCAAACAGTTTCAGAATGAGGTACAAAACCAGCTAGACAAGAAGATAAAGTCGCTTCGGTCGGATCGAGGTGGCGAGTATCTGAGTCAGGAATTCGACGATCATTTCAAGGAATGTGGGATTGTTTCACAACTCACACCTCCGTATACACCTCAGATGAATGGTGTATCAGAGAGGAGGAATCGTACTCTGCTTGACATGGTACGGTCAATGATGAGTCGAAGTTCACTGCCATTGTCGTTTTGGGGGCACGCACTCGAGACAGGGGCGTTCATGCTGAACCGGGTTCCAACCAAATTGGTTGAAAAGACACCGTTCGAGATATGGACGGGGAAAAAGCCCAAAATGTCTTTTCTCAAGGTTTGCGGATGTGAGGTGTATGTTAAGAGAACATTCACGGATAAACTCAATCCCAAATCAGATAAGTATATCTTCGTGGGCTATCCCAAAGAAACCATGGGATACTATTTCTACAACCCAGATGAGAACAAAGTTTTTTGTTGCTCGTAAAGGGGTATTCTTGGAGGAGAAGTTTCTAAACTCAGAGACTCCAAGAAAAGAAATAGAGCTTCAAGAAATTAAAGAGGAGGAGATTGCACCACCACCGATAGTTGAACCTGTAGTTCAACAGAGAATTATTGAACCTTAACCCGAGTCTGTGGTTGAGGAAGAGGTGCAAACACAAGACCTTCGCAGGTCTAGTAGGCCTTGTATTGACCCAGATATGTATCTGGGATTCCTAGTTGCTCAAGACGAAGGGGATCTTTTAGAACCCACTACCTACCAAGACGCTGCCTCAGGTTTACAAGCTGAGAGATGGCTAGAAGCCATGAAGGAATAGATGCAATCCATGTATGACAACAAAGTTTGGAAGTTAGTGGATTTGCCTCAACACAGTAAAGCTGTTGGGTGCAAATGGGTCTTCAAAAAGAAGACAGACATGGATGGAAAGGTGCATACTTTTAAAGCAAGGCTAGTGGCAAAAGGTTTCAAGCAAACTCATGGCGTTGACTATGATGAAACTTTTTCCCCAGTAGCAATGCTTAAGACTATTAGGATTCTAATGGCCATATCAGCATATTTTAACTACGAAATATGGCAGATGGATGTCAAAACCGCTTTCCTTAACGGGAAACTGATAGAGGATGTATATATGATACAACCGGATGGTTTTGCGGATCCAAAGAACCCTAATAAAGTATGCAAGTTGCTTAAATCCATTTATGGACTAAAGCAAGCATCTAGGAGCTGGAACTTACACTTTGATGAGCGCATCAAAGAGTTTGGTTTTACCAAAAGTGAGTTCGAGTCGTGTGTTTACACTAAATTCAGTGGGAGCGCGGTAACCTTCCTAGTCTTGTATGTAGATGACATACTGTTAATAGAAAACAATATACCAGTATTACAAGGAGTAAAATATTGGTTAGGTAAATGTTTCCAGATGAAAGACTTGGGAGAAGCTTCTTATATACTAGGTATAAAGATCTATAGGAATAGATCTAAGCGGCTTATCAGACTTAGTCAAAGTACTTATATTGACAAAGTCGTGAAAAGATTCAAGATGGATAGATCCAAGAAAGGATTTATTCCTACGCAATCTGGCGCGATTTTGAGCAAGGCTCAGTATCCTATGTCTAATCAAGATCAGGACAAGATGAAATTGATACCATATGCCTCGGCAGTTGGTTCGATTATATATGCCATGCTATGTACTAGACCCGATGTTGCCTATTATATGAGTGTCACGAGTAGATATCAGCAAAATCCTGGTGAAGCCCATTGGGTAGCCGTCAAGAATATTCTCAAGTATCTGAGAAGGACGAAAGACATATTCCTAGTATATGGAGGTTCGATGGATGAGCTCAGTGTAACTGGTTACACTGATGCTAGTTTCCAGACCGACAGAGACGACTTTAGGTCGCAGTCAGGATTTGTCTTTACCCTAAACGGAGGAGCCATATCTTGGAAAAGTCAGAAGCAAGATACAATAGCAGATTCTACTACAGAGGCAGAGTATATTGCGGCAAGTGATGCGGCAAAGGAAGCTGTCTGGCTGAAGAATTTTATCTCGGATCTTAGATTTGTTGCCAGTATCTCTAGACTGATTGATATATTCTGTGACAACTCAGGGGCTGTAGCGCAAGCTAAAGAGCCTAGAGATCATCAGCGGACTAGACACGTACTCAGGAAATATCACCTCATCCGAGAGATCATTGGAAGAGATGATATTAGATTGCAAAAGATACCGACGGACGACAACGTTGCTGACCCGTTGATGAAGCCGCTAGCTAGGGCTAAGCATGAGAGGCATGCGAGTTCCATAGGAATGCAGTACTTGAAACATAGCATCTAGTTCGTGTTTTTGATTATTACTATGGATGTAACTTGAAACCTTTTTATTATGTATTTACATTTCATGGGATTGAAATAGGAGGTATTTGCATAATGTTTCATAGTTATCCATTTTTTAGCATGTTTAACCTATCCATGACAAGTCAAGTTATGAATTGTCTAAATGCCCGTAGCTACTTAATGTAGTAGGAGCTACATTAGGGAGGTAACGCTATTATGGATATTTGATGATTTATTCGGGTATGAATAAAAGCACAAGGTTGTGACCAAATATTCATAGATATTTATCAGGGGATAAATATTGGGGTGATCCGCATCGAGTTTACTTCATGGAGCGTTAACATAAGTAAAGTTGATAGGTTGTCCTTACACCTGAGATATTTGGTTTGGGGCGTGGTAACTTCTGTACTTTAGCATGTTTTAACGTCACGCCGTAACAGGGTGATCATAAGGGGCTTGTCTAGGTGCAGCGGAAGCCATGTGACCAAATTGCAAATAGTCAAGATGGGATTTGCACCTCTTTTTTAGAAGAGATATTTTCTGAGCTCCTCGACGATTAAGACTACTGAAAATGCGTGGCCGCGCTCGGTTACAATGATAGTTATTCATTTAGGGAACCGTAACTGCAGAGTGTCGAAATCAGAGTCGAGAAAATCTGAGTATTAGATGAGATCCCTGCTTCATGTCAAATACTCACATTACGAAATATCGCGATGCAAAAGGAAAAGCCTAGATAATCCAAGGTTTGGATTATATCTCTAGATGTGAGAGATCACATAGCCTGTTTAACCTAAGCTTCTGGCTAGGGACCTCCTTAGGCCAATGATGTACAAGAAGTGTTACTTATCTTGCACAAGTGGGAGTCTGTTAGATTATGTGCAGAGATAGATAACATGTATCATCGTGTCCAATGCTATGCGACACTAAAGGATCACACCGCTGCACACCCAAATTAGAACCTTTTTGTGTGAAAAAGAAATAATTAATTAGTTTAATTAATTATCGAGAAAGAGAAAAATAATAATAGTTAATTATTATTTAAAAAGAGAGATGTTAATATTTAATTTAAATATTAACGGGACCTGTTACTTAATAGTTATTAATTAACTAGAAAGGTCAAGGGGTATTTTGTGTAATTGGTTAATAGTTTAATTAAAGCTGGCCTTTAATTAAACTGGCATGGCCTAATAAGGATTTATTATATATAAACCTGATTAAGCCTAATTAATCACATTATTCAATTACAAGCCAAAAAGAAAAACCCTAACACACACTCTCTCTCTCTCTCTCTCTCTACCCTCTCTCGGCCGGCCTCTCTCTCTCTCTCTCTCTTCGAGATCGGCGGCGGCGCAAGGCCGCAGGTGGCTGTCGACGGCGGCGCAAGGCTATCGCAGGTGGTGGTCGACGGCGGCAAAGGTTCACGCACACACACGGGTCACGGTTTGATCCGAGGTTTAATCCTTAGGCGGTCTAGCAGCCAGTTCGAGGTGGTGCAGTAGCGGTGGATAGCCTGCAGCTGTCTAGAGGTCAAAGAAAAGTTTTAATCCCTAAAGGTATAACTTTCTAATCCTCTTCTCTTTTAGTTCCTGTATGAGTTAGATGAGATCACTGGAGGGGGTTTTGATTTCCGCTGTGCATGTATGATAATATGTTTTTATACCCCACAAAACCCTTCAGGAAGTAATTTGTCATGTGTCTAATGGGGATTGGGGCACGGGGACACAATTCTTCGCCTGCACTTGAAAGTGTTTCAAGTGACTGGACGACCCACACCAAATTTTACTTTATGGTACATGTCATGAGTAAATCAGGATGATAATATCAGTTCATCCTCAAACTAGAGATGCACATGGCTGCATCACTTTGGTTTACTTTGTTCTAATTGCTCTCAAACACAGTCCGTAACTGGCTGTTATAAAGGGAGTAGTTTGGCAGAGTATCATCACTGTGGTGGGCAGTGTAAGTCAAAGGAATTTGTTCCTCTGTTTAGAGATATATCCTTGGGCCCCTCGATGATTGGTCGCAGACACCAAAATGCATGGCCATGCTCAAAGCTTGCAATAATTTATGATTGATTGCAACTTGTATATTTTGGTCACCACCAGTCTAGATCGAGAAACATAATCGTGAACGAACGGAGAATGACTTTGTACCATGTCTCGTGTTCACTTGGATATCGCGAACAAAAGGATGATTGATCACTTATCGATAAGACCTTTTCACATGGGTTGCAAATTGGTTTTTGTGCTGAAGACAAAACCCACACTGACTTGGGGGCAGAGATGTCTTACTAGAGGCCGCTCTTTGTCTGTGATATATTAGGTACGGTGAGTCATATGCAAGTGGGAGTCTGTTGGAGTATGCCCACTGACACACGTACGCTAAATAATCACTACCGATGATGTATGGGTCTATCGGGTCACACGCCGGGGGCTGACCTTGACAACTACCTAAAAGATGAGGGTGTGAAAGGATAAATAATGATAGTTGGTTTCCTGACAGGGGTTAGCGGTGCTAACCCTGGCGTCGCTATCTCAGCCGCGTTAGCGGCGCTAACCTTGGGCGGTTAGCGGCGCTAACCTTGGGCGGCTAGCGGCGCTAACCCTGCCTGACAGAAACAACTTTATTCTTTTCACCACCCTTCTCCACCAATGCATGCTTAGCCACATCATTGCCTCTGGGCCGACTTGGGGAGTTTAGGGGGTGACTTGGGGTTTATAAAAGCATGCCATACTTCTCTCTTTATACTCTTGGCCATTCTTGCAAAAGAAAAACTCTTAGAACATATTTGGCTGCTAAGTAAACAAGAGAGAAAAGAGAGAATCTCCTGGAGAGTTCTTGGTGGTTGTTCCAGAAGTGTAATCTCGTGTGGGTTAGCTTCAAGGGGTGCTAGTACACTAAGGTTGCCTTTTTTCTCGGTGTGGACTTCGATTTGTGAAAGGAGTTCAAGAAGGAGATCAAGTTTGGAGCTTCACCTACACACAACCATCAGAGATATCTAGGGTATATTTCTCTCCTTGTCTTCTGTTTTAGTTGCTTAACTTGTTGTAGAGAATGGTACACTTATGGGGTTCTTCAAGTGGTTTGTTTTTGTACTTGTTTTTGCGATTTATTGCTTCCGTTGCGTTGTACCATGAACCCCAACAATTACATCAGCTGATCAAAGAGTAGATGATAACTGCTCAGCTGATAACCTGTCAGCTTATCATGGATCCTCATCTAATTGTTTAGCTGATCAAGTATCACTTCAAACTCTTTCAATAGGAGAAACCAAGAGAAAATGATTTAATATTCACATAAAGTCTAAGTCTACCACATCTAAGGTTGATCAAAAACTCTATTTAACTAAGGGTCAATCTAAGGTGACTGTAAACAAAGACCTTATTAGTTTATAGAATCAGTTGCAACAACTAAATGGTGAAATCTGTCAGCTGATGACCCATAGTCATAAGAAGATAGTTAAGGCATCTCATGGGCAATTACTAAAACATGTTAAAGGCTCCAAATATAAAAAAATGTTACAAATGTGGGAGCAAAGAACATAAGGCAAGTGGTTGTTCTCTTGAAGGTAACTCAAGACAGCGGACTAATTTTGATAACACAATTGTTTCTCTCATTCATAAACAATCTTATATGAAGTGGATGGCTAGGTGCAATCCACAGGGATCCACTTAATTGTGGATGCCTAAGTATCACTAACCTTCTTTCCATCCTATCTATGCAGGGTCTTAACACATAGTATCTTGACATTGGATGTTCAAGGACCATGATAGGTTGTAAAGCTCTGCTCAGTAACTACAAGAAGGAGAAGGGTCCAAGAGTGACCTTTGGTGATAAAAATTGTGGGCAAACAAAAGGCTATGGTGAACTTCATAATGGGAACTTAACCTTGTCCAAGGTGTCATACGTTAAAGGGCTCAAGTACAATCTCATCAGCATAAGTCAGTTATGTGATGGTGATCATAAGGTCCTGTTTACTAAGACATGTGGTTCCATTTTAAATCAAGAAGGTGAGACAATTTTTTGTGCAAAGAGAACCAAGGATGTATACACTCTTGATATGTCATCTTGTGATCCATCTAAGTTAACCTGTTTGTATACAAAATCTGTAACTGACACAAACTGGTTATGACACAAAAGGCTTTCCCATTTAAATTTCAAAAATATAAACAAGCTGAGCAAGGGTGATCTAGTGTCAGGACTACCTTCACTGACTTATGTTAAGCCTAAACCTTGCTCTGCCTGTGAGAAGGGAAAGTAGCACAAGACATCTTTTCCATCTAAGCAAGTCTTCTCCATTACTGGACCTTTCTACATGATGCACATGGATTTATTTGGTCTTGTTGCTACTACAAGCATTGGTGGAAGTAAGTATGCACTGGTGATGGTTGATGAATTCTCAAGATACACTTGGGTCATCTTCCTTAAAGCAAAGAGTAAGGCTGCTGAAGAGATAATAAGCTTTATCAGAAAGATGGAAGTGCTAAATGGCAATCTGGTAAGGATGCTTAGAAGTGATCATGGAAGTGAGTTTAAAACCAAACTTTGGAAAATTTATGTGATAAGAAACGCATTGCTCAAAACTTCTCTGCTCCAAGGACTCCACCACATAATGGTGTTGCTGAAAGAAGAAACAGAACTTTGATTGAAGCTGCAAGAACCATGCTGTGTGAGAGTGGGTTAGGATTCAACTTTTGGGCTGAAGCTGTCAGCTATGCTTGTTTTACTCAAAACAGATCCTTAGTAATCAAAAGGCACAACAAGACTCCTTATGAAGTGCTTAAGGGAAGGAAGCCCAACATCAGCATTCTGCACATCTTTGGATGTCAGTGTTTCATCCTGAACCCAAAAGATCAATTGCAGAAGTTTGCACCTAAAGCTGATGAAGGTGTATTTATTGGATATTCTGTGATCTCCAAAGCTTACAAAATCTACAACATCAGAACAAAGGTCATAGAAGAATCTATCAATGTAAGTTTTAATGAAAATGACTTTGTTGCTTCTTGTTCTTCTAATCCATCTACAGGTGAGGAATTTAATGATCTGCTATATACTAAAGACAACATTCTAGTGTCAGCTGATCCACTCCCATCAGCTGATGTAGAGGACTTAGATGAACCTGTTCCAAATCTACATAATACCAATGCACAACCTATCCTAAATCAACCCACACTTTTGCTGAATGATGTGAATCATCCCTCAACGTCATTGGACTCTAATTCCATATCAAACATTCCCTCATCAGTAGAAGTTTCCACAGATTGTATCCTTGAAATTCAGTCAGCTGATAAACTAGAAATGTCATTAGCTGATACTAACCAAGGAATTTCAACTCCTCAAATCCAAATTAATTCAAACCCTCCTATAATCCAAAATGCCTACAAGGACATCAGAAATCATCCAAGTGATCAGGGCATGGGTAATATAGAAGCACCTATACTAACAAGATCAAAAGCTTGTAATTTTTGTTTGTACACATGTTTTGTTTCTATGATTGATTCAAACAACGTAGATGAATCTCTAAATGATCCCCACTGGATTAATGCCATGCAAGAAGAATTGGCTGAATTTTCTAGGAACAATCTATGGACTTTGGTGCCAATACCAAAGGACAAATCTATCATTGGTACTAAGTGGGTGTTCAGAAACAAGATGGATGAACAAGGGTTGATCATCAGAAACAAAGCAAGGCTAGTTGCTCAGGGGTACTGTCAGGAAGAAGGTATTGATTTTGATGAAACCTTTGCTCCTGTTGTAAGACTTGAAGCTATAAGACAGTTTCTTGCCTATGCTGCCTTCAAAGACTTCAAAGTGTTCCAAATAGATGTTAAGAGTGCTTTTCTCAATGGTGAATTGAAGGAAGAGGTGTATGTCAAACAACCTCCTGGTTTTGAGGATGCAAGCAAGCCAGACCATGTATACTTCTTGAACAAAGCCTTGTATGGTCTAAAGCAAGCTCCAAGAGCCTCATATGATACCCTTTGTTCTTTTCTAACCACTAAAGGCTTTACTAGAGGAAGCATAGATAGCACTTTATTTATAAGGAAATTTAAGGGTGATGTAATCCTTATGCAGATATATGTAGATGACATAATATTTGGGTCTACAAATTTGGATCTTTGTAAAAAGTTTTCCAAACTCATGTCTGATAATTATCAGATGAGCATGATGGGTGAACTAAACTATTTTCTTAGACTTCAAATTAAACAAGTGGTTGATGGAATTTTCATTCATCAAACAAAGTATGTAAATGACTTAAGAAATTTGAGTTTGAAAATTGTTCTTCAATGATAACCCCCATGCCCACTGCCTTAAAGCTTGGAAAGGACACTAATGGTAAATTAATGAACATTACTGCTTATAGAGGTATGATAGGGTCACTTTTATACCTCACTGCAAGAAGACCCGATATCATGTTTTCAACATGTCTCTATGCTAGATTTCAAGCATATACCAAAGAATCTCACTTAGCTGCAGTTAAAAGAATTTTCAAGTATCTCAAAGGAACTCCTAATCTAGGTCTTTGGTACCCCAAAGACTCTGATTTTGAGTTAGTTGGATACACTGATTCTGATTTTGCAGGTTGCACACTAGACAGAAAGAGTATATCTGGTGGTTGTGAGTTATTAGGTGGAAGGTTAGTCAGCTGCTCAAGTAAGAAACAGAACTCTGTTTCAACCTCTACAGCTGAGGCAGAATACATTGCTGCTGGAAGCTGTTGTGCTCAATTACATTGGCTGCAAAACCAACTACTTGACTATGAGATACAGTTTGAAAACTCTCCAATTCTATGTGACAACACTACTGCCATTTCTATCTCTAACAATCCTGTTTTGCATTCTAAGACTAAGTATATTGAAATCAGACATCACTTCTTAAGAGATAATGTGCAGAAAAAGAAAGTTTCTATGCACTACATAAGCACTGATTTTCAATTAGCTGATCTTTTTACAAAACCTTTGGATGAGTCTCGGTTTAACATCCTAATATCCAAACTTGGCATGTTAAACTTGTAACATATTCCTTTTTAGGTAGTTAATTTAGTGTGAAAAAGTAATTTTATTTGTGTGTGAAATGAAGTACTTATCTAAGCTTCTTTATGTCTTACTAATAGTGAATCAGCTAAAGGAATAATGTCAGCTTATCACTGTCAGCTGATGCAATATCTCAGCTCATCAACCCTCAGCTAAGAACTAGCAGCTCAGCTAAGTATATTCATTAGCTGACATTTGTTTTCACTCAACAAGGATCAGCTGATATTCTTTATTGTCAGCTGATGATACTCAGAGTTAAAATTATGTGTCCCCACATTTATTAAATTAATTTCTCATTTGTATTTAGTATGTTAACAGGTAGTATTTAATTCCATTTTTGTATCCGTTAGTTATCTGTGTATTTATTAACATCTCCATTTATTACCTTTTTGCAGACGTGACAGTTACTTTTTCAAAAATATATTCCTGTGACAGTGTAGGTTTCCAAGGAAAATATAAGTTTTGGTTTGAGCGGTTTCTCATTTCTTAATCTTTCAAAATTCCCAAACACTCATCTTCTTCCCGAAATACAAACCCTACTCTCTCATTGCTTTGAGTATATCCGTCCTGTAATCATGGTGACGTTCAACCCTACTGCTACCCCAAATGCCATTCCTAGTGAGAATATCACCGCAAACTCTGAAATCATAATTCTACCAAACAACTTCCTCATAAACACTGTAATTCCATCAAGCAAAGCAAACCACGGCTATGAACCCATGGTGGCTTTCATCACTGCTCACCCTCTGTTTCCTTGTCTTTATGTTGACCCTCTATTCATTTTTTCAAACATTGTTGGGGAAATGTGGTACACTGCAACGTATAACCCAACAGAGCAAGTGATAACCTATTCCTGCCTCAACAACTCCATTAACATTCCCATCACTGTCGACTCTCTAAGACAAGCAGTATTTATACCAAATTTGGCCCCATTTCAACCATTCGTCACAATGGATCAAACTCTGGAGATCCTACCCCTGATTGGCTACAATGAACCTACCCATTGTATATATAAATTGTCTGTGTTAGGACACCCATGGAAGTATCTGGCTAGTGTGGTCATTACATGTTTTGGTCACAAGTCTGGCAGCCATGACCAAATGAACCAGTCTGAATTGATGGTTCTTCATGCTTTAGTCACAGGGAGGAATATTGACTTTGCGCAAGTCATATTCACTGAAATGGTGGACAAGTTAACTCTGGGCATTTTAAAGAAATCAACCAGAACCCATGTTCCCTACATCAGGTATCTAAGTTTGATTGCACTTAGAAGTATTCAATGGGAGCACTATGCTGGGTTAGCTGCACACTTGCACACAATGACCATCCCTCAAATGGGTCTAAAAACCTTCCATTTGATAAGGGAACTCCAAGGTCCTGCTATACCTGAACAGATGCAAGAATTGATTGATGTTGCTGCTGGTGAGGAGAATGAGAACGAGGAAGAGGTGGTTGCTGAAAACCTAAATGTTGGAGAGAGGAATGATGAAGAGATGATGAATACTGGTGTTTAAGGATTTAACCTTAATGAGGTTATGGTTGATGAACCAGCACATGATGAGCTTGTTAATCCTAATGCCGAGGAAGATATGCCCTCTGAGGGTATGCAATTGTTTGATCATATTATGTCTCCACAAAGAACTCAAAGGTGAGGATTCTGAGCATTCTATTGCTAAGTTCTCAAGTCCTAAGGATCAGGGTACCCAAGATGAGGCTGGCATTGATGGTGGTAATTCTGATGGTGATGATCATGATGGTCATGCACATGATGGTGATGCTGGTGGTCTTTTTATTGAACATGGTACTGACACTTCTACACCCACCACATCCACTCCTATGATGATGCATATGACTGTCTTTCCCTTAAGTCCAACTACTTCAAAGAGATCAGGGCACATTAGCACTTCTGCTAGTGAAGGAGAGTATGCTGATGACACTCCTAGTAGAACTCTTGGAGGGCATATTGCTTATCCATCTTCTGGTGACTATCAAGGATCAAGTGCCTCTGTACATAGAGTACAAGTTGGTGAAGATGAAGCTGCCACTAACCATGTTGCTGAGGATGATGTGGTCTTTGACAAACTGATTGAACTCATTGAGATCAGCAAAGCCAAGCACATCTCAGGTATGCCTCTATCATTCCCTGAGGACACTCACTTGGTGGTCCCAACCAATGAGAACCAATCCTCCACTCCTGTTGAAACACCCCTCACAACTGCCAACCAATGAGAACCAATCCTCCACTCCTGTTGAACCATTAGTACAGGGCACATTTTCTGCTCCCAGTGATCTTAGGCTTACATACCATAGTATAGGTGAGGGACACCAAACCATTCCTGATATTGGCGATGTCTCTCAATCAATCCCAGTACAACCAATTCCCTCTACCTCTTCTGAACCCTCACCTTAAATCCTTCAAAACCTATTATCTATCTCTCAAAAGATGGATAGTCTTCAAGCATCCTTTACCTCTTTCCAAACCAAAACAGAATCTCAACTTTCACTTCTAACCCAAGAAGTTGAGTCACTTAAAGCTAACCAATCCCAACCCCAACCCACCCCTGCCCCAGTTGATCTTACTCCAATACTTGAAAAATTGGATCAACTGCTGTCAAAACCCTCTATTTCTATTCCTACACCTTCACGTAATATTTCTAACCAAACACTCTCCTCTCTAAACCAAACCATTTCAAACCTTCTTTCCCAACTTCAAACACTCAGACCTACCCCTCCAAATATTTATGTTCCCATCCCTGACTCTATTCTCAGAGTACCTGCCATTCTTAAAACCATAGATGATGAGGTCACCAAGTTATGCCAATACTATAGGCAGAAGCACATGGACACTCTAAAAGACTTCACTAATGTGACTGATGCCATCAATAGGCTTAGATCTCTCACCTCTACCTTTATCCCTTCTTTCTCACCCATACCCTCTCACCAAAGAGCCTCACCTCCACCCTTCACTCAACCTCCTATACCTACTGCCTCTCCTTCAACCTCAACCATTCCACCCTTTACCTCTACACCTTCTCCATCTCCCTATTCCTTTTTCACCCCTGGTGCTCCTGCTAAGCCAACTGTCTCCTTTCCCACCTTTGTTGATGACAAAAAGGGGGAGAAGTTAGGCTCCTCAGGCTTTTTATCTCTGGATTCTATCATAGCAGCTTGTGATGCAGTTACTGCCTAAGTAGAAACTCTCCAAGCAGCAAAAAGAGCAGCAGAAGCATCAGCCCAAAAATGAAGCAGAAATTCAGAACCAATCAACTGATGAGGGGCAGAATCCATCTAAGGGGGAGCAACCTGCTCAAGATGAGCAGAGGACCAAAAGAAGGCTAAAGAAAAAAGCCAGAAGGAAGAGTGCCAAAAAGTCAAGGCAAGGTGAATCATGTGCCCCCATCAAAGTACCATCAAAGGACTCTGATGATGATGATGATGATGATGACTTGCCTCTGGCCTCTCTGCTCAACTTGAAAAAGCAGAGTCTATCTTCAACAACTCCAACAGTCCAAGCTTCCTCTCAAGTACAACCAAGTCAACCATCTCCTAGTAGTACATCAAGGAGAAAAGGAAAGAAAATAATGTATGCTAAGGAGATTGAAGCAGAAGAAAGAAGAGAGGAAGAACTCCAACAGGAAGATGAAAGTCTCAGAGAGCTAAGTGAATTGGCTTCTGCACTTGGCACATCAATTGAAGATGTATTAAAAGCCAAGGAAAGGCACCAAGACTTTACTACTCCTGAAAATCTTGCTGCTATCATTGGTGCAACTGTTGATGAGCTGAGAGAGATGCAAGAAGAAGAAATGATCATACTGTCCTCTCAAGCACATCAAGTGCAAGCTACACCATAGCAAGATGACCCTTCTGCCAAGAAAGTTCCTATAAAGAGGAAGAACTCACAAGGAAGCCATCCAAGCTCTATTCAACTTTGACTTTTGAAATGTTACTAAGCCAACTAGAAGGTAATCCAAGGAGTTCTGGGATAACAAAGAAGTTAGTTGAAAAAGAAAGCAAGGTGGATGAACTCACAAAGAAATTGGAGGGTGTGGACATTGATCTTGGAATGTTCAGGGCTGCAAACCTTAAGCTTGAGACTCTGCTACAATCTCAAGTGAGAGACAAGGTGAAAACTGGCCTAGGATACAAACAAACCCCACCTCCATACAACCAAAACTACATAACTCCAATGTCTGAGGTAGCTGACAGATATGTTAATGAACCTTTGGAAGATGAACTTAAGTCAGCTGATCCAAAGTTTGAGAGTTATGAAGATGAAGTTGTGTCAGTAGTAAGTGTTGAAGATAATGAGGAAGTTGTGAAGAAGGATGAAGGTATTCCATATGAAAATCACATCCTGTGTGAGCCCATTCCCACAAAATCATCTTTACAACCTGTGGTGTTTGTAAAAGCATCCACTAAACCCCTCACCAATGAGCCAAAATCCTCAAAAACTGTTAACTCTATTAGCAGTTCCACAACTGTTACAAATAGTCCCCATCTTTACACTAACAGTTCCAACAAGAACCCAAACAGTTCTAAGCTAAAAAGCCCAACTGTTAGTACCAAAGCCAAAGGAAAGGAGAAAGTTGGTGAAGTTGTGTATACTAGGAAGAAGAAGGAAGTTGCAAAACCTCAGGCTAAACCCAAATCTAAGAAAAGGCATACTGAAGTGCCTGCATGCATATGTCAAAAACATGGTGTCCAAAAGTTTCCTCAATCTGCAGCTGTTAGAGGAAATCAAAGAAATAGGAACCAATTCTGGTCACAAAGAACTGGTTTACCTATTGTGAAAACCAAAAAGTGCTACATTTGTGGAAGATCTAATCATTTAGTTCAAGACTGTTACTATAACCCACAGACCAATGGCACTCAAAACAAAAGTCCCAAAAGACAGAATAACAGTTCTAAAACTGTTAAGTCAAAACAGATCAACAGTTCTAAGACTGCTAAGCCAAAACTGGCAAACAGTTCTAAAACTGTTACATCCAAACCAACTAACAGTTCCAAAACTGTTTTAGCAAAACCAAAAACTGCTGGTTTGGCTTGGATGAAAATTCAAAAACAAACTGATTCTGGAGAAGGTAAAACTGTTCTTCAAACTAAAAATCAAAAGGAATCACAAGTTGATTCATCTGTTTTACCAACTCCACCAGCTGTTTGTTCAAAGGTATCCACTGTTAATCACAACAGTTGGAAACCACATGTTCTTACAAAGTATTCATCACACAAATTAGAGAAATCTAAGTTGGATGAAATCAAAAAGAACCAAACTCTGTTTAAGTATTATGACTTGAACGGTGTACCCAAGACCTGCATGGCCTGGGTACTTCCTGCTACTAACTGATTTTATTTGTGCAGAGCATTCATAGGGCCAATCATGGATCTATCTGGCATGTGGATAGTGGATGCTCAAGGCACATGACTGGAAATCCACAATGTTTGAAGGATTTCAAAAGAATCAATGGAGGATTTGTAGCATTTGGAGGAAATCCAAAGGGAGGAAAAATCACAGGTAAAGGAGCTGTTGAGGCAGGTACACTTACATTTAATGATGTTTTCTTTGTTGAACAGCTTAAGTACAATCTGTTAAGTGTATCTCAAATCTGTGACAATGGAAACAAAGTTTTGTTTACAGATTCAGAATGCATTATTCTTTCAAAAGATTTTAAATTAAATGAGAAGGATGTTCTTTTAAGAACACCTAGAAAAGATAATGTATATTGTCTTGATCCACAAAAGATTGCTAAACAGAATGTGTTAAGCTGTTTACTCTCCAAAGCATCTTATGATGAGTCTGCCATTTGGCATAGAAGGATGTGTCACATGAATTTTAAAACCATGAACTTGTTAGCTAAAAACAGTTTGGTAAGAGGTTTGCCCCAAAAAGAGTTCTCATGTGATGATCATTGTGTGGCATGTCTTAAAGGCAAGCAACACAAAACTTCTTATAAGACCAAAGAAGTTTCTTCTATTACTGCACCTTTACAATTGTTACACATGGACCTTTTTGGTCCTACATCTGTGATGAGTATAGGGAAGAAAGCATATTGTTTAGTCATAGTTGATGACTTCACCAGGTTCACATGGGTTCAATTTCTTAGAACAAAGGATGAAACAGCTGAGTTAGTTAAGTCCCTTATTCTTAAAATTGAAAATCAATCTGATTTGAAGGTGAAAGTCATTAGATCTGACAATGGTTCTGAATTTAAGAACTATGAGCTAAACAGTTTTTGTGAAAGTAAAGGTATTGAAAGACAGTTTAGTGCTCCTAGGTCTCCCCAACAGAATGGAGTTGCTGAGAGAAGGAATAGGACTTTGATAGAGGCTGCTAGGTCAATGTTAGCCGATTCTAGACTTCCAATGACATTCTGGGCAGAAGCAGTGAACACTACTTGCTATGTTCAGAATAGAGTACAAGTAGTCAAGTCCAAAGAGAAAACTCCTTATGAGTTGTTTCTCAAGAGAAAACCTTTAATCAACTTCTTCAAACCGTTTGGTTGTCCGTGCACTATCCTTAATACCAAGTCACAGTTAGGCAAGTTTGAGAGTAAGGCTGAAGAAGGTTTCTTTGTAGGATACTCCACTCAAAGTAAAGCTTATAGAGTTTTTAACAATGTCACTAGAATCATAGAAGAGAGTATGAATATCTCTTTCAATGAAAATAGGATCAATATTGCAGGTAATGGACCTGATTGGTTATTTGATATTGATGCATTGTCTAAATCTCTTTCTTTTGAGTATTCTACTGAAACAGCTACAGGTACCCCAACAACTGTTGGTGAAAGTCATCAAACATCTTCCTCCAGCCCAAACAGTTTTGATACTGTTAGCTCAAAACCAACAACTGTTGGTTTAAACAAAGTTACTGAAGACTTTGTTGTGATTCCTATGCTTCAATAAGAGTTCTCCAACGCTGTTGATCCATTGATGGATGCTGAATCTTTAAAGGACATGGAATCCCATGATCCTCAACATCACACTGACTCTGCTGATCAAGTGTGTGATAACGCTGAAAATTCAAGTGAATGTGAGTTTGATCTGTCTAATCTAGGGGATGAACTGACTGAAGAAAACATTCCTACATCAAGAGTTCACAAGATTCATCCAATATCACAAATAATTGGAAATCCAACCACTCCTATCAGAACAAGAAATATGCTGCAAAATGAAAATAGTGGTGTGGATCTTGCCCAATTTGACGTGAATGCTTGCTTTTTGTCTCAAATAGAACCAAAGAAAGCAATTGAGGCATTGAAAGATCCTTCATGGGTAGAGGCAATGCAAGAGGAGCTCTTACAATTTCAAATTCAGCAAGTTTGGAAGTTGGTTGAGCTTCCAAGAGGTAAAAGAGTAATTGGCACCAAGTGGGTGTTCAGAAACAAGAAAGATGAAAGAGGAATTGTTATCAAGAACAAAGCAAGACTGGTTGCACAAGGCTACACACAAGAGGAAGGAATAGACTATGATGATGTTTTTGCACCTGTTGCAAGGATTGAAGCCATTAGGATATTTCTTGCTTTTGCAAGCTTCAAAGGATTTAAGGTGTATCAAATGGATGTCAAGTCTGCTTTTCTCTATGGCACTATTGATGAGGAGGTATATGTGTGTCAACCCCCTGGCTTTGAAGACTCAAAGTACCCTGACAAGGTATATAGGTTAGATAAAGCCCTATATGGTCTACATCAAGCTCCTCGAGCTTGGTATGAGACATTGTCATCCTATCTCCTTGAGAATGGTTTTAAGAGAGGCACAATTGACAAAACATTGTTTACAAAGATTGTTAAAACAGAGATTTTGCTTGTTCAAATCTATGTTGATGATATAATCTTTGGATCCACAAATGACAGCTTGTGCAAAGAATTTGAAGTCATTATGCACAAAAGATTTCAGATGAGTTCAATGGGTGAACTCACATTTTTCTTGGGATTACAAGTCAAACAGAAGCCCACTGGTATTTTTCTAAGCCAATCTAAGTATGTCAAGGACATATTGGACAAGTTTGGCTATCAAGATGTGAAGCTGGCAAGTACTCCAATGGAAACACACAAACAGTTGGGAGCAGATTCTGAGGGGGAGGATGTTGATATACACCTCTATCGATCAATGATTGGTTCATTAATGTACTTAACTGCTTCTAGACCTGATATAATGTTTGTTGTTTGTGTTTGTGCCAGGTTCCAATGCAGTCCGAAGATGTCACACCTGTTTGCTGTAAAGAGAATCTTTAGATATCTCAAAGGCCAACCAAAATTGGGACTTTGATATCCTAAAGATTCACCTTTTGATTTGGTGGCATATTCTGATAGTGACTATGGTGGAGCCAATGTGGACAGAAAATCAACCTCTGGAGGATGTCAATTCTTTGGATCAAGGCTGGTCTCATGGCAATGCAAGAAACAAACAACAGTTTCAACTTCAACATCTGAGGCTGAATACATTGCTGCATCAAGCTGCTGTTCACAAGTGTTATGGATCCAAAATCAGCTTCTGGATTATGGTTTGTCTTTCTTAAATACTCCTATTTATGTTGATAACACCAGTGCTATTAGCATAGTTAATAATCCAGTGAAGCATTCTAAAACCAAGCACATTGAAATCAGATTTCACTTCATAAGAGACTGCAATGAAAAGAGATTAATCCAAGTTATGAAAATTCATACTGATGATCAATTAGCTGATTTGTTCACTAAAGCTTTTGATGTGAGCAGATTCAACTTTTTGATTTCCAACATTGGAATGATTAACTTGGACTAACAGTTGTTCATTATTCCATGTTTTTCACACTAACAGTTTGCAACTGTTAGTTACGTTTTCTAACAACTGTTATCCTTTAAGTATTCAGAGAGGGAAATGCAATTTCACACATCAGTTTTGGACATATCTGCTGACCTGTCTCACAAACAGTTTTTCACACTCGTGACTGTCCTTGTTATGAGGTAAAGGTAAATTCACTTTCTTGAATCAACAGTTCCAAACTGATAAAGGTGAGTCCTTTTGCTTGTTCTATAGTGCATTTGATATGACCAGTCACTGCATGCTATTAATGGAAATTACTGGATATTAATGGTCATTAATGGCTATTAACGGACATTAATGCCTCCTAGTTTCTCTATAAATAGTCTTGCACCCATCCTTCACAAATCACACCTACATTTGCACACTCTTCTCTCTGCAAATGGATACTAACTTTTTCTAATAACCCTCAAAGATATTAATGTTAGACAAAGTTATGTAACCATCCCTACCCCATTTGTAAGAATGCATGAGCTTTGGCATCACTCATCATGTGTTCTTGGGATGCATGATGATCGGGATAGGTTTCCCTTGACACAACATCCAGATCCACGTAGGCCAAATAAACAAATTGATCATATTCGTATAAGAGGTGATTTTGAAAATTTCACTCTCTTTCATGAATTGCCTACACCATGTTGTCTAAGATTCGTCTTGAACCTAGCAGGCACTACAAACTCCGTAGTGTGGTTCAATGTTCGAAGATATAATACTCGTAACCACCAGAGGGCCTCAGATGATGAGGCAGTGGCAGTCACTGTCTTAGATGACTAGTTCCACTGCACACCCACGAGGCAAATTATGACAATCGTCTCTGGTGATGCATAAGATGAGAAGGTCTACTGCACACCCATTGGTAGGTAGAATGTTTTGAAAATTGTCTAAGGTTTATCAACAGTTGACGGAGAAAGTTGTCTACACTTATGGTGTAGATCATTGTTCTCCCACACCTACGAGACGGCCTTGCACAATTAGATAAGCAGTACCAACAATGGCTCGTGTACTACATGACCATTCTTTAAAGACAGGCTTCTCAGTAAGACGATGGTGGCACTGTAGAGGCTATTCTGAACTCGATTCTTAAATAACGAAGACAGTCTTGAGCAAGAATGTGAATGTGATGATGATTGTCTTCCCTTAAAGTTCAGATTTGATGATACAAACTGTTATCAATCATTTGTCATATGTAGATCTAGGAGTTAAGACAGTTCTTATAAGCTGTGTTTGGATCTATAGTACAAGACAGTTTTGTTTTGTTTTTCTTTTCAACTTATTGTAGCTCAATTGTGATTATCTTGAATAAAATATATCTTATGTTGATGACTGTGTTCTCTAATGTTTTATTTTTATTGCTTCAGCATTTGATATATGTGAGCCGAAAGTTTGTTTGACAGTTGCACATTTCTGTTTCAATCAATACTAACAGTTTTTCAACTGTTAGCATATGGCTTCGGCAACTGTTAGACAAAGTCCATGTGCAACTGAGGGGGAGAATTTCGTCAACTAAGGGCGAGAAATAAAGAACAGTTGTAAATCCTAAACAACTGTCAATTCATATAAATGATCAAACAAAAGGGAGTGAACTTTTGAATAACAGTTGTTACATCTTATGAAAACAGTTTCTCAACTGTTAGTTCATTTTTGTCCGTCAACTGTTAAGCTAGTAAAAACAGTTTCTCAACTGTTAGTTCATTTTTGTCCGTCAACTGTTAAGCTAGTAAAAACAGTTTCTCAACTGTTAGTTCATTTTTGTCCGTCAACTGTTAAGCTTTTAAAGGGTGCTTTGGTCTTTGCAGGATTTTGAAAGCCTTTGGATTACGTTCAACAATCGAAACATATATAAACCATTCCCTCCTCAGAGGTTTCTTTACGCATACTGAACTTCGTTTGAACGCTAAAACCCTAGAATTCTGCTATCAAATCGCCATGGCTCCCCTTCCATTCGTCAAGGAACATAACATGCTTGCTTTTCTTTCAAAACCTGATGATCTTCACATGTTTCACGATATGATTGATTATCTCTCATTGTCCGATCTCAACACTGCACTCACCATCAATCCTACCATATACACTTCTTACATTGATCAGTTTTGGAAACATGCTCAACTTCGAACAACTGATGACGTGCAATGGATTGATTCTACCATTGATGAGTTGACCGTCTCAATCTCTGAGGACACCATTCGCCAAATTCTACAACTCAATGATAGTGAGGGTGAGTATTCTGATTCAGTTTCACTAGATTTTTTGCATGCCGAGCTTGTTAAGCTTGGGTATGAGGGTCCTTCAGGGAAGGGTACATTCTATAAGGGACAATTTTGTGCTCACTGGAAGTATTTAATCCATACTCTCCAGCAGTGCATTAGTCCTAAAAGAACAGGATGGAACGAGTTTGGAAGCAACATTGCTTTGGCCTTAATCTGTTTGGCCAACAATCGTTGCTTCAATTTCTCAAAATTAATTTTCAATGGCATGGTAAAACATCTAGGGACCAAGTATGGTCTCTTTTTGATGTATCCTCGATTTGTGCAAGTATTGTTAAACTTTTTGTTGCCAAATCTGAAAACACACAAGAGGGTCATTATTCCCTCTGCTCATGTGGCTTCCACTTTGAGCAAACTGTTGATTAATGGCAAGAGTTTCTCTGGTGCCATAACTCCTCCACTCTCTGAAATGATGGAGTTTCTGTCAAGAAACAGGACTGCCAGTGTTGAGCATGAAACCCATCGTATTGCTACACCACCAACACTGGAACCCACAGTCCAAGATACTCAAAATTTCCAACCTGCTTCTTTTGAAAGAGCTAAAACACAAGCCCCTGCACTAAAAATATTTAGAAAGAAGAGGAAAACTGTTGGTGCTCCTTCCACCACAGTTAGAGAACCCCAAACTATTAGCCCTGCACAGGTGCATTTACCTGTGCAGAATATTGAAAGGGAACCTTTGGTGCTGTCTCCCAGGCACAATGAGGAGGTGATCATTCCTCAAAAGGGTGATCATATGGTCTTTGAGGCTGACACTACTGTTTTATCCGCAAGGGATAAACAGGACAGTGTTAACATAGCTAAGACCTCAACCATGGCAACAGAGACTAGTAAAACAGTTTCTGGTAATCCCCAGAACCAAGAAAAGAGGGGTACTGATGGTGATACTCAGGGGAGTAAGCCACCAGTGAAAAATGTCGATGATATGGTCACAGTGGAAACACTAACTGACATTGAGACTAGACTGAAACAACATGCATTGACGGATCCTAACTTTGCACCTTACCTTGCTGCTCATTTACACCTAAAGAAAAGGATTGCTCTTCAAAACAAAAGGATAGTTTCTCAAGATGAGAAGATAAAAGAACTGACTGAACAGTTGGAGAAGGCAACCGAAGTACTCAAGGTGGTAGCAGTTCACAATGAGGTGTTAATCAGGCAAGATAAGAAGCTGAACTTTCTTGATGAGAATCTGAAGAAAGCAACAAATGTTCTTCATACTCATGAGATGTTGCTTAAACCCAAATCCTTGGTGAAAATCTCTTCAACTGCTCAAGCTAAAGGAAGAAGAAAATCCAAGCAGGAAGAAGTTAAGCAGACAGTTTCATAGGATAAACAAACAGTTGTTGCTCCAAATGATCAAACAGTTGCAACATCACAACCAACAGTTGTAACTTCAAATAAACTAACAGTTGCAAGTGTCCAAGCGATTAATGAAGAAGAAGAAGAACAGCTTTCAAGTGTTGATAGGATGCTAATCAACAGGATGGTATCAACTGCAGATATTCCAAGCACTGAGATTTTCAAATCGTGGTCAACAGTTAAGCAGAACTATTTGGTTGATATTAGTGCTCAATATCTGGGAATAAGTTCTTCTAGAATGGCACAGAAAATTGATGATGGATGGCTTGATGGAAAGGTTGCTACGTTAGAATCTTTACCACCAAAGAAAGGATATAAAGGGATAGTCATCCAGGAAGGAAAGAAAGAATCTGAGTTGCCTCTTGTTTCAGGCAAAGGTAAAGAAATTGTTGTTGTTTGTCCTAAACTCAAGCTTTCAAGACAGCAACAAGAAGAGCGTGATCATGAATTTGCATTAAGGCTAGCAGCTGAGCTAAAAGAACAAGAACAGACTGATTTTGAGATAGCAAAGAAGCTGGCTGATGAGATTACTACTCAGATTGATGAAGAAGAGAAAGTAAAGGAAGCTGCTGGTAAGGGAGTAAAAAGAAAAAGAGCTGTAAAGAAGAAAACAGTTCCACCTCCCAAGCCAGTAGTGGAAAAGAAGAAACCCCAATCAGTCCAAAAACCCCAACAGTCTGAAGAAAAAGTCAAAACAGGCTTGGTCAAAACTATTTTGCAAGATAGACTCTCAAAAGAGATAAAAGAAAGAATTGATAAATTTGAAGCTCAAAAGTCTCATATCAAAGAATGGAGGTTTGAAATGCTGAGAGTGGAAACTGGAAAGCAGGGTGTCACCATTGTTAGAGAGGTGGAACCAATTGAAAGCTATGTCAGTTTCTCTGCAATGATGGATAGTGTGACCAGGAGAGATGTACAAGAAATGTATGAATATGGGGTAAGTCATTTTGGAAAGGATGCTGAAATTGAGATAAAAGTATTTTTGGTACATTTATCGAGTATATGCAATCCACAGAGAGTAATGTCAATACTGACAAGTGATGAAAGATTTCCTATATCGACTGTGAAAGTTTTTGAAAGATCAAGGGTGTATAGTCTTGTGACAAACAATGCTAAAACCCAGTGGTTTGATCTTAATTTTGTTGATCACAGTAGGACCAAGCTGATGTACATGGTAAAGGCAAGGTTCTATGGTCCTGTAAGGTTAAGGGAAGATCTGGGAAGAAGACTGAAAGAAAGAATGGAGCTGATAGAGAAAGAGAAAATGTAATTTTTCTTTCATATTTTGATTATAACAATTTTACTTTGCAAAATTAATGTTAATGTGTTCTTTGCTTATGTGAATGTTTCTATGGTTGAACCCTATAAAACAACTTAAGTGTATTGTTCAATACTTTAAGTTAGGGGGAGATTGTTGGGAAATTCGCTAAGTTATTGAAACTGTTGAACATGCAAAGGTAAAACTGTTAGAGTGTTTTGGTGATAACAGTTGTAACTAACAATTGCTGCAAGGTTTACAACTGTTAGTTCAAAAGTTCAGAACTGTTAGTTGGCAAAGTCAAAACTGTTAGAAGACCTTGAAGCTGAAGACTGTTAGAAGACTAAAGAACTGTTGTGTTCATTAAACAGTTTCTGTTGAGCTATATTTGGAAAATCCTATCTTAGAAGATATCTGTATGTCCTCAGATTCTGGAGAATCCATCTTGATGGAGGAGTCAGTCAATGCCATCAAAGCTTTGTTGCTGGTAGCCTCCTCTGCTTGATCACTCCAATCAAATCCATGGCCTTCTTGTGAGACCAATGCTGAGGAGGTATGGTTCTGAGTTTGCCTCTGACCTTGATTCTGAACTTGTCCACCAGATTTGCATTCTCTTGCAAAGTGGCCAAGTTGTTGACATTTGAAGCATCTAACCTTTGACTTGTCAAATCCAGCCTTGCCATCAGCTCTGAAATTCATGTTTTGCCTTCCAGTTCTTTTAATGAATCGCTTGGCTCTAACGGTAAGCATGGCCATCTGCCATTTGAGATCCATTTCCTCAAGATCATCAGGGTGCACTTGTTCAAGATCCTCATTGGTGAGGGTTGAATGAGCATGGCTGGCAAGAAAAGCTTCAAGAACTGCATCTGGAGTATTCATATCTAGTCCAACACCAGAACTAGTACCTGCACCACTATCAAGAGAGTTAGTTAATGAATGGTTTGATTCCATACCTGAGGAAGATAGGAGAGCAGCATTATGACTAGGGATAGCAGTTTTTCTTTTTCCCTCTATCTCTCCCTCAAACACTATCAAACTATTATAGAGGTCATCTAACTCTATGTCTTCAAGAGAATCCTTGGTTCTCCATTGTGCAGCAAACACAGTCCATTCATCACCTAGAGACCTAAGAAATTTTCTATTTATCTCATCTTGATCAAGCCTAACCTTAGCACTCTCCAGTTGACTCACCAGTTTGTAAAACCTATCAAAGATTTGGGTGATACTCTCATTCTTCCCACTGGTGAAGTTCTCATAGGCTTGTTTAAGAAGATCTCTTTGGTTTCTCTTAGAACTAGCATTCCCAGCAAACCTCTTTTCCAGAGCATTCCAAAGTTCATGAGCATCATCAAATTTCTTGAATTGATGTTGATACTCATTGGGAATTGCAATCTGAAGGATGCTGAGGGCTTTCATCTCAATCATTCTACTTTTCTTTTCAGCATCTGTCTTTGGTGGTGGTTTCTTCTTTGGTTTTCCATTCTCATCCAGTTCAATGGTATTAGTAGGAACAGTTTCAATGATTTGCCAAACATCATAGTCCATTAGTTGGACATGCTGTTTAATTCTTAGTTTCCACATCTCAAAATCAGATGGTTTGAGCATGGGAACACGAATGTTAGACCCTGATCCACTGTTATCAGAAGAACCTCCCGAATCCATTGAAACAAATTGATTTAAAAAAAACAGTTTGAAAAATAAAGCAAGGTAAAGCAAAAACCTTCAACTGGTGATCAAAGGAACCTTAATGATAAGGCTCTGATACCACTTGTCAGGATCGGATATATATTATATCAAATAACAAGAACTAACTTTTAAATAATAAATCAGAGTAATATAAAAGTTAATCTTTAACTATGATCACAATCAACTAAGAAGTTGCGGAATCACACTTAATTGATTAAAGAAGGTTTTAAACAAAGATTAATTCAATCAAACAGTAGTTTTATTAACCAACCAGAATGATTACAAAAGCAAACTTCACCCCCAATCTAACTTATTCTGTTAGACGAAGAACACAGACTGTTCTTAGGTTTCAACAAGAAACTTAGAGGCTAAAACACTTTCAGAAAAATAAATAACAATAAGAACAAATGCTTTGAATAATGAGATCAAGTCGTCGTCGTCAATTGATCATCTAATGCAGTATATATAGACTCTTGATCCTCCTTGAATTGTTGACAGTTAGGTAATCTTCTATCTTCTGAGATAATCTTGTTAATCTTCAAAGTATTTCGAGATATCTTCTAAGATAGGATTTTCCAAATATAGCTCAACAGAAACTGTTTAATGAACACAACAGTTCTTTAGTCTTCTAACAGTCTTCAGCTTCAAGGTCTTCTAACAGTTTTGACTTTGCCAACTAACAGTTGTAAACCTTGCAGCAATTGTTAGTTACAACTGTTATCACCAAAACACTCTAACAGTTTTACCTTTGCATGTTCAACAGTTTCAATAACTTAGCGAATTTCCCAACATGATAGTCCAAAACCATCAGCAGAGTGTATCTTCAAGTCCAGCTGAGCAGTCACGGATCAGCTGACACTATCACTTTGATCAGCTGATGCCTCCCATCTGTCAGATAAGGTATTCACTACTTATCCAATCTTTTCTTGATAAGCTGATTATAATCAAACGATTAGTTGAGCCCTTGGGACTAGCTGATTGCCTAAATTGATCAGTTTATTACCTGTACTCTGATTTGTATTATTAGCTGAGCTGTATGATCAGCTGAGCAAATCTGAGCAGCTGAGTCTTTCACATTTATCCTTAGCTGAGTAAAATTATGTTTACAGTTCAGTGTCTGTTAGCTGAGTCGTTACACGATATTTCAGTTAATAGTTTTTCGATGTATTATATTCTTAAGTCAAAGGCAGAACATGTGTTGTTCTATTATGTCTTAGATCTTTCTTTGTAAAAGTACGTAGCAATTTTTGAATCTACAAAGATACAAAAAGGATTGATCTTGATCCCCTAGAATGGTGAAAGATACTTTAGAAGAGAAGATCTTGAATATATGATTCAACAACTAAGTATGGCTGGCAACTCTATACTTGGTTAAGTCAAATCTTCAAGAAGCATGGTGTTGATAAAAGTCAAGCATGGAAAGAGAAGCTTACTCTCCCAAGACATAAAGGTAGTACTTTAATAATATAATAATAGATAGTGGGATTATAAATTACAGGATAGTACATTAACTTTACACACTTTGTGTATAAAGTGAACTTACTTTTCACCCACTAACTTTATCTATTATTATATTATTAAACCAAGTACCTTTGTCTCCTTCTCCACTCCATCAAACCGGACACCATCTTGCTTATATATAAGAATGCATGAAAACATGCTAAGTATGCGAATAGATAGAGTTGAACACTGAAATCTCATATGTTGAGAATTAGAAGAGTTAGCATTTTACTTTCAGTGTAAGAAACTTGTTCATTTGTTGAACATCTTAGACATTAGTTGTTTAAGATTAGCTTTGTCTATGTGTTTGACACATTTAGTTGCCACCTTTTATTTAACATAGATTTTCCACATCTTGTTCATGTAATTCTTGATTTACATCAATAAGAATTATATAAAAGTAAATCGTGTGTCTCTTAAATTTTAAATTGCTAAAGTTTGTATTCAACACCCCTTCTACAAACATTTGTTGTTGTAGTATCGATTTGGGACCAACATATATGTATCGATTACTTGTATGTATGATAGTATGTTTGATTGATCATTAATCTTGATTATGGTTTAAACAAATCCTAAATATCATAATGATATGTTTTTCGAAAACATGGATATACACACAATCATGTGTATCGATTTTATACATGTGACATACACACTTGTGATTGAACTAAGATCTTACTCCTTTAGGGTTTTACAGATTACTGTTATTATTATTTTAGTTCCGCTTTATAAATAATAATTGTTTATGATTACAATTCCGAGTTGGTTCAAACCAGTTAGGTTATGAATCAGTGTAACTCAAGTTTGAATTGTACCCTCTAAAAGCCAACAGTGGTATCAGAGCCTCGGCTCAGTATATTACAGTGTGTTGTATGACTTGTTATTATTGTGTATTTATTATTTTCAAAAAACACAAAGGGTTGAAAAGTTCATGTTAATCCTAGTTTGTTCAAAAACAGTTGGTTTTTGGATAAGATTTGTATTTTTATACTTTTGATCAGAAAGGTTAAACCAATTAGGTTTAACCGGTTAAAAAATTAAAACTATGAACAGTTTATTGAATTGTGTATATTTGTTTATATATATTCGAATTCTAGGGATTGATGTGTATTATATCAATCTCAGTTTATTGTTTAAATATTGTATGATTTTGTAGTTTTTTAATTTTCAATCAGAAAAGTTAAATCAGTAAGGTTTAACTAGTTAAAAAGGTTAAAACTATAAAAGGTTTCCATTTATGTATATATATATATATATATATTAATTGTAACAAATATTAGCCAGTTGAGTTAATATGGACATTTTGAAGTTTTTAATTAAAAACTAGCTTAGTTTTACGATTAAAGGATATACTTCAAAATATGAAATTCTTTAATCTTATCAACAAGTTTTAAGTTGATAAAATTTACTTAAAATTTAAATAATAAAACATGTCTATGTTTTACTGTGAATTTTAGATAAACTGGAATTTCTATATATATATGGCAAATTGCGCGAAAATACAACAAACTCTAGCGAAATTACCATTGTATACAACCAACTTCATTTTTTATCAAAAATATACAAACAAGTTTCATTTTTTACGTCATTGTATACATTTAACCTGTGATACCAGGTTACCAAACGGTTTCTGCCTTATTTTTTTTATTTTTAAATTAATGTACTTATTGTTCTTCAACTTTGACATGTTCTTCATTCAGATTCAATCAAAAGGGGTGTTTGATGAAAGATGAAAGGGTTGTTGATGATGAATATGAAAAGAAGAACCCTCCCACCACCATTGTTACATTCCACGATAACTCCTCCCTGTGCCTGCGTAGCCCTAAACAGCGCCGCCTATGTTGCGACCTAATCAACACTGCCGGAGTAAATCTAGAGTGGCTCACCACCACCGTGTTATGTTGCGAACTCATCAACGGTGCCGAATGTAGTTGCAGTCGTGGGTGTGTGGGTTAAAGATCGATCGAAGACCCTCTCGATTAAACCCTAGCCGAAGGTATCTCTCTCTCTCTCTCTCTCTCTCTCCCTTCATTCCAGAACTAAGGGTTTTGTGTTACACATTAAAATGCTCTCTCTCTCTCTACCGCCTCTTCAGATGCTATCCACCACCACCGCCGCCTTTGCTGCTTCAGTCCACTGCCGCCGCGGCATAAACCCTAGCCGCCCAAACTTCTGTTTTTGCTCTATTGCGCATTAATGGGGGGTCAGGGGGATGATCAGAGGCCATATAATTGTAGGAGAGGGGATTTTGACCAACCCCACCAAAAATGACGAAGATCCAACGGTCTGTTCACCGGAAATCGGCCGGAGAGTGGCGTGAAAGGATTTGAGAGGCGGTGGTGGTGAGATGAAGGTGAAGAATACCTTGAAGAACACCAAGAACATATGAATATCTTAATTAAAAAAATTCAAAAAAAAACAAATTACCGGTAACTTGATAAAGTTGCATACAATGACTTAAAAATGAAACTTGTTTGTATTTTTTGATAAAAAATGAAGTTGGTTGTATACAATGGTAATTTCGCTATAGTTTGTTGTATTTTCGCGCAATTTGCCCATATATATGATGTATAAATGTATGACTTTCCGAATTAAATGTTGACTGAAAAAGGGTCATCGGAAACCGCCATGGACCACCGTAAGGAAGCCTAGCAGCGGCGTGCCTAGGTGGCAGCCCATAACCGTGGTACGCAGCCCACGACCCAGCAGCTAGGCTGCGGCCCCAGCCTCGGCCGGCCCAGGCACATCGCGCCGCGATGGGCAGGTCGCGACCTAGTTGGGCTTCGGCTCAATAGCAACTTTGGCCCAAGTTCAGGCCTCTTTGCGACGGCCTTGATAGGTCGGGAAGGGTTCGGTCCAGTTTGGGTCAACCCGGTTGGTCCACTAATTTAATATTAAAGTTCAAGTATTTAAATTTTTTATAAAATCGTTCATAATTGTTGTTTTAAACATGTTTATTAAAATCATAATGGGCTTAAGTATATATTTTATGGACCAAAGAGACTTAATGGACTTAGTGGGCTTCATGGTCCAAATTGAGAAAATCCGAGAATGGGCTTAGGCCCATAGGCTTTGGATGGTAAAAATACTTGGGACGGGTAATTCTAATTAAATAATAATACAAGATAATATATAAATGTATATTAATTTTACGGACTTAAAATTAATAGATTTATATATATTATGGTTAAGGATTTATTTTAACTAGTTAAGTTAAAATATGTGTTTTATTATATTTTTGGATTAAAATATAATAATTAACCATAATGTGTATTATTATTGGACAATATAAACAAACCTAATTCTTTAATCAATTGAGTGTTTTTGGATTAAAACACATTTGGTATAATAGTTATTATATCATTAATTTAGAAATTTATTAAAAGGGGTTTGACAAGTTTTGTCAAAAATTTCTCATCTAAATTAATAATTTGATTAGTTTGAGAGTAAAAGAGAAAAGTTTTATATGTTTCTTTCATTATTTATTGTTTATATTGACTGCATGGTTGATTACATATATTCCTTATTAAAGTTGAATTGGTTTGACTTGTATACTAAAGTCGCATTAGTATTTTTAAGTCGCGTTTGGAGTTTCTATATGTCAACTAGAAATGCTTGACATAAACAAGTCAACAGTTTATTCTTGTTTAAAGGGTTTTTAGGGGTAGAAAACAGGTTTAACATGCACATCAGAATAAACAATAAAAACCTTCTTGGAGTGATCTCATCTAATTAATGAAGGAAACAAAAAGCAAAAAGTAGTGGATTTAGGGTTATACCTTTATGATGATAGAAACTTGATCCCAAAATGTTAAAGGTATAACACCGCTACTGCACCACCTCGAACAAGCTGCTAGACCGCTTGAAGGATTTCACCAACGATAAAAAACGCACGTATGCGTGTGTGTGTGTGTGTGTTAGCGCCGATCGCACCCCAAAGGGGTGTTTGGGTTCGGCCAACGACGAGAGAGAGAGAGGGAGAGGCTAGGTCTTTTTCTTTTTGCAATTTGTGTCTCTTAAGTGATTCCTTAGGATTATATATATATATATATATATATATATATATATATAAACCTTATTAAGCCCAAGCCCGTTTAATTAAAGTTCAACTTTAATTAAACTATTAGCTAATTGCAAAACATACCCTTGGACCTTCTAATTAATTAATAACTATTAATTAACTAGTCCAATTAATATTTAAACTAAATATTAATTACTCCTTTGAAATAATAAATAACTTATATTATTTTTCCTCTCAATAATTAATTAACTAATAATTTATTTCCATACTTAACTTGGTAAAATCCAATTGGTTCTAATTGGGTGTGTAGCAGTGTGATCCTTTAGTGTCTTATAGCATTGAACATGATGACACGTGTTAAATAATCTGTGCATATAATCTAACAGACTCCCACTTGTGCAAGATAAGTAACACTCCTTGTACACCGTTAGCCTAAGGAGGTCCCCAGCTAGACACTTAGGTTAACCACGCTATAAGATCTCTTACATCTAGAGATATAATCCATACTTGGATTACACAGGCTTTTACTTTTGCATCGCGATATTCCGTAATTTGAGTATTAGACATGGAGCAGAGATCTTATTCTAAATACTCATATTTTCTCGACTCTGATTTCGACACTCTGCAGTTACGGCTTACCGAATGATACCTTTCATTCTACCCGAGCGCGGCCACGCATTTTCAGTAGTCTCAACTGTCGAGGGGCCCTGAAACAACTCTCTTAAAAAGGAGATGCAAATTCCATCTTGACTATTTGCAATTTGAGCACACAGCTTCCGCTGCACCTAGACACGCCCCTTATGATCACCCTGTTACGGTGTGATGTTAGAATGCGCTAAAGTATAGAAGTTACCATGCTACAAACAAAATATCTCAGGTCTAAGGACAACCTATCAAGTTTACTTATGATAGTGCTCCATGAAGTAAACTCGATGCGGATCACTCCCAATATTTATCCTATCTGATAAATATCTACAAATATTTGGTCACATTCTTGTGCTTTTATTCAAACCGAATAAATCATCAAATATTTATAATAGCGTTATCTCCCTAATGTAGCTCCCACTACATTAAGTAGCTACGGGCATTTAGACAATTCATAACTTGATTTGTCATCGATAAGTTAAAACAAGCTAAAGATTGACAACAAGAAACAACTATGTAAATACCTCCTATTTCAATCCCATGAAATGTAATTACATAATATAAAAAGTCTCAAGTTACATCTACAGTAATAATCAAAAACTTGAACTACTACTATATTCTAAGTACTGCATTCCTATAGAATTCGCATGGTTCTTATGCTTAGCTCTAGCTAGCGACTTCGTCAACGGGTCAGCTACGTGTCGTCTGTCGGTATCTTTTGTAGTCTAATATCTCCTCTTCCAATAATCTCTTGGATTAGATGATGTTTTCTGAGTACATGCCTGGTTCGCTGATGATCTCTTGGCTCTTTAGCTTGCGCCACAGCCCCTGAGTTATCACAGAATATATCAATAGGCCTAGAGATACTGGCAACAACTCTAAGATCTGAGATAAAATTCTTCAGCCAGACAGCTTCCTTTGCTATATCATTTTCCGCAATATACTCTGCCTCTGTAGTCGAATCTGCTATTGTATCTTTCTTCCGACTTTTCCAAGATATAGCTCCTCCGTTTAGGGTAAAGACAAATCCTGATTGCGACCTAAAGTCGTGTCTGTCGGTTTGAAAACTAGCATTAGTGTAACCAGTTAAACTAATCTCATCCATCGAACCTCTATAAACCAGGAACATGTCTTTTGTCCTTCTCAAATACTTGAGAATGTTCTTGACAGCCACCCAATGAGCTTCCCCCGGATTTTGTTGATATTTGCTCGTGACACTTATAGAATAGGCAACATCGGGCCTAGTACATAAAATGGCATACATAATTGATCTAATTGCCGAGGCATATGGAATCAATTTCATTTTATCCTGATCTTGAATAGATACAGGACATTGAGCCTTGCTTAAAACCTTGCAAGATTGCATTGGAATAAATCCTTTCTTGGTATCATCCATCATGAATCTTTTCACGACTTTATCTATGTATGTACTTTGACTAAGTCCAATAAGCCTCTTCGATCTATTTTTATAGATCTTAATACCAGGTATATAAGCAATTTCTCCTAAGTCATTCATTTGGAAACATTTACCTAACCAGGATTTTACTCCTTGTGATACTGGTACATTGTTTCCTATTGGCAGTATGTCATCTACACACAAGACTAGGAAGGTTACCGCGCTCCCACTGAACTTAGTGTAAACACATGCTTTGAACTCACTTTTGGTAAACGTTGGTCCCTTGGTGAGAGTATCAATAAGCAAGTAATGTGTAGAAGGAGTTGAATACACTTTCAACTTCACAATAGATGTGACGATCGAACACACGAACAATGTTGGCAATTTGTGAATTTCTTGATCACGTTGACTTACAAACAGTGTATCAAGATTCGTAACACATACGACGATTAGGTTGAGGTGATATTAGAGTCTGGCACTCGTACCTCTAAACTTATCAGGAGATAAGTATTTATAATCCTGTTCCTACGGATCCTAACAAACTAGAACTTATCCTAATCTGCTAACAAAGTAAAGGATAACCCGGAATCTTGAATCTTGAATCTTCTATCTTGAGTTTTCAATCTTCAATCTTGATTCTAGAATCTTCTTATCAATGCCGTAGATATAGAGAGTAAAAGGAATTTAAAAACATATTTAAATTCTCTTAAACTGACTTCTTTAGTCGGGCTGAGTTACTCTGCTTGAAACTCATCAAGTTGAGTTCTTCGAGAACAAACATGTACTAACATGTATAATGACTAACTCATCTTTAGAAGTAATAAGAGTTAGCTAGAACGTACTTAGCAACTCTGTTGAGCTGACTCAGTCTATAAGTTGAGTCACTCAGCTCGAAACGCATCAAGCTGAATACTCAACCTATATCTTAGGTGACACACACAGCTTATCAAACATAGTGATAATCTTACTAAGATATAGTCTAAGCTGATCAAATATATGCTCAACTTATAATCAGCTTATGCTCAGTCTAAAACACTATAAGTGTTCAGTCTGATAAAGCTTCATAATTCTGTTTAAGTTATATTCAGAACATATCTTACAAACTTAACTTTGTCTCATCAAATTTCAACTGATGAGATCATTTGACCAACAAACTCCCCCTATTTGATGATGACAAAACCATCAAACAGTTCTTAAGTTTGTTGAACAGAATTATGTTTCAGATCTTAAACTTACTAAGATTTTATTTTTGAACTAATCAAATATTAATTGAACTTATCAACTAATCATAACAATGAACATGAACTAATCAAATTATTCATTCAAGCTGAACTCATTAGACTTAGAGATATGAACATATCATAAACAGTTGAACATATCAAACTAATACTTTTATTCATTGAACATATCAGAGTACAAAATTTTGATCACTTAGATCACACTTAGTGCTTACAAATTATTAGAACTAATCTAATAATTATAGATAGAACTAATTAATTCAGGATGTAACTCTTCAAACTCTTTGATCTCCTTGTTAATTTCTTCAAGAAGTTCTTTCAGATTTAGCAAGTGTTGAAGTTGATCCTTTTGTGATCTAATTGCTCTGTTTAGTCGATATTTGAACCTGTCATTTAGTTCAGTATTCTCCATAATTAATCTTAGAGCTAGCACTTGAGATACCCCACATATATAAATTGATGCATCAAACTGGAAGCATTGTTCACCATTACTGTCCAAGTACATAAATCCCTTCTGAGGATTTTCAACATAAGTATTTTCCTTAAACTCCATGCCTTCAGGAAGATCAAGATCGTACTTGTTTCTTTTTGCAAGTCCAGCTGGGTTTGATAACTTTTTCTTCCCAACTTTGTGAAAGGAAGTCAGTAGGGTTACGATCTCTGATCTGGGTATGATTTCCATCGCATCAGCTCTCATCCTTTACTTGATTTCTAGCAGAGGACTTTTCCATCTGCTTAATGATTATGGCTACTTGCTTCCATTCAGCATATCCCAGTCTGTGTAGTTTGTTCAGATCCAGGGAAGGTGTTTCACCATTTTCTAGGACTAACTCTAGAATTACAATCCCTTGGATTGTGATCATCTTAAGTGTTTTGATTTGAGAGGAGAAGTGTGTCTTGATATAACACTGAGTTATATCTTCTTCCTTGGGTTCTATAGGCAGTCTGAGTCTGGATAATTCCTCATTCTGCTTTCTTATCTATTCAGCCCAAGCCTGCTCCCTTGCTTCTTTCTCATTCTGAACATTTGCTAACTCAGCTTGTACATTTATTTGCCTTCTTCTTAGCTCATCCACAGATATCCCAAGTTGGTCAGCATCTTGTTGTTCTAACCTTCTAATTGCTATCAGAGAAGCTCTTTCCTTCAAAGTCATGCCTTCTACAGAGTCTTCATCTGAGTCTGATTCACCGAGAATCATTTTTCTTCGTTTCTGCTTGGGGGGTTCTGAATCCTTTGAGCTGACTACTAGAGGTCTTTTTACTTTAGTTTTCTCAGTAAGCTCAGCTTTATATTCTTTTTCTTTCTCCCCCTCAATCTGATGTGGCTTCTCTACTCCCTTAGCAAGTAGTAATAGAGTCTCAGCTTAAACGGACTCAGCTTCAGCCTCTTGAACCTTCTCCCCCCTTTTTGTCATCATCAATAGGGGTCGAAGTTTGTGTTAGAGCAGCCACTGCAGATTTCAGATTCAGCACCTCTTCATCCAAGGAATCCAATATCAGGAACATATGTTTCTTGGTCTTTCTTCTCTTGAGATGCAATGTGTCAAACTGACCTTTAATAAATTTTAATAGGTCATCTAAGTCAGCTTGAGAAGGTTGGGACTTGGGTGCATCATTCAAGGGTTGGTGTATACCCTCAAAGTTATGTGCACCAGAGGTTAGACCCTGTAATTCACTTTGGTATTGAGATGAATTATTGACAAGTCATGCAGGAAAGTGTAAAAAGTGAAGAGAAGTAATTGGGCTCGAAACGTGATGAGTATGGGTAGGTTGGCTTATTTGGTGAGTGGGGGGTGATTGTCCCTGCGGATTGGTCATAATTTCAATGTTACCTGAGTGTGTCTGCTTAGGCACAGTAGTAGGCTCTCCCATGGCTCGAGTAAGTGTGGGCTGAGTAGACACTACACCCGGTTTAGGCTGTTGGGTTTGAATAAGCCTTGAGGGTGGCACCTGAAGAGTAGGTGTCTCCCCCTCAACTTCTGCTGGTGGTGGAATCAATATGATTTCAGCTCCAATGGTACCTTTAGTGATGGTACCACCTTTGGCAGATTTCCGTATATAGGTTTGGATGTTTTCCTTGGTAGCAGTGGGCACACCAAGGTTGGCTTGAGATTGGATTTTAAGATGGAAAGAAGGTGGAGGAGATGGGTTAGACTGAGTTAGGCTTACTACAGTCTTGTCTCCAAAGGAAGATGGAGAAAAGTGAGAAGAATAAGAAAGTAGAGAGATCTTACTAGGTGCAGCTTGAATGGTTGTTGGCTCAGCATGAGCAGAGTGCCCAGCTTGAACCTCTGGATCAGCTTGAGCTGCTCCCCCTTGATTAGACCCCTCAGCTTCACTTTCAGATGAAGCCCTCTCAGCTATCCATTGCATAGGCTCACTTAGGCCTTCCTACTCTGGAAAGATGTCATTGTTGAACATCTTAGAGCTGAGTGCTGGTGTGAGGAACAAATCCTGACCAGCTTCATATAGTGTTGTCCCTAGCTAAGCTTCAAATGCCAAGGACAGGTACCTTATAAATGGTACATGAAGATCCCTCGTGGTCTTCATCACTTGGACCTTGAGTTAGTTGAAGATAAGCTGTGCATAATCCTAATTTCTTGCAAAGTAGATGTTATAGAGCAGCTGCATCTCGAACTCATTAATTTGGTCCAATCCTCCAACCTTGGTTCCAAGTGAACGGATCACTGTGGATACCATAAAACCCCATCCGGTTGGAAATGTGGATTTTTTATTACACCCTCTGTTTGTGGGTGACCCATTCTGGGTAGGACTGACCTCGCCACCTGTCTCGTCATAGCAGGATCGAACACATTCTTTTGAGGAAGTTGAAGAACCTACATTAGTCGTTGCACTATGAGAGCAATGGTTCTCTCCCCATTCAGCACATTACCTCGAATTTCTCCTCTGTCCTGGTCAAACAAACACGTGTACCAGAACTCCAGTAGGTGCTGTGGAATCACATGAATTAGTGCTCCAGTAAAAATGAATGCCAATGGGCATTTGCGGATATTATCCACCCATGCTTCGTATCCCCTGTTTCTTTTGCGTTCAGGGATTGCAAGACAAGCACATTGATTGTTGATTTTAATAAACGGCAATCCGTTGTTCCTGAAGGCAGCACCCTTACCATTCGATCACTTAGATTGAGAAGGGTTCCGTCCATCGTAGAATGTTTTTGCGTCACACTGAGTAAATACGCAATTCGCACTGAGCGATTAGGGCTTGGAATTCGATTGAATGGTGAACTGTACTTAGCAAATAGGTGGTTTGTAGAAGGTATAGTGAGTATATCAGAAGTCTAGTAAGCGTAAACGTCTGAATTTCGGTTACAACTGATATATATACCTTTTCGAGGAGAGAGAAAAGTTACCGTTGAAAATCCCTAATTATCTGTTACTCTAACGAACTTACAGCTTGATGTAACAGTAATTGAGATGAAACAGATCAAATCCCAATGGATAAGTTTGTAAAATAACATCCTTGACTTACAAAAATATTATTTACACTGTTGTATTACACCAATACATAATCGGTATAAAACGTGATTTGAGACTGACTCAAATACAATGACTCATGGATTAATAACACATAGTAATTAAAACATGATTTGGACACACCAAGCTGAGTAAACTTATCACTCAGCGCGATTCAAGCACTCAGCTTGATTTGAGCATTCAGCTTGAGATTGACACTCAGCTTGAGTGGAGCACACAGCTCAGAATCAATGACACTTACTCATTTTTATTTGAGACTAACTCAAATTTATATTTTAACCACACTTAGCAGTTATACCATGTTTGAAACAAACCAAAGGTGTGAACTTATCACTCAGCTTGACAAGATAAGCAGTTTATGAAGACTTATCTAAAAACTGTGCACTCAGCTTAAGACACTTAGTCTTTGCCAAGTTGAAGCTCAGATTCTAGACACTTATCTAAGGGTTAAGCATACCCAATTCACTTAGCAGATACAGAAACCTCTTTTCATCAAGTGGTTTTGTGAAGATGTATGCTAATTAGTCGTCAGTGGAGATAAATTTGATTTCAACTTTACCTTTTTCCACGATGTCTCTGATGAAGTAATGTCTAATTTCTATATGCTTTGTTCTAGAGTAGAAGACTGGATTATATGTAATCGCTATTGCACTTTAGTTATCACAAAATATGGGTGTTTTCTTGAAATTCATGCCAAAGTCTTGAAGCTGACGTGATCCACAGGAATTCAGCAGAACAGCTACCTGCAGCAACATACTCAGCTTCCGCAGTTGAAGTAGCCACTGAGTTCTGTTTCTTACTTGTCCAGCTTACCAACTTCCCTCCAAGCATTTGACATCCTCCAGTTATAGATTTTCTGTCTAGCTTTCACCCAGCATAATCAGCATCAGAAAGTATAACTAATTCAAATCCAGAGTCCTTTGGATACCAAAGACCTAGATTTGGTGTACCTTTAAGGTACCTAAAGATCATTTTCACAGCTTGAAGATGTGATTCCTTAGGATCTGCCTGATATCTTGCACAAACACATGTAGCAAACATGATATCAGGTTTACTAGCTTTCAAATAGAGTAATGAACCTATCATTCCTCTATAGGTAGACTGACATACAGACTTTCCATTTGAGTCCTTGCTCATCTTGACAGCTGGTGACATGGGTGTTTTCATGGTTGAACTAGAATCAAAACCATATTTCTTTATCAAATCAAGCACATACTTGCTTTGATTAATGAATATTCCATCAGGCTTTTGTTAAATTTGTAAGCCTGAGAAATATGTCATTTCACACATCATACTCATCTTGTACCTTTTTTACATAACTTTGAAGAACCATTCACACAGAGATTCATTTGTAGAACCAAAGATAATTTCATCCACATAGATTTGTACAAGAATCACCTGTCATTTACTCTTTTTAATAAAGAGTGTCTTATCAATACTACCTCTGGTAAAGTCCATTGATAGTAGATAGTTGGACAGAGTATCATACCAAGCTCTTGGAGCTTGTTTAAGACCATACAAAGCCTTGTCTAACTTATAGACATGATGTGGATAATTTGAACTGATAAAGCCAAGAGGTTGTTTCACATAGACTTCCTCCTGAAGTTTTCGATTTAGGAAATCACTCTTCACATCTATTTGATTGACTTTGAAGTTTTTATATGTTGCATAAGCTAAGAACAGCCTAATGGCTTCAATTCTAGCAACAGGGGTAAATGTCTCATCATTATCGATTCCTTATTCTTTTTTATACCCTTGTGCTACTAACCTGCCTTTGTTCCTAACAATCACTCCATCCTTGTCCATTTTGTTTCTATAGACCCACTTAGTGCCTATAATTGTATGATCTTTGGGGGCTGGGACAAGACTCCATATTTTGTTTCTCTCAAACTCACTTAATTCCTCTTGCATAACTTCAATCCAGTCCTCATCCTCTAAGGCTTCTTCAGTTTTCTTTGGTTCCATTTGAGAGAGAAAACAAAAGTAAGCAACATAGATTGTTGTTGCCTTAGATCTGGTAATTACTCTTTCTTGAAGATTACCAATCACTTGATCTTGAGGATGATCTTTGAGGAATTTAAATGTTGTAGTAGGAGATTGTGGTTCTGGACCTGAGTGATAATGAGGACTCTAAGGTGAACTTACATCCTCAATCTCAATTGCAGCATTGTCATCAAACTGTTGATCACTAAGATCTTCAGTCTGAGTAATATCAGCTCTAAAGGGATTAATGAACTCATCATCTTTCTTAGCTTGAGAGTCCCTTGGAGCTTGTGGGGATTTGTTGGATGTACATACATCATCATCACTGTCATCATCCATGACATACATAAGATTTGACATTTTGGTTTCCTCTGGCTTTTCAAGCTCACTCAGACTGACTAAGTCAGCTTGTCTTTTATCAGATTGATCAATATTGTCTTCATCAAATGAGACATGAATTGATTCTTCTATAGCCTTTCTCCTTGAGTTATACACTCTGTAATACTTGGAGATTGAGGAATAACCAACAAAAATTCCAGGATCAGCTTTAGGTTCCAACTTATGGAGTTGATCTCTTTGATTCAGCACATAGCATTTTGAACCAAAGATATGGAAGTAACCTATATTAGGCTTTCTTGATTTATACATCTCATAAGCAGTTTTGCCATGTCTTTTGAATATGATTGATCTATTCTGGGTATAGCATGTTGTACTTACAGCTTCATCCCAAAAATAGAGTTTCAATCCTGCCTCACACAACATTGTTCTAGCAGCCTCAATTAAGGTTCTATTTCTCCTTTCAGCAACTCCATTTTGTTGAGGAGTTCTTACTGAGGAGAAATTTTGTAATATTCATTTTTGCTCACAAAAGCCTTCTAGGGTTGAGTTTCTGAACTAAGTCCCATGATCACTTCTGAGTTGCTTTACAGACTTACCTTTTTGCAACTCTTCCTGCTTGATAAAACTTATTATCTCCAGGGCAACTTCACTTATGGCTTTAAGGAATAATTACCCAGGTGAATCTTGAGAACTCATCTACTATCACTTATGGCTTTATGGGTCCAAACAGATCCATATGCAACATATGCAGTGGGTCTGTTATTGAAAAAATTTTCTTTGATTTGAAGGACCCTTTGTGATGTTTCCCTTGTTCACAAGTTAAACACCATTTGTCCTTGAAAAATGTGATCTTTGGCAATCCAGAGACTAACTCTTTATTGGGTAGCATATTTATATTCTTGAAATTTAAATGTGATAACCTTTTATGCCACAGCCAACTCAGCTTAGGAACGGATTGGGAATATAAGCAGGTTTCAGTGTAAGGATCAGCATAATTGAGATCAAGTAGATACACATCCCTTTCTCTCTTTTCTATTAACACTGGCTTACCCTTTGCATTGTATATTGTTCCTGCTTTCTTTCTAAAAGTAACAACATTGTATTCATCACACAATTGTCTGATACTTATCAGATTGTTAACATATGCAACTTTCTGGAAAGTCACCTTGCCAGCATGCATCTACCCATATCCTTTAGTTCTTCCATGGGAGTTATCACCAGATGTTACTTTAGGACCTTCATCTTCCTGGAATTCACTTAGAAGTCCTTTCCACCCTGTCATGTGCCTTGAACATCCACTATCCAAGTACCATTTACTTGAACCCTGCACATGAGAAGAAAACTAAACAAATTAGTTTGTTTAGGAACCCACTTTGTAGTAGGTTCATATGATGAGAACTTAGCAGTTTCATCTTGTGGAACTGACTGGTCAGATTGAGTAGGCGTTGAGTCTTGTGTAAGCTGATCAGCTTGTTCCTTCTCAGGCCTTAAGATTTCACTGTCACAATCCTTGGCCTCATGTCCTCTACCTCTACACTTGTAGCATTTCCTTCTACCAATGACTACAGGAGGTAGATCATCCAATAATTCTTTAGGGAACTTACTCTTAGTCTTAGGATTATTGGTTGTGGATAATTTCTCAACTTTCTTTGCAAGCTAATTCACCTAATGCTCATTGACTTTGGACATACCTTTGTCAGATCTATAGGTTTATTATCCTTAAGCTTGACAAACAAACTTCTTTTCACTGACTTTGAACTTACCATTGTCATGTTTTCTGAACTTACCAATTTCAACAGCTTTGGACTTACCACTGTTGAGTTCTTTGGACTTACCAATTTCAATAACTTTGGACTTACCATTGTTGTTATATGACCACTGACTTACAGTTGTCTTCCCATTCTTAAAACTTCTCTCTGAGCCAGATAGAGAGTGCTGTCTTTTGAAAGGATTTGGATTCAACCTTTCAATAACAGATGTTCTTTGAATAGACTGAGTGCCTAATCTATCAAGCATAGACTTACTATGTTGTTTAGAGGTTGAACACTCATTTCCATGATCATTTGCCTTGACAAACTTATTGTATTTTCGGCTTGGATCATATTTCTTTTCTGAGGCTGACTTCTGAGACTCAATCAGTTGTCTATCTTCCTCAGAATCTGTACTTGCAATCTCATCATCATCAGCTGCATAAGCTGCGGATTGATAGTCACCTCCAAGTACAGCCTTTACCTGTTTAGGGATCTGCTGGTTGATGCACTGTTCAGCAAGTCTTGATGACTTACACCAGGATTTAGTGACCTTCTGAAGTTGGTCAGCTTTATCCTTGGCTTCCTGAAGCTCTTCAGTTAGAAGTTTATTAATGTGTCTTTGACATTCAAGATCACATTGTGCTTTCTTTCTAGCAGTAACGAGGGTTTGATTTTCATTAATCTCATTCTTGAGCTTAGAGATTTCACCTTTGAGGTCAGCTTGAGACTTAAGGCTGGTCTTAACATCGTTTAACAGATAACCAAATGTAAGACATTTTTCTTCATCGGTGTAAGAGTTGAAATTACTAACCTTGTACATGGAGGAAGGATCCCAGTCACTTAGTTTACTGTTTTCTTTAGCTTCCTTCTTGTCAGCTTCAAAAGTTGATTTAGACAAACCATAATAAACTTCATCTAATTCAAACTCTTCATATTCTTGAGCCATCAGACACTTGTCGTCATCATCTGAGGTAGATGATTCTGTATCCCAAGTTTCAGCATAAAGTCCTTTTGCATTGGGCTTGTCTTCAGGCTTTCCTTTCTTAAGCTGAGTATATTTCTTCTTATACTTGTCAGCTCTATAAGCATTCTTGTCAGCTACTGAAGTTGTTTCATCCTTCTTTATTCTGCACTCAGCAGCAATGTGTCCCTTTCTCTGACAGTTGAAGCACACAGCTTTCTTAGGATCAAAAGAACTCTTTCCTTTGCCCCTGTCAGATCTTCCTCTTCCCCTTTGAATTCTTCTCAGTCTTCTAACAAGCATAGACATTTGATCAGTTATAGTCTGAACATCATCAATATCACTTGAGTTTGAGTTTCAGTGGTCAGCCTGAGAGTCTGACTCAGTCTCAGATTCAGAAATGAAGGCTTTTGATTAAGCAAGAACCCATATATGGACTGCATATTATACATGTGTAATGTACCTCCAGCCCTTAGTGCTACAGTCACTTCATTGAATTTCTCTGGTAACACATCCAGAAATTTCAGCACTAGGTCAGCTTCATCCTTTTTGATGCCTACACTTAGCATGTCATTAATCAAGTAGTGAAACCTTGTAAACAACTTAGGCAAGGTTTCATTCTTCTTAGAAAGGAAGTTTTCATAGGATCTGTTAAGATGATTCTTCTTTTGCTGCTTGACCAGATCTGTGCCCTCATATGTAATACTCAAAGTATCCCAAATCTCTTTTGCAGTTTGACACCAATTCACAGTGTACAGGATCTCATTGATCAGGGCATTAGCCAGAATACTCTTTGCTTTGTCATCCAGTGAATGTCGTTTCCAATCCTCCTCAGTCCAGCATGCCAAAGGCTTCTTGACTTCCTTTTCTGTCTTGTCGGAAGACTAATCACCGACAGCACCAGAAATCTTGGGGATAATTGGTCCACGAGTTATGACATCATACATTCTTGTGTCAATAGACTTAAGGAAAAGCATGGCTCTGAATTTCCACATAGAATTAACAGATCCATCAAATACGGGACATCTCTTAGCAGCCATCTGATGAAAGTTTAAAGAATTACTTCTTATCGACATATTATACTTTCTCAGAATCTTGAACATCAACTTATGAATAGTTTAGCCTGCTCTGATACCAGTTGTTGGTCCCTTGGTGAGAGTATCAACAAACAAGTAATATGTAAAAAGGGGGTTGAATACACTTTCCACTTCACAACAGACGTGAAGATCGAACACACAAACAATGTTGGCAATCTGTGAATTTCTTGATCACGTTGAACTTACAAACAGTGTATCAAGATTCGTAACACATACAACGATTAGGTTGAGGTGAGATTAGAGTCTGGCACTCGTACCTCTAAACTTATCAGGAGATAAGTATTTATTATCCTGTTCCTGTGGATCCTAACAAACTAGAACTTATCCTAATCTACTAACAAACTAACGGATAACCTGGAATCTTGAATCTTGAATCTTCTATCTTGAGTCTTCAATCTTCAATCTTAATTCTGGAATCTTCTTATCCATGCCATAGATATAGAGAGTAAAAGGAATTTAAAAATATATTTAAATTCTCTTAAACTGACTTCTTTAGTCGTGCTGAGTTACTCAGCTTGAATCTCATCAAGTTGAGTTCTTCGAGAACAAACCCGAAAACAAACATGTACTAACATGTATAATGACTAACTCATCCTAAGAAATCATAAGATATAGCTAGAACTTACTTAGCAACTCTGTTGAGCTAACTCAGTCTATAAGCTGAGTCACTCAGCTTGAAACTCATCAAGCTGAATACTCAACCTATATCTTAGGTGACACACACAGCTTATCAAACATAGTGATAATCTTACTAAGATATAGTCTAAGTTGATCAAATATATGCTCAGCTTATACTCAGTCTGAATCACTATGAGTGTTCAGTCTGACTAAGCTTTATAATTCTGTTTAAGTTATATGTAGAACACATCTTACAAACTTAACTTTGTCTCATCAAATCTTAACTGATGAGATCAATTTCGCAACAAACTCCCTTTATTTGATGATGACAAAACCATCAAACAGTTAATAAGTTTTTTTAACAGAATTATGCTTTAAATCTTAAACTTATTAAGATTTTTATATCTCAACTAATCAAATATTGATTGAACATATCAGTTTTAATTCAACTTATCAATTATATGTGGAACAAACCAACTTTTAGTTGAACACACCAACCGAATACATTGATGAATAAGAACTAATCAGTTATTCATTTAAGCTGAATTTATCAGACTTATAAATATGAACACATCATAACACAGTTGAACATATCAAACAAATATTTCTATTAATTGAACTTATCATAATACAAAACATATTGATCACTCAGATCATGCACACTAAGTGCTTACAAAAATTAGAATAAATCTAATTTATACAAATAGAACTAATCTATTCATCTGATGAACTAAGGATGTAGAAGTTCCCAGTTAATAATTTCTTTGGTTATCTCGTATAGTAACTTCTCAGCTTCAATACCTCTTCCAAGTTCCTTTAGGTGAACTTTGATGATCTTATTCAAGTTGTATTTTAATAGTTAATTTGACCCATCATCACCACAACAGTTTCTAATATGTACGGCATCCTTAGTTTTCAGATAGCATATTTCATCAAGTTTTATAAAACTAGGTTTGCCTGCCTGATCCTTGTACATGAATCCCTGAACAGGTGCATCAATAAATTGATTTTCTTTGAACTCCACACCTTCAGGTACTTCAAATAAATTTTCCCATTGTAGACCAGGAACTGGAACATATCTCAGCTCCTCAGCCCTCTTTATCATCTTGGAAACTTCAGCGAAGATCTCTTGCATGATTTGGCTTCTTTTGAACTTCTTGAGCATCATCTGAATTCTATTCCATTCTATGTAGCCCATCATGTGAACGTATCTCAGGTCCACCCCCATTGTTGATTTATCTTCAAATTCGAAAATGAGGATGATGGCTCTATCGATTGTGCTCAAGGTCATGCCTTTTATATCTTTACCGGAGCTCCTTCTAAAATAACATTCTTGAATTTATGCATCTGTGTATGGAATAGGATCAGGTTTTGGACCAGTGTATGTAGCTTCAGCTTTAGCCAAAGCTTTTCTCTGTTTTTCTTATTCTTGGTCCTTTGCCTCCTTTTCTTTTCTCTTCCTTAGCTCTTCAAGCGAAATGCCTAACTCATTGGCTTCCTCTTGTTCGAGCATTTCAATCATAAGCCTTGTGGCTTTATCCTCTTCTGTTTCTACCTCAGTTTCAGAAACACTGTCAGCTTCGGGTTCAGATTCTTCTACCTTTTGTCTCTTAGCTGCAGGTTCCTCTTTATTTATTTCCAACTCCCCTTCAGCCTGAGTCTTCCTCTCTGCTCCTTTAGCTAGTACTAATAGAGTTTCAGCTCCAGCTCGAACTATCTCAGCCTCAGTATCAGCTTGAACCTTCTCCCCCTTTTTGTCATCATCAATAGGGGTTGAAGTCTTTTGTTGTTAGAGTGCAGCAACTGTAGAGGCAATCTCTTGAACATCCTTTGTCAGCTTCTCAAGCCTCTGATAGATTTGGCGTTTACGCTTCATCGGCTTGAGATGGAACAAGCCAAACTGAGCAGCAACATAATCTTTTACCTGTTGGATGCCTGAGGAGGCAGTGTCAGTGTGAGGAGGTTCTTTGGGTGCATCATCCAAAGGTTTGTGTTTACCTTCAAATTCATTTGCACCAGAGTCTGGACCCTGTGAATCACCTTGGTTTGAAGATGAAACATTGATAGGTCGTGCGAGTGGGTGTGAGAAGTGAAGAGAAGTAATGGGGCTCGAAATGTAAAGTGTATGGGTTGGTGGTTGGCCTATGGGTATAGAGGGGGGTGATTGACCCTGGGGATTGGTCATATGTTCAATGTAACCCGAGTGTGTCTGCTCAGGCACAGAAATGGGCTCTCACATGGCTCGAGTAGGTGTGGGCTGAGTAGACACCACACCCGGATAAGGTATAGGGCTAGTAATAAGCCTTGAGGTTGACACCTGAAGAGCAGGCGTCTCCCCCTCAACTCCTGCCTGTGGAGGTATCAGTGTGATCTCAGCTCCAGTGATGCCTTTAGGAGTGGCACCACCTATGGCAGTTTTACGTGTATAGGTTCGGATATTCTCCCTAGCAGCAGTGGGCATACTAGGGGTGGCTTCAGAGTGAGATTGTAAATAGAATGAAGTTGGAGGAGATGGGTTAGACTGAGTTGGTTCCACTGTAGTCTTATCTCCAAAGGTGGATGGAGAAAAATGAGAGGAAAGAGAAAGTGGAGAGGTCTTACCAGAAGCAGCTTTAGTGTGTACTGGTTCAGCTTGAGCAGAGTGCTCAGCCTGAACCTCAGTGTCAGCGTGAGAAGCTCCCCCTTGAGTGGATCCCTCTTCTTCACTTTCGGATGAAGCTCCCTCAGCAATCAGTAGCATGGGCTCACTCAGACCCTCTTGCTCCGGGAAGATGTCGTTGTTGAACATCTTTGGGCTGAGTGTGGGGGCAGGAAACAGATCCCATCCAGCTTCATAAAGATCTCCCAACTCAGCTTCAATCACCAAGGACAAGTACCTTATGAAAGGCACACGGAGGTCCCTGGTGGTCTTCATTACTTGGACTTTGAGCTTGTTGAAGATGAGCTATGCATAGTCTATGCATCTGTCGAAGAACATGTTATACAACAGCTGCATTTTGAACTCGATAATTTGGTCTAAGCCTCCAACTTTAGTCCCCAGTGAACGTACCACTTTTGAAACCATGAAGCCCCAGCTGGTTGGGAAAGTGGCCTTCTTAATCACTCCTTCAGTTTGAGGGTGACCCATTTGAGGTAGAACTGACCTCGCCACTTTTCTAGTCACGGTGGGCTCGACCACATCTTGAACAGGGAGTTGAAGAACATCCCTTAGCCGTTGAACCGTGATGGCCACTGTTCTATTGCCATTGAGAACAGTGCCTGTGATCTCTACTCTGTTCTGGTTGAAGGTGCATGTGTACCAGAACTCCAAAAGGTGTTGTGGAGCGATATTGACAGGTGCTCTAGTGAAAGCAAAGGCTAATGGGCATTTTCGAATGTAATTTACCCATGGTTCGTATCCCCTGTTGATTTTGCGTTGAGGAATTGCAAGGCAGGCACGCTGATTGTTGATTTTGATCAGCGGAAATCCGTTGTTTTTAACGCAGCACCCCTTACCATTCGATCACTAACATTGAGAATGGTTCCTTCCATCGTTGAAATAAGCAGATTACACTGAGTAACTAATTTCTTTGCACTGAGCAATGAGCGTCGCACTGAGCGAGTTAGGGTTTTGGAGTCGATGGAACAGGGAATTGCACTTAGCAAATTTGTTAATAGATATATAAGCAGATGAGAGGTTTAGAGATGAGAAGTTTAAGCGTAACCCTCTAAATTTCAGTTAGAATCGTTATATATACCTATCTGAGGAGAGAGAAAAGTTACCGTTGGATTCCCCTTTTTATCTGTTACGCCGAAAAATTTTACGGCTTGATATAACAGTGAGAGGGCAGAAACGCATCATCTTCCAATGGATACAAGTGTAAAATAATATTATTAACTCATAATAAGATTATAAACACTTTTTAAATATACCAAGACACAATTGATATACGATGCGATTTGAAACTGACTCAAATACGCTTTGACAGATGAATTAATAACACTAAGTAATTAACTCATATGTTGGACACACCAAGCTGAGTAAACATATTACTCGGTCTAGATCAAGCACTCAGCTTGAATTGATCACTCAGCTTGAGTAGGACACACAGCTTGAATTGATCACACAGCTCAGGATCAATGACACATAGTCATTTACGTTTGAAACTGACTCAAACGTACATTTTAACTACACTGAGTAGTTAAATAATGTTTGGAACTTACCAAACATGTGAACCAATCACACAGCTTGAGTTAAGCACATAGCTCAGACCCAATGACACATAGTCATTTATGTTTGAGACTTACTCAAACATACATGTTAACCACACTGAGTAGTTAAAAGATGTTGGAACTAACCAAACGTTTGAACTCATCATTCATCTTGACCGATTTATCAGTTTATGAAAACATATTCATAAATTGTGCACTCAGCTTAAGACACTTAGTCTTTGTCAAACTGAAAAACTCAGATTCTAGACACTTAGCTAGGGGTTGAGCATACCCAATTCACTTAGAAGATACATAAACCTCTTTTCATCAAGGGGTTTAGTAAATATATCTGCTAGTTGGTCATCAGTGGAGATAAACTTAATGTCAACTTTACCTTTTTGCACGATGTCCCATATGAAGTGATGTCTAGTTTCAATGTGCTTGGTACTTGAGTGGAAAACTGGATTGTAAGTGATGGCTATTGCACTTTAGTTATCACAGAAGATAGGAGTTTTCTTGAAACTCATGCCAAAGTCTTGAAGCTGATGCTGCATCCATAGGATTTGAGCACAACAGCTTCCTGCTGCAACATATTCAGCTTCAGCAGTTGAAGTAGCCACTGAGTTCTGTTTCTTACTAGTCCAGCTTACTAGCTTCCCTCCAAGCAATTGACATCCTCCAGTTGTTGCTTTTCTATCCAACTTGCACCTAGCATAGTCAGCATCAGAAAAACCAACTAACTCAAATCCAGAGTCTTTTGGATACCTAAAGATCCTTTTCACAGCTTGAAGATGTGATTCTTTAGGATCTGTCTGATATCTTGCACAAACACATGTAGCAAACATGATATCAGGTCTACTAGCTTTCAAATAGAGTAATGAACCTATCATTCCTCTATAGGTAGACTGACACACAGACTTACCATCTGAGTCTTTACTCAGCTTGACAGCTGGTGACATGGGTGTTCTCATGGTTGAACTTAAATCAAAACCATATTTCTTTATCAAATCAAGAAAATACTTGCTTTGATTGATGAATATTCCATCAGGCTTTTGTTGAATTTGTAGGCCTAGGAAATATGTCATCTCACCCATCATACTCATCTTCTACTTTTGTGACATTATTTTGGTGAACCAATCACACAGAGATTCATTTGTAGAACCAAAGATAATGTCTTACACATAGATTTGTACAAGAATCACCTGTCCTTTACTCTTTTTAACAAAGAGTGTCTTATCTATACTACCTCTGGTAAAATCCATTGATAGTAGATAAGTGGACAGAGTATCATACCAAGCTCTGGGAGCTTGTTTAAGACCATACAAAGCCTTGTCTAACTTATAGACATGGTGTGGAAACTTTGAACTGACAAAGCCAGGAGGTTGTTTCACATAGACTTCCTCCTAAAGTTTTCCATTTAGGAAAGCACTTTTCACATCCATTTGATAGACTTTGAAGTCTTTATATGCTGCATAAACCAGGAACAACCTTATGGCTTCAATTCTAGCAACAGGGGCAAAGGTCTGATCATAATCAATTCCTTCTTCTTGCTTATACCCTTGTGCCACCAGCCTGGCTTTGTTCCTTACTATCACTCCATCCTTGTCCATTTTATTTCTATAGACCCACTTAGTGCCTATAATTGAGTGTCCTTTGGGGGCAGGGACAAAGTTCTAGACCTTATTTCTCTCAAATTCATTCAATTCCTCTTGCATAGCTTAAATCCAATCATCATCCTCTAAGGCTTCTTCAGTCTTCTTTGGTTCCATTTGAGATGGAAAACCAAAGTGAGCAGCAAAGTTAGCTGTAGCCTTTGATCTGGTCATAACCCTTTCTTGGACATTTCCAATGATTTAATCTTAAGGATGATCTTTGAGGAATTTAAATGTAGTAGTTGGAGAATCTGGTTCAGAATATGAGTGATGTTGAGAGCCCTGATGTGAACTAATCTCCTCAGTCTCAATAGCAGCATCAAACTGTTGATCACTAAGATCTTCAGTCTGAAAAATGTCAGCTCCAAATGGATTGACGAACTCATCATCCTTCTCAGCTTGAGAATCCATTTGAGCATGTGACGGACACACATCATCATCACTATCATCTCCCATGACATACATAGGATTTGATAAGTTGGTTTCCTTAGGCCTTTCAAGCTCACTCAGACTGGCCGAGTCAGCTTGTCTTTTCTCAGCTTGATCAAGACTGTCTTCATCAAACGAGACATGAACTGATTCTTCTATGGCCTTTCTCCTAGTGTCATACACTCTGTAGGATTTAGAGATTGAGGAATATCCAACAAATATTCCAGGATCAGCTTTGGGTTCCAACTTATGGAGCTGATCTCTTTGATTCAGCACATAGCATTTTGAACCAAAGATATGGAAATAACCTATATTCGGCTTTCTAGACTTATACATCTCATATGAAGTCTTTCCATGTATTTTGACAATGATTCACCTATTCTGAGTATAGCAGGCTTTACTAACAGCTTCATCCCAGAAATAGAGTTTCAATCCTGCCTCACATAGCATTGTTCTAGCAGCCTCAATTAAGGTTCTATTTCTCCTTTCAGCAACTCCATTTTGTTGTGGAGTTCTGACAGATGAGAAATTTTGTAATATTCAGGGTTGAGTTTCTGAACTCAGTCCCATGATCACTTCTGAGTTGCTTTACAGACAAACCTTTCTGCAACTCCTCCTGTTTGATAAAACTTATTATCTCCAGGGCAGCCTCACTCTTGGCTTTTAGAAATAATACCCAGGTGAATCGTGAGAACTCATCTACTATCACCAGTGTGTACTTCTTGCCACTTAGGCTTGGAGTAATTATGGGTCCAAATAGATCCATATGCAACATATGTAGTGGGTCTGTTATTGAAAAAAAATTCTTTGATTTAAAGGACCCTTTATGATGCTTCCCTTGTTCACAAGCTGAGCACAATTTGTCCTTGACAAATGTGATCTTTGGTAATCCAGAGACTAACTCTTTATTGGATAGCATATTTATATATTTGAAATTTAAATGAGATAAGCGTTTATGCCACAACCAACTCAGCTTAGGAACAGATTGGGAATACAAGCAGGTTTCATTATGGGGATCAGCAGAATTAAGATCAAGTAGATACACATCTCTTTCTCTTTTAGTTATTAATACAGGCTTTCCCTTAGCATTATAAGTTGTTCCTGCTTTCTTCCTAAAAGTAACAACTTTATCTTCATCACACAATTGACTGATACTAATCACGTTGTGTTTGAGACCTTTGACATATGCAACTCTTTGGAAAGTAACCTTGCCAGCTTGCATCTTCCCATAGCCTTTAGTTCTTCCATGGGAGTTGTAACCAAATTTTACTTTAGGACCTTCATCTTCTTGGAAATCAGTAAGAAGTCCTTTCCACCCGGTCATGTGCCTTGAGCATCCACAATCCAAGTACCATTTACTTGAACCCTGCACATAAGATGAAAACTAAACACATTAGTTTTGTTTAGGAACTCACTTCTTGGTGGGTTCAGATGAGGAGCACTTAGCATCTCCATCTGGTTGAACTGGCTGTTCAGCTTGAGCAAGAGCTGAGTCCTGTGTAGGCTGATCAGCTTGTTCTTGTTCAGGCCTTGAGATTTCTGCATCACATTCCTTAGCCTCATGACCTCTACTTCTGCACTTATAGCATATCCTTCTTCCAATGATTATAGGAGGTAGAGAGTCTAACAATCCTTGTGAGAACTTACTCTCAGTCTTAGGATTGTGTGTGTTGGATAACTTTTCAACTTTCTTTGCAAGTTGATTTACTTGATGATCACTGACTTTGGACTTACCTTTGTCAGATCTTTGTTTGTTATCCTTAGAAGTTTGACTAACAACCTTCTTTTCCATGACTTTGGACTTACTTTTGCCATGGTGACTGGACTCACCAGTTTCAACAGGTTTGGACTTACCACTATTGATCTTCTTGGACTTACCAAGATCTACAACTTTTGACTTACCATTGTTGTGATTTGACCTCTGACTTACAGTGGTCTTCCTATTCTTGTAACTTCTCTCTGAGCCAGATAGAGAATGTTGTCTTTTGAAAGGATTTTGATTTAGCCTTTCTATGACTGAAGTTCTTTGAATAGGCTGAGTGCCTAATCTGTCCAGCACAGATTTACCATGTTGTTTGGATGTTGAGCACTCATTTCCACGATCTTTAGCTTTCACAAACATATTGAATTTCAAGTTTGGATCATGCCTTTTCTTTGAGACTGACTTCTGAGACTCAATTAGTTGTCTATCCTCCTCAGAGTATGTACTTGCTATCTCATCATCAGCTACATAAGCTGCTGTTTGATAGTCACCTCCAAGTACAATCTTTGCCTGTTTAGGTATTTGTTGCTTGTAGACATTGCAGACTTTCTCAGAATCTTGAACTTTCAACTTATGAAATTGTTCAGCCTACTCTGATACCAGTTGTTGGTCCCTTGCTGAGAATAATAACAAGCAACAGGTGTGTAGAAGGGGGTTGAATACACTTTCAATATCACAACCAATGTGATTATTCGAACACACGAATAGATTGGCAATATGTGAATATCTTGATCAAGTTGAACTGACAAACAGTGATTCAAGAATCGTAACACATACGGTGAGGTGAGGTTTGGCTCTGCAACACTTAGTTGTTTTTTGGTTCTGAGTCGTACCTCTAAACTTATCAGGATATAAGTATTTATAATCATGTGCCTACGGAATCTAACAAACTAAGACTTAGCTTAATTTGCTAACTAACTATCAGATAATTCGAAATCTTGAATCTTGAATCTTCTTATCTTTAGTCTTCAATCTTCAATCTTGATTCTGGAATCTTCTTATCCTTGCTGTAGATATAGAGAGATAAAAGATAAATTTAAAACAAATTTAAATTATCTTAAACTGACTTCTTTAGTCGGACTGAGTTACTCAGCTTGAAACTCATCAAGCTGAGTTCTTCGAGAACACACTCGAAAACAAACATGGACTAACATGTATAATTATTAACTCATCCTCAGAAGTCCAAAGAATTAACTAAAACGTATTTAGCAACTCTATTGAGTTGACTCAGTATTCACACTGAGTCGTTCAGCTTGAAACTCATCAAGCTGAATACTCAATATATATCTTAGGTGACATACACAACCTATCAAACACATTGATAATCTTATTAAGATATAGTCTAAGCTGATCAAACATATGTACAGCTTACACTCAGCTTATACTCAGTCTGAATCACTATCAGTGTTCAGTCTGACTAAGCTTTATAATTCTGTTTAAGTTATATGTAGAACACATCTTACAAACTTAACTTTGTCTCATCAAATCTTAACTGATGAGATCAATTTCCCAACATAATCTTCTATCTTGAGTCTTCAATCTTCAATCTTGATTCTAGAATCTTCTTATCCATGCCGTAGATATAGAGAGTAAAAGGAATTTAAAACATATTTTAAATTCTCTTAAACTGACTTCTTTAGTCAGGCTGGGTTACTCAGCTTGAAACTCATCAAGCCGAGTCCTTCGAGAACAAACCCGATATCAAACATGTACTAACATGTATAATAACTAACTCATCCTTAGAAGTCATAAGAGTTAGCTAGAACTTACTTAGCAACTCTGTTGAGCTGACTCAGTCTATAAGCTAAGTCACTCAGCTCAAAACGCATCAAGCTGAATACTCAACATATATATAATAGGTGACACACACAGCTTATCAAACATAGTGATAATCTTACTAAGATATAGTCTAAGCTGGTCAACTATAGGCTCAGCTCATACTCAGCTTATGCTCAGTCTGCAACACTATAAGTGCTCAGTCTGATCAAGCTTCATAATTCTGTTTAAGTTATATTTAGAACATATCTTACAAAATTAATTTTTTCTCATCAAATTTCAATTGATGAGATCATTTGGCCAACAATTTCCCCCATCATACTCATCTGAAACCTATTTGCCATTGTCTTGGCAAACTCATCACTGTATTTCTAATTGGTAGAACCAAAGATGATGTCGTACACATAGATTTGTACTAAGATTTTGTCTCTCCCCTTTGTCTTGGTGAATAAAGTGGTGTTGGTCTTTCCTTTCGTGTAGTCTTCCTTAATCAGATACTGGGAAAGGACATCATACCATGCATGTGGAGCTTGTTTCAACCCGTACAATGCCTTATCAAGAATGTAGACATGATTTAGAAGTCTAGAGTTAATAAAACCCTCAAGTTGTGAGACATACTTAATCCCCACTAAAGATTTTCCATATGGAAGAGGTACAAGTCTCCAAAATTTTAGGCGATCAAACTGATGTACTTCTTCTTGCATAACAATCACCCAGTCTGGATCCTCAAGTGCCTCAAAGACTTTGGTGGGTTCGAGGATGCTTAGGAAACTTGAAAATTGGCATTCATTAGTTGTTGCAGAACGAGTTTGAACACCAACTGCAGGGTTTCCTATGATATCAGACTCGGAGTGATGTCTGATCCATTTGGTTTCATGAGAGGTAGAAGTCTGAGGAATTAAATTGTCTAGTTGACGTGCTGCCTCTTCATCCTCCTGAGAAAAGTTGGGATCAGAATCGAACACAGGTGGACTCTCAAGTTCAGGAACTTGAGATACCTCAGGGGGTTGATTGACAGAATCTGATGTAGAATCCTTAATGTAGAGATCAGCAAAAGGATTCATCTCAGTCACAGGAGGAGGGGTAATTGTTACACTTTCTTGAACCTTTGTGTTTATCCTGTTATCAGACAAAACAAAAGGAGATTCAGATGGAAATAAATCAAACAAAAAATCAAGATTAGTATTAGAACTAGAGGCATTGTTTGTTTCTTTATTTTGAAGATCTGGTCCTGAACAAGTTTTTCCAGAAGAAATTGTTGATTGTTATGGTGGAAAAAGTGCAACATTCAATGAGTCATTGAATGTTACATTTATACTCTCTATTATGCACTTTGTTCTTTTGTTTAAAACTCTGTATGATTTAGACTCTTGAGAGTAACCAAGGAAAATAGCCTCATCAGTTTTAGGGGCAAATTTTCCCAAGTTATCTTTGTCATTAAGCATGAAGCACCTATTACCAAATACATGGAAGTATTTGATATTAGGTACTATGACATTAGCTAATTCTTAAGAAGTTTTATTCAAACGTTTATGAATAAAAGAACGATTTTGCGTATAGCAGGCAGTGCTTATGGCTTCAGCCTAGTAGGAGGAGCCCAGTGTAGGACAGCATGGTTCGGGCAGTTTCAACCAGAGTTATGTTGCACTATTCCACTACACCATTCTATTATGGTGTGTATGCTGCAGAGAACTGATGGCTGATCCCCACCAGGTCAAAGAAGTTTCTCAAAGTGCTATTCTTGAACTCAGTGCCATTGTCAGTGCAGATGGAGACAACACTTTGATTGTGCTTGTTCTACTATTGCTTTATGAATGAAATGATAGTGGAAGCAACTTCATCCTTGGTGCGCAGAAACTTGACCCAAGTATACCGAGAGTAGTCATCTACCATGACTAAGATATACTTCTTCCCACTTCTAGATTGTATCCTCATCGAACCACAGAGATCCATGTGCAGAAGTTCCAAAGGTTTTGTGGTGTTGAACACTTTTTTTGATTTGTGAGAAGCCTTCTTCATCTTACCCTTCTCGCAGTCTGCACAAAGGTGGTCCTTGTTAAATCTCAGCTTTGGTATCCCTCTCACTAAGTCACCTGTAACCAACTTGATGATATTTTGAAAATTCAGGCTTTAGACAGTAGACAGACCGATGTTGGTGAATCCATGGTTTGGATGAAGGATTCCGATCCAAGTGAGACCTCTGTACATCAACCTGCTTTTGTGAAACTGGAGTCTTGGGGATTGTAGGTTTAACACCCTTTTTGTTGGACGATAGTCTGGGTTTAGATGCTGGCTTGGTTTGCTTGGGAGTAGATTTGTGTGATCGACTTTTGGAATGTAATTGCTTCTCCTGAGCGATCCATGCCTGTTTGAAAGCATCATAACCGTGCCGTCTGTAGACCTCTAGTTCTTTCATTGTCAGTAGACGTCGTGACTTGTTTAGACGTTTAAGTGCATGACTGACGAGTAGTGATCCATTGATGAATAATGAGTCCTTTTGAGTTAATGAATGGAACACAGATTTGGTTATCATAGAAATATGTCCAATGCTCACATGGTTTAATGCCGATTGATTTTCTTAAGGTATCGTATGTGCAATTAAACTCACAATGACCATGAAGACAATCATCACTTATGCAGAACATTTCAGAGACTATATTATCATGTGAACTTGAGGGATTACATACTCGATTAAACATCAAAATATTTTCACATGATATTTTCAAATGAGAACATTTCCTAGAAAACTTAGGAATGACTCTCTGCCATGTTGCTTTTATTTTACTCTCTTCTGACACGTTCTTCTTCACATCTGCAGTAGAAGAGAAAGTTTTAGTAGTCAATCTTGGCCTACTTGCACCAGCTTTGGAAGTTTCAGGGATATCAGGTTGTGGGCAAGAGTTACGATTTATTGTGGGTGCATGTTTTGACTTGAGAATCTATTTAATTCAAGATTTACCAAATCAGTCATATTAACAGATTGTTTAAACGTTTGAAGTAATTGATAGGATGTTGAAACATGCTAAGAGCTAGAAATTCTTTCTTCAATTTGAAGAGAAGTGCTTGGAGTAGCATCTTGCATCTGTCTTTGCACTGTATTGAGTTTGACTTCCAACTCATTATTTTCAATGCATAAATGATCTTTTCATCATTGTGCCAGATGTTCTTCACTCGTTGAGTGAGCTCACCATTGTCGTTTTTGAGTTGGGCAAGATGGGGTGATGTGACTGAAACCTAAACAGGGGTAGTGACAAGCTGGAAGGTTAGAAGCAAATCTCTTGCCACTTGGGTGGTGTACCAAAATTCTTGCAGTGTATGGAATCTGCATTGTAATTCCTTATGGGGAATGTATTGGAATTCAGGTTTTGGTACATCAGGAGCGTATAGTTCCTCGTCAGTGTATACAGGAGAGATTGCTTTTGATTGTGGTTTGGTAGGTGGTTGAACAAAGTATGTGCTATTTAAATCAGAATAGTTGAAGCGGATTTCTGTTTTAAGGTGTAGTGTTCTTTTGATGCCCTCTTCAAGTTTTTCTTCTTCTTGACCCACGGACACCATTCGTTGTGTAAGGCCTTCACCAAATAGATTTGCGTCGTAAAATTGTTTGGCGGTAACTTTGCTCAAGACACTCGGATTTTCGAAACCAAGTCCTTCGAATGTCCATCTTGAAAATTCACCTTCTTTTTCTTTATATAAAAAGATGGTTTGTTCTCTTTGCCCACGTTTAATTAGTAGGTCTTCAAGTTCTTTGATTTTAGTATAAAGAGCACATTGTTCATTTCTAAGAATCTCCTAATCCTTTTCAGCACTTACACGTTCTGCTTTGAGATCGTGCATGATAACATTGGTTTTATCAGTTAAATCAAGAAATTCAGATTCTTTGACGGCTAATTGAACCCTAGATTCGTTAATGTCAATTTCTAACTGTTCAATTGTCCTATGTGCTTCTTTTTCTTGAGTGTGAAGAACCTCTTTTAGAACCTGATTTTAACTTGTTAATTTAGTTATCTTACGCTCTAATTTTTTTATGCGGTTTAGGATTGTTTGAATATGTTTGAAATTAAAACATGCATATGAGTCAGACTTAGAAGGTACCTTTCCGCTTTCAAGATCCTCCTACTCAGCATCGGAGTGATCACCTGCATCACCTTGATCATTATCACCACCTTCAACATTTGCTATTAAGCATAATTGAGCGTGATCTTCTGCTTCCAAGTCACTTTCAGAATCAGTATCTTCGAGGAACTGATCTTCCTCAACCATCAACGTGTTCACAGCCCGCTTTTGCTTTGACAGGCGGTACTTTTGCCGCTAGTATTCAGCATCTTTAGTTTTCTTTTGAGGACAGTTCCTAATCATATGCCCGGACCAACCATAATTGTAGCATTTGGAGTCGATCTTCTTCTCCTCCTTCCTTTCTTCTGGAGGGAATCTTGGCTTGTTGATAGACGCAAGTCTATCCGGGTAGCTTGATCCAGAGGTAAACCGTTGCTTGTTGTTTGTCTTGGCAAAATGGTTTCTGAAGGTTTTACCAACAACGGAAAGAGCATGAATAGCTGCTTCAACTGCATCTTCATCATCTTCATCAGGTTCAGATTCACTTAGTACCACCTTCTTGTACTTCATTATGGATAATGATTCTCTTGGAAGTCGTTCAGTGGCAATAAGAGCCAGAGGATCAACAGCTGCTGGTTGTCTGTGTAGAGTCTTAGAAACTTCATCTTGATACTTATTAAGGTCTTCAAAGATGTTATGGAAGGTGACTGTGGTTAGATCTTTGTTAATGTGTTTGTACAGCCTTGCATGTTCATTTCATTCCTGACCAAGGGACTTCAATCATACACAATTCAGATCTATATCAGTCCAAATGATTTTGGTAGACCTCAACTCGTTTTGCAGTTTACAAAAACGTCCATAAGTTTCGGAGAGAAGTTCATTTTCACGAGCACCAAAGTCATGAAAGTTGTTAACCAGTTGAGTACGTTTGATGTACTCTCCTTATTCAGTGCCCTAGAGTTGTTTCTTTATTTCATCCCAGATTTCCTTAGCAGTAGCCAAGCTGTCTATTTTAGTATATATCTCAGATGGAAGCCCTTGTTTGAGATAATACTTTGCAAGACGTTCTGCTTTCTTTCTGTCCTTCTCAGCTGCTGTGAGTTCATCTGGGGTCTTTTCCCTCTCATGACGTGGAATGGAAGGATTGTTGTTAGGACCAGCTTCAACAACCTTAAGGTATAATTTGTTTCCCTTTAAGATGCAATCGATCATATATTCCCCGTATAATTCATTGTGTTCCAGGAAGTCGATGAACCTTCCTTTCCAAATGTGGTACCCTCCTCTGAACAAAACTGGTGCTTTTGTATCAGTACCAAAAGACATCATTTCATTCGAGCTCGACATACTGCTTGTAGTATATGAATTGATCGTTTACTCGTTTGAAATTGATTGTTAGAAATTGTTTGTGTATCAAGGTCACAAGTATTCTTTCAAGGTTATTTTTAAACTTTCAATTTAATGCAACTTTGAATTAGACCTATTTAGATTAAATTCAACTTTGAGTTAGATAGATTTTAAAGTTTAAAGTCCAAAGTCCTCTTGTTCGATAGGTTCATTTTGTTCAATAGGTCCAATGTGTGCAATAGGTCACAAGTTCAGTAGGTTAGACACTTGTGCGATATAGTTCCTTGAACAGCTTCTATAGATCACAACACTAGGAAATTCTTTGATGAATTTGTGCTAACTTGTGCGATAGAGCTTGACCAGTAGAAAATTGGGCAGAGTAACAACTTGGTTTGAGAGTGTTAGTAATCAAAAGTATGCGATATAGCCCTGTTGAAACCCAAGTGACAAGTAATCCTTGTATCGCACAGAAGAACCCAATGCGGTCGATAGCTTTCAACCAAACACTTAGTAAATTAAAAACCAATCCGTGCGATAGCTGTTTAAAAGAATGTGGTCGATAGGATCCGTGCGATAGCCGTTTTGAGAACCTGTTTCTATCGACCGTTTGACTAGAAACTCTTCCTATCGCATAGATTTGAATATTATGGTCGATAGGATCAGTTTCCGACACTAAAAGTCCAATCTGATGACTTTTTCTTATTAGTGACTACCAACTTGTACTACAAGTGGTTGAAGTGTAGTTGATTTGCCTTAAAAAAAACACCTTTGAAGATTTTAATTTTTAAAGATTAAAACCTGCAGGAATATGGTATTATCATCTTCAAGACTGAACTTTCAAGAACTCAAAAACTCCATTAATGGTGAAAAATCCAGAATTTATACAACCCGAAAATGTGTAAAACTCAAATCGATGGGCTTTTTGATGATGAAGTACACCTCGGTTGTACACTTCTTCAAGTAAAACCAATGTAACAGTAGCTAAGCCTTAAATAACTCAATAAGATGGTAGAATAGAGGATTGTTTATACCTTGAATGTGTTCTACACTTGAGTATCGATGGTTGTTACGTTGAAGACTACTTGGAATTACCTTCTTCTTGAAGAAACCCGGTTATTCTTCAATAAAACAGTACTCGAGATCTTGTTCTTCAACTTAGAACCTTGATTCTGCGAACAATCAAGAGCCAAAGCACGAGTTTGGCTCTGATACCAATTGATGGTCCCTAATGATACGGATGAAGCAATGCTAGTGTATGTTTGTGTGTGTTTGTGTTCGGTTTAGAGAGAAAGAGCCTAGAGCAAGGAAGAAACACACACATAAAGGTGTAAATGAAATATGATGCAAAGCTTAACTTCATTAGCAGAGGCAAAGTCGTAAATAGTCTTTGCCTAAGTTTACAATAATTACATATTGCACCCTCACTTTAAAAATCTAACAGTGTGTTCGATGATATATATATATATATATATATATATATATATATATATATATATATATATATATATATATATATATATGGTCAAGATCCGGTAAAAAGAGAATTAAGATACAAAGAGTAAGGAGAAATCTCAGTCATTAGATTTTTATAACCGCCTCTTAAAAATATGGCTTTTTTCTTTTTTTTATTAATTATTAAAAATAGCCCTTAAGGGTAAAATTGACATTTTCAGTTTTATAATTTCAGATTTGCTCCTAAATAATATCACTTTTTTCCATAATTTTTTTGATGTACGGATTAAAAAAGGGATGCACAAAAATTTTGATACATGGAGATTAAAATACATAGACTCGTAATTCAACAAATTCATCCAGTATTGATGCAAGATCTAGTAAAAACATCAAAAGATACAAAAAATGAATTGAAGCACAATCTCATATATTTACCAAATAAATATATAAAAGTCTGATGCACAATACAAGAACTTTGAATTAAAAGTAATGATACAATTTTCTCAACATACCAAAGCCTAAAACGATGCATCATTATCGGAATCAAAAACAGCTACATACGATGGATTGGATCTGATGAATGACTGTTTTGGTATTGTGCATCCTCTGTGTAAATCTGATGCACAGTAGGCAAATGCACGGCGACGGCGGCGGCCTAATCTGCGCATCAAGCGTCAGATGCCCTAATCTGTGCGGTGGCTGCGACCTCTAATCTGTGGTGGCACTTATTAAAACTGATCGTAAACCCTAGATCCCGTCGCCTCTATTGAGAAACCCTAGTTAAAAGCAGCCGCCTTTCTTCCCCTGATTCCCGTCGCCTCCATCGTCGCCTGCCACCATATCCCCTCCGATGAAGATACCTCTTCCCACCTTGAAGCCACTACCCACGAGATGCAGTTGCAACAACACTAATCGTGACCCTAGTCGGTTTTGGTTCTTGCATCGCCGGCATAGTGAATCAGCGACAGAGACGACATAGAGGGAGGAGGTGGAGGAGGTTGGCGTCGAACCGATTGGTTTCAGAGCAGGGGATCATGGAGGCGGAACATAAAAATCATTGGGCGGTAGATGTAATTTAGGGATGGGAACGTGGGGACGGGGTCATATGGAGAGAGAAAAGGCACGTATGAATATTAAGGAGGATGGAGAAAATACCGTATTTACCCTTTGTCTGTAATTGCCATGTGTCAAACCCACGTTTCTTCTTACCCTTTTTACCCTAAAACTCTTTTTATTTGATCCTGATTATATATATATATATATATATATATATATATATATATATATATATATATATACACACAAGTTTGTATATTGTTCTTCTATAATAATATGAATGTTCTTATTACCATATTCACATTATTATTCATATACAAACATACATGCTATTCGACTTATATACATACTATTGTGATTAAACAAGATCCTAACCCTTTAGGGTTTTGGGTGGTTAATCTTTCAAGTTCTGCTTTTAAGAAAGATTAATCAGTTTCATCCTTGAGTTGGTTCAAACCAATTTGAGTTTTGAATCAGTATGACATAAGGAGGTGTATTATTTATGCTATAAAATCCAACAATATAGTAGTATCTTTATGCTTTCTTTTGTGTGAGAATATACATGCATTATTACTGTAGAACTTGTTCTTGAAATGCTTGTCAGACCAAAAAAAAATGAGTATTAATCACCATTACACTGATAGAGGCCAATTTTACGTTATCTAATTTTTCCTACCTTGAAATTACGTAGTGCTCAATTTTAGCATTGGATAAAAATCGTAGTCATATCAAGCCTTAGCCTTTTCATTTGTTACCTAAGTTATTTTAGCAATTCAAATGTTTTAAACCTTCTTTTGGCCTTAGCTTAATTAGTTCAAATCTAGTTGGATATATAACATGTGTTCGTATAGCAAAGTACAAATTCTGAATCGTGATATTATATGAGTGCACGAAAAAAAAAAAGAGCATGAAGAAAAGAAAAAAAAATATAGAAGATGCTCAATGAAAAGAAAGAAGAGAAAAAGCAATGAAAAAAGCAATGAAAAAAAGCAAAGTATTCGTGCTAAATGAGTATTGATCGTATATTTTTATACTACATATGTTCTTGTATCTAACCATTCCAGTTTGAATAGGATACGTTGTTGTCCAACTCTATTTGGTTTTTGGCTGTATTTAGTCACTTTAAATTCCTAAATTCCCTACCTTTAGCCTTAGCCTAACGTTACAACCTTAAAAGTCCTCTTGATGGATGAAAACTCTAGTGGTAGAGATGAGATTTACTTACAAGCATATGTGTGTTGTGCATTGGATATTATGTGTGATTTACATTTATATATTTACACCCCATATACTTGAGTGATTGAGTGACCACCTTTTGAAGAGGATATATGGTTATGCATACGTCTTAAAAATAGTTAGAGTAGATTGGTAGGTTAGTAAAATAGAGCTACATTGCTCGGGTGACCCGTTGAGGAATTTCTGGTTTGCTTTCACTGGATATATTGCTTGAGGACAAACAACTATTACGTGTTATAAGTGTTGATATTGCCGATATCACACATGTTTATTCCCATCAATATCTTGGTTTTTATTTGAAGAATTTTATAAAAGAAAGGTATTTTTTCACTTATATTTTGTTTTTTATGATTCTCAAGTGCTTAGATTCAAAAGTACTTACAGATGTGATGAAACGAGTCAAGAAAGGCGAAAAATCTGAAAATGGACCATAAAAGGTCCTTCGCGCAGCGAGCATTGAGGCTACGCGTCACGAAGAGGTGTTCGATGTGCGAGGAAGCCTTCGCACCGGCTAGAAACCCGTGGAAAAAGTAGTGTTTTACGCCTTGCGACGCGAACACTCATGAATTTTATAAAATTGGATAACAATTATCCACTCCTCGCGCCGCGAGGATAGGTCTACAAGCCACGAGCCCGCTGAGAAGCCTCATCTATAAATTGAAATTTTCACATTCTTTGAGGAGACCTTCTAAAGGATTCTAATTGGGAGCTGTCTATTGGAGCAAAGGAGTCTATCATCAGGGTTTTTCAACTTTCAATCATTCAAGGAGAAGATCTAAGGGCTTTCATCATCATTCATTCTGTTTGATCTCTTGTTTTGATATTTCATTAATTAGATGCAATCTTTTTGGATTTTGATGTAATATTAGTTTATTCTAGTATGTCTATGTTCTAGATCTTTATATTTACTTTGACAAACCCTAGACTAGATCTGATTTTATTTTATGGATTGAATTGGTTTTCTTGAACAATTGTCATATTTTCAATTAAAGAACCTTTCAAGTTTTTAGCTTTAATTTTGGTTGGTTAAATTATTAATTGCATATGTTTACTGATCATGAAAGTGTCATAATTATGTGGTTTCTTCTACTTTTCACTTGTGTGACCTAGTAGGCAACTCACTAGAGATAGGGGTTGAAATTAATCACCATTAACCTATTTAATAACTTAAAAGGTTGATTCTTGTCAAGAACGTTCTAGGATTAGGGGAGAGGAGAAATCTGATCCCATAATTGCATGGTAATATGAGGTGTGTTATTGCATAGGTTTAGAGATGAAAATCCTAGGATCCATGTTTTATATAAATTGAACGAAAATTATTTGATCGACCTCTAGAGATTTCCATTAAATCGGGACTTCATCGACCTGATCTATTTTCACGGGGAGTTAATCATAGTGAATATCTTTTTCCACTGATTAGAATTTATCTAGAGTTTTTCTACTTATGTAACGTTTCAAGCTTTAAAATTATTTAATTAATTTAATAGGTCAATTTAGTTTAATAACAAAAAAACTCTTTTCAAATCAAATTCCTTTTTTTTATTGGGTGGTTTCACACATCACAACTTATGATTGATTCGCTTTAATATATAATTTTTATAAAACTCTTTCGTATTATTAAAATACTCCCCACAGTTGATTTAGAATTAAATTTAATTCTACAACATTTTTAATTGATCAATGTGCTTTTTCAAATATATATATATATATATATATATATATATATATATATATATATATATATATATATATATATATATATATATATATATATAATTTTATAACTTATCAAATAAAACATAAAAATTGGACAAAAAGACAATAAACGATCCACTTGTCAATTGTTCTATAACAAAAAATCAATGAATTGATGATGACCCATAAGAAAACCATATTTGCGTGCATGTGACCTTTTTAAAGATTCCAAACTGGAAAACCCTACAAGAAACTTCTTCGAAGCCAATTGTAGAATAGATTATATATTTGCTGCATGCAAACTCAAAATAAAAACAAACAGAAGGTATTGTATATAAATATTCAAAAACTAACTAAAATCGATTACCAACTAGGTCCATATCGTATCATGAAGTAGGAACTACCTCCACTGCTCTATCGAAAATCCAAAAATTCATTCATAATATTCGTTTGTAAACCAATCATACGAAATCATAACCACGTCTGCATAACCTAATCATAATCCATAACCATAAGTAAAGCATATGATCTCATACCACATTCACAAAATCATATCATATTTCTCATAAAACAAGATACTGTTATTCGTACTTGATATGGTAAAGTACGCCTTGAATTGTGAATATGATTTATGATAATAAAATACACTAGTGTATACGGTTACGATAATGAATTATAATATGATCTCGTGTGATACGGTTACAGTATAGATAAATTATATAATGACATGATTCATGATATGGTTGCTTTATGAGGAATATGATATGATTGTGTGAATTTGGTAGGAGATCGTGTGCCCTACTTATAGTTATAAAATATGATAACGTTATGCAGATGTGGTTATGATTTATGTTATGATCTCGTATGATAACCAAGCGAATATTATGAATGAATATTTGGATTTCTTGGTAGAGACGAAGGTAGTTCCTACTTGATGATATGATATGGACCTAGTAGGTAATTGATACCTTCTAGGAATAAAGTGCTAGCTAAACAGGTCAGTTGTGTTACTAGTTGGATTTGGTAGCAAGCGGTATGGTTCTTAATAGACTCGTCCCAGAGTAAAGTGTGGCCTAACGGTTGGGTCATATGTAGAACATCATGTAAGGTGTTAGAAAGGTGTGATGCGGGCACCTTGGTTACCTTCCACTTAAATGACAATAAAGATGCACATGGTGTGTAGCATAGTCAGAGTAACGAAATAGGATGGGTACTTAGTGGTTCACATACAGAAGTGGGTCTCTACACGACCTATGCACAAGTCATATAAGGCACACATTAGTGAATGCGGGTTCGGGTTCGAGTCAAGTACACGATTGGTTCAGGTTTGATTATTTGGGCTAGATCTTTGTTTATAATACCTAATTAGTGTTTTAATATGTGGTTTTATACTTTGTTAACTTATGTACTTGTGTCTTTTGAAATGAAGTCTGATACTCGTGAATTTCTAGTTTTTTTTAACTGTTCAATTGGATTTTGCCGTCATGATATTAGTTATGATTTCCGTTGCCACTGGATTTGGATATTAATATAACAAAAAAATAGTTGATCATGATTTTTGAGAAAACTCAGGTTTACACATTTAGGTCCCCTAACTTTATAATTGAAGTATTATTCATCACCCTAACATAAATACTAAAGTCTTGTATTAATCTAATAACATTACATTTAGAAAACATATGTTACATATTTTTTAAAAATGTCATATTATAATAAAATTTATATTCATGATGAACTCACATAATTTGAGAAAAAGAAATAATATTGGCAAGCGCAATCTTTAATCCTTTATTGGTTCTTTTGAGAAAAAAATAAAATCCTACACTTTTGTGAAAGGTAGAATTCAAAGACTCAATTTATTTTAGACATATTTAAGATTTAAAATGATTCTAACTTCTTAAATATATCTAAATTGTCTTTAGTCTTTGTTCCCTGATTTTTATTCTAAATTTTATTTACCGTTTATATTTTAAAAGATCAACTTCTAATTTTTGTCTGTTTAATTTGTTTGGTAAATTTAATATATGGTAACTAATTGTTATTTGAATATTAGTATGTTTACTAGGTTACTTAATATATTTATTTAATTGGTATTTACGTACATATTAATTGCTTACTTGGTAATTGGCTATTAGGTAATAATTAATATTTACATATTAATTTGTTTATTAGTTTGCTTAGTTGGCAACTATTAAATTTAAATTTATGAAACGGTCTTGCTATTTGTAAGTGATGTTTAAAAAATAACATTTACTTAGTTTTCAATTGTATATCTCCTTTATTACAGTTGAGTAGTGGCGGGGACCTATGTGGTGGAGAGGGGGGTCACGGGACACCGGTCGTTTAACGGTTCGTAGTGTTAATTTTTGATTTTTTTAAACGGTGCTACCGGTAAATTTACGGGGCGTCACAAGTGATGCTACCAAAATCAAAGAAAAAATGATATTTAAAAAAAATAAATGATAGGAAATAGTTCAATCTTCAATTTATACCTTTAAAATACTTTATTTTACCTTAAAATATCATAATAGTTAATATGTTTTCATATAAATTGTGTTTTGTTTTAAATTTTGGCTCTAAAATACCATAACAACAGTCGAAACCGTGTAAATTCGACCCGATTAACCGGAAACCCGAGAAAAAACCCGAAGAACACTCTCAGTTTTATTTTATTTTATTTTCGTCATTATATAGTGCAACCGGTCAATAAAAATCCTGGGTCCGCCCCTGTAGTTGAGTATGAACAATTCTAAATTTCTTACTTAATATTTTCCTAAAGTTTAATATTTTTAGAGATCCATATTTTAATTTTACCTTAAAATATTTAAGTCAGCTAGACCTAGTATTGTGGTCTCAAGTCCCACGTTACCGAGTGATTCCGAATTATTAAAGTCGGTCAATTGTTAACTTCTTACATCATCACCAATTCACCATTAATATTAAAATAGGAAGCTCCTCTATTTGACCGGAAACGACTTTGAAGAATTTAATTTGGGAGTAAAAAGAAAGCAAACATGGTGGAAGTAGCAACGACCGAGAAATCTAATTGGCAGCTGTTGGATACTTGCCATATTAACACTATATGCATGCACCAATTACAGATCCGTGTTTCTTTACTGTTGTAGGTTTATTTATTTATTAAGAAAAATGATTAAAATAAATTTAAAATAAAGATCAAGTTGCTGTAATATCGAGGGAAACAGTCAACTTCAATAGGGGCGGCTTAATCTTTCGTGGTGGAAGATGGAAGATGGAAAATGGAAGATGAGATTAAAGCTTTTGAATTAAGTGTTGACATATGACTATACAAAGTATTGATGCCAACCAATTGATATAAAATTAATATAAGTCTAAATTTCACATTTCTAAGAAAAAGCTGACATAAAGAAAATAAAGACAACTTGGCCAAGGATTAACGTGAAAGCATCCTATTCTCCTTACAATCTTTATTTAATTATTTATATCTATAAATGAAAAACATCCTTCATCTTAAACATGAAAAATAAACCTTCCTCGCTCTCCTAAATGGAACCTACTCATAACATAGAAACACAGAAACCTCAAGAGGTTGAGATTACATTTCAAGCGCCAACATTATCACATCGCAAAAAAGATCATGACAACAGTTCTAGTAATGGTAAAGTAGAGGGTGACACCACCAGTGGTGTGTTTTTGACATGGAAAGACTTGTGCGTTACGGTGCCTGATCGAAAAACTGGTGGAAGCCAATCGATACTTCAAGGTGTTACGGGTTATGCCCGACCCGGGGAGATGCTAGCTATTATGGGTCCTTCTGGTTCTAGCAAATCCACGCTTCTTGATGCACTAGCAGGTTTTATTCAAAATCTAATATTCGTTTTGCAATGAAATAACAACATATTATAATTATGAAAAATTCTCATTACAGTGTAACTAATTAATTAACATTTTGCATGCAGGGAGACTAGACCAAAAGACTAGAATTAGCGGTGATATATTGGTTAATGGAATCAAGAAAAGCCTTGCGTACGGAAAATCAGTAAGACTTAATTAAATATTAGGGGTGTAATCGAGCTACTACTGCCAAGCTCAAAACTTAATATTAGGGGTGTAAGTTTGTGGGGTTCCAACTCAAAACCAATTGGTTATGAGAGGAGTAGCCCATGACACTTATAAAGCAGATTATAAAGTCATTTTTCGTCCAATGTCATACTTATGGGTTAAGTGGAGTCCGTGTGGCCTTTGACCAGCTACGGGTGAACCTTGCTCTGATACCATATAAGTTTGTGGGGTTCCAACTCAAAACCAATTGGTTATGGAAGAGTAGTCCTTGACACTTATAAAGCAGAATACAAAGTCACTTTTCGTCCGATGTGATACATTACTCAACAACAAGCTCAAAACTTACTAGACTTGAAAACTCGTGCTCGAAGCTTGACTCTAGCTGAAGCTTGACTCAAGTTCGACTCGATTAATTGAAAAGTAATAAATTCCTTTTTTAAACAACACTACGTGACTATGTGTTATATATGTAGGTGATATTTGTATTTGTAGAAGGTAAAAGTGTATTTAGCATAAGCTCGATTAAGCTTATGTACGAGTTTGACGAGAAGAGTAGTTTTCAGCTCGAACTCAACTCGGCTCCCTACTAGAGTGGCTCTAGCTCGATGTTAACATCGAGCCAATTTCGGATTTTTTTAGTTGATCTCGAGTAACCCTCAAATCATCTAGGCTCGATTAAACCCTAGATATAATAATATATATGTCGGAAATATTATGCAATTTCGTTTATAATTAGACTGAGTAATTATAACTCGAAATATTTCGAATATGATACAGGCATATGTGACTCAAGAGGATACACTGATAACAACACTTACCGTCCATGAAAGCATCTACTATTCAGCACAGCTCCAGCTACCGGACTCCATGTCGATAGCCGAGAAGAAGGAGAGAGCAGAAATGACAATAAAAGAGATGGGTCTTCAAGATTCGACAGACACGAGGATTGGAGGGTGGGGCAATAAAGGCTTGAGTGGTGGCCAGAAGAGGCGAGTTAGCATCTGCATTGAGATCCTAACTCGCCCCAAGCTTCTGTTCCTTGATGAACCAACGAGTGGCCTTGATAGTGCCGCCTCATACTACGTGATGAGCAGAATCGCAGCGCTTGATCAGCACAAAGGAAGGACCATCATTGCATCCATTCATCAGCCAAGCAGCGAAGTATTTCAGCTTTTTCACAATCTTTGCCTTCTTTCATCGGGAAGGACAGTTTATTTTGGGCAAACTAGTTCTGCAAATGAAGTATGCAATACACAATCTTCAACTCGTTTCTAGTTTTTTTTCTTTTTTCTCAAGGGAAACATACACAACTTTTAACATTCGGCTAATATATATAATTTGTATCTTGTTGTGATTCAGTTTTTTGCTTCAAATGGATTCCCATGCCCCAGTTTCCAGAATCCATCTGATCACTTTCTTAAAACAATAAACAAGGATTTTGATGAGGTAATTTATTTACAGGAATTTAATTATCGTATTTATAATTTTTATTGGATTATTTGAAGATCATATTGGAATTCACAGGATATTGAACAAGGTTTAATTGAAAGGAAACCTACTGAGGAAGTGATTAATTCCTTAGTAGATTCATACAAGTCATCTAATACTTACCATGAAGTTAACACTATTGTTGCTGAAATATGCAAGGAGGTGAGCTAGAATATTACATAAATGTTGAAATTTCATCCTAAGAGATTAATTGAATAACAATATTGAGGTGAATAATTTTTTGGAAATTTCTCAGGGAGATGGAGGACATGATAGTAAGAAAACTCATGCTGGTTTCGCGACTCAATGTCTTGTACTCACGAAGAGGTCTTTCGTCAACATGCATCGAGAACTAGGCTACTACTGGCTACGCCTGGCTATCTATATTGCTTTAACCTTAGGTCTTGGAACCCTATTTTATAATGTTGGTTCAACTTACACTTCAGTTGAGGTAAAAACACCATATATATCCTAGGGGAAGAATCATCACCTATGTTAGGGGTTGCACCACTCACTACACTTTAAATGACACTCATTTAAAGTGTTTGTGAGTAGCATCACCTAACTTACGTGTTTCTAGCATTATAAATCATTTTCCGCAAATGGCAGATAAATAATTTTACTAATAAAATGTAGGATAGTTGTAGACTTGTAGTTAATTTTAACGCTTTGTCCCTAATTTACAATATGGATAAAAAAATGCAGGCTAGAAGTGGGATGCTGATGTTTGTGGTTTCATTTTTAACATTCATGGCCATCGGAGGATTCCCCTCGTTTGTGGAGGATATGAAGGTATTTGAACGTGAGAGATTAAATGGGCATTACTCAATTGCTTCATTTGTTATTGCCAACACGCTATCTTCAACACCATATTTGTTTCTAGTATCTGTGATTCCAGGGGTGATATCTTATTACCTCACAGGACTTCGTGATGGATTCGAGTACTTTGCATACTATGCATTAATACTCTTTGCTTGTATGCTGCTAGTTGAGAGCATAATGATGATTGTCGCGAGTCTTGTTCCCAATTACTTGATGGGAATCATAGTCGGTGCAGGCATAGAGGGATTCATGATTTTAGCTGGCGGATTCTATCGCTTACCCAATGATATGCCAGACCCTTTTTGGAGGTATCCATTGTTCTACATCGGATTTCTTAAGTATGGATATCAAGGACTGTTCAAGAACGAGTTTGAAGGAGTAGTCTACGTATATAACGAAGACGGGGTGCAAAAAACAATGGATGGAGACTATATATTAAGAGAGAAATGGCAAGTTGATATGGATTACTCAAAGTGGATTGATTTGGTAATCATATTAGGGATGGTGGCAATATATAGGGTTTTGTTTTTTGTTATTATCAAGGTTGTTGAAAAGAGGAAGTCTAGTTTAAGGGGTTAGTTTTTTCCTTTTCCAAAGAAGAAAAAAATGCAAGTGTTGATAGATCCTCTTGCTAGCCCATTTCAGTAAGTATTCCATCAAGTCATTCAGTAAGTATTCCATCAAATCATTGTAGTTCTATATGTAACTTATTATAACTAAAATTATGTTGGTATATATTATTGGAAAGTAATTGATCGAGTCACTTTAAATTCATTTTCTTTGAATTCATGATATAACATATCACCAACTACGTACAATTGTTATCAATTAATGTAGTCAATCTAAACAAAACTAATGGATATGGTTATTTGATCATTATTACATGCTACATTGTATTCACATTAACTTGAAATAATTGAATTCGTTTTTCATTAATTCGAGAGAGTATAATCAACTATCAATTAATGTAGTCAATCTTTAAACCATACTAATGGATATGGTTACATTGTTTTCATATTAACTTGAACTAAATAAATTCTTTTATCATTAATTCGAGAGAATATAGTTAACTTGATATAATTGCTTCAAGAGTTTGAGGAGTCATAGAATGGAATCAAGAGGCTCAAGAAGTAGAAGTGAAAATGTCTAATTTATGGGGTTTCTTTCTCAAACATCGGAACTTTAGTAAAGCAAATGAATCACGATCAAGGCATTACAGGCAGAAATCACAAAGAAACAAAATTAACTAGAGGGGGTTACACAACCAATTAAAACACTTTGTTATTGATGCAGGCCAAGCCTAGGTTACGGCAGAGTTGGAGCATCCAATGAAAACGATATCGACAAATACGAACAAATAACCAACCAATAAACATGTCGATTAATTAAAGAAATTCGGTATCACAAAAACTCTAACAATCGTCTTATCGAATCTATACATCGGTATCGCTATATATAGACTAAGAAGACGTATTGGATTACAATTCCTATTCTATCCATAAACCGTAAAAATAGGAAATATTCTAGATAAGCATAAAACTTGGATAAGCATGAAACTTGATCAGCACTCCAAGATAAACATATATATTGGTCAATCCATTCGACCAACAATCACCCCCTGAATGTTGAGACGGCAACTCGCACACACCGAGCAATGACCTCATTTCACTAAACCTTACTCTCGCTAAGGCCTTCGTTAGGGGATCCGCCACTTGTTCATTACCTGCCACGTGTTCGACTTCAACTTGCTCGTTTTCCACACGCTCTCGAATGAAGTGGAAATGAGTATGAATGTGTTTGCTCCTCCCGTGAAACACCGGATTTTTAGATAACTCGATCGCTGACTTGTTGTCTATCCGAATCAACACCTTTTGCTTCTCTAATCCTGTTACCTCCGCGAGCAACTCCCTTAGCCAAATTACTTGACATGCTGCTGAAGTAGCTGCCACGAATTCGGCTTCACATGAAGATAAAGCCACGGTATCTTGCTTTTGCGAACACCACGTGATAGGGGATTTACCAAGAAAGTAAATATGACCAGTAGTGCTCTGACCATCATCCGCGTCTACATTATGACTACTATCACTATAACCCAGAAGTTTCAACTCGTTGCATCTTTCATATCTAATTCCAAGCGAAATTGTACCGCGAAGGTAACGAAGAATTTGCTTGATCACGCATGCATGAGATTCTCTCGGTCTTTGCATATAACGACTCACTACCCCGACTGAGTAAGATAAGTCCGGACGAGTGTGAAGGAGGTAGCGCAAGAACCCTACTACCCTCCGATAATGAGTGGCTTCAACTTCTGGTTCATTCTCGGCTTTTGACAATTTTAGTCCCGGTTCCATTGGACATTGTGTAGCATTACATTCTTCCATGCCTGCCTCTTTCAAGATATTCATAGCATAGTTTGCTTGCTTAATTGTTACACACCCCTTTTCTTGAGAAACTTCAATGCCCAAATAATAAGTCAACAAGCCAAGATCCGACATTTCAAACTTCGAGGACATCATGCTTTTGAATTGGCTAGTTATATCATGACACGTTCCCGTTACAAATAAATCATCCACGTACATGGCCACAATGATATATTCGCCTTTCGAAACCTTTTTATAAACCGCCGATTCTTGCAAGCACCTTTTAAAACCCATTTCTCGTAAGATGCCATCAAGTTTTATGTTTCAGGCCCTTGGTGCTTGTCTTAAGCCATATAAAGCTTTAGCTAACCTATAAACTTTTCCTTCCTCTCCCGCCTTCTCGAAACCCTCGGGTTGACTTACGTACACTTATTCTTTCAACTCACCGTGTAAGAAGGTCGTCTTCACATCTAAGTGGTAAATCTTCCATCCTTTCCCGGCCGCGAGAGCAATCAATAATTTTATTGTCTCGAGTCGAGCTACCGGCGCGAAGACTTCATCAAAATCAGTGCCGTATTCTTGTACATAACCTTTTGCTACGAGCCGTGCTTTGTACCGTGAAAGAGATGTGTCTGCATTTCTTTTGATTTTATATAACCACTTTAATCCGATTGGTTTGGCATTCTTGGGTAGAGGCACTAGTTTCCAAGTTTTGTTTTTTTCGATCGACTCGATCTCGCTTGTCATCACCTTGAGCCATTCGGGTTTCAAAATGGCTTCTTTAGAATTCCTCGGCTCCTCGTCAAAAGTCAACATTAATTCATACATGTTTAGCTCATAATCGTTTAAACAAATCGGTAACACAGAAGTTCGATTAGAGTGACGTACCGCGACCTTCAAGCTCATTATCCTCGCTACTCTCGGGTTCGATAAAATTGCTTCCTGCTACCGGGCTTGCTGCTGCAAGTGGGCGCCAACAACAGGTGGGCCTGCTTCGTTATTGGGCTAGGCAGGCTCAACATTGGCTAAGGTGGCCCAAGTGATTTTAAAGGTGCCGCATTCATCATTTTTTGTTGATGTTTGCATGCTTTTTTCTTTTTCCTTGTTCCAATCTCATGACACTTTCTCATCATAAATTACATTATTGCTTATAACAATTTTATTTTCATGCGGATTAAATAAACGAACACCTCCCGATCCCGGCTCCTTTCCGAAATAGATTAATGGTCTCGATCTATCATCAAGTTTCTTTAGGTGTTTTGAAACAATTCTTTCATACGCAACACATACGAACACCTTCAAATCTTCGAGATTCGGTTTTAGACCATTGAATTTTTCATAAGGCGTGACTCCTACCAATGCTCGCGTAGGGGTACGGTTTATTATATAAGTCGCATGTCGCACGGCTTCACCCCAAAATTGATTTGGAACTTCTTTTGCTTTCATAAGACATCGCGTCATTTCAATTAGCGTCCGGTTTCGTCGTTCTACTATGCCATTTTGTTGGGGGTGAGTATGGAGCCGTTAACATTGTTGCAACACCTTCTTCGCTCCAAAAGCGATTAAAATCGTTTGAAGTAAATTCACCGCCTCTATCCGTGTGGAATGTTTTTATCTCTTTGCCGGTTCGGTTTTTGAGTACATCCGCCACATCGTTCTTTTGCTTCAACAAAAAAGACCACATGTATCTCGAGAAGTCATCAATAAGAACTAAAATATAAACATTACCGGTTTGAGTGGGAGGATCAATAGGTCGGAAAATATCTCCGTGTAACATCTCGAGAATATTTTTAGACATATAATTGGCTTTCTTCGGGAAGGTGTGCTTGTTTTGTTTACCTATCACGCAAACTTCACAAACTTCCTTTTGGTGCTTCAAAACCGGAACTCCATTAGTCAATTTGTGCATCATATTCATCACACCAAAGTTGATAGGCCTAGTCATGCGTGCCATAACCAAGACTCTTCATCAATCTTTGCTTGCAAACATTGTGGTTTTCCAACTTTAAGTCGTGTTTTATAAAGACGATTTTCACTACGCGGAACCTTCATGAGCACCTTCCACTCCGATCTTTCATTGTCAAGAAATCACCATAAAGTCGGATATCACATCCGGATAATGTAGTTTGACCAAGACTTATCACATTGCTTCGAAGTGATGGAATATAGTAAATATCTTTCATTATTTTTTTGTTCTCCGTTTTTTCCATCGAACAAAATCGATCCCTTCCCTTCTATCCGTACGCATGAGCCATCTCCAAATCTCACTCTTCCGGTTATCCGTTTATTTAATTCTGAAAAGTAAGAATACTTTCCGGTCATGGGATTGCTTGCGCCATTGTCAAGATACCAAACATCGTCTTCATCTTGGTTTGGTTTGATTTTGGCAAGAACAAATTTTTCTTCATTTAGAAACACTGTTTCTTCTTCCATCATAAAAAATGTTTCTTCCTCGTGATTCACTCCTTCTTGAACATCATTAAGGCTTGCTTCATGGTTACGCCATCGGTCCGGGCATCTTGACACAAAGTGTCCATATTTGTCGCAACAGTAACATTTAATTGTTGACATATCTCGCTTCTCATAATTATTACCTCTTTTCTTTTCATCATCCCGGTTATCATGGTTTTGGGTGTTACCCCTACCACGACCACGTCCAAGTCCTCGACCCCCCCGGTTTGAACCACGACCTCTACCATGGCTTGAGTCTTGATTTCTACTAGTATTTTCCGATTTTGAGTTAAGCAATTTCTCCTCGGAGTCACTTGCTTTCTTGGTTCCTTTAATCCGTTCCTCGTACGCTTTTAGTCTTCCAACAACTTCTTCAAAAGTGGTGGTTTTTAGATCCAACACTTGCTCGAGTGCGGCCACAATATGAATAAAGCGATCCGGTAGGCTTGTGAGAAATTTCTATACTAACTTCTGTTGAGTTATCGATTCTCCCAGGGTCGCGGAGATCGATGCAATACTGGATAACTTGGATGAGAATTCATCAATCGTACTCGTCTCCTACATCCTTAAGCCCTCAAACTCTGAAGTTAGTGTTTGTAACCGTGCTTCTTTAACCAGATCCGAACCTAAGTTACGTGATTTTATTGCGTCCCACATCTCCTTCCCTGTTTTAAGATTACCGATTTGAAGGATCAATTCTTCCGGTATCGATTGAAATAGAAGACCCTTCACAATGTTGTTCTTCTTGGTATCGTCTGAGCCCGGTTCTATCACATCCCAGACCCCATGAATTCCTAGGAGGACTTCCATTCGCATCCTCCATATGGTGTAATTGGTTGACGTTAATATTGGAAATTGAAACATCAACGAGTTTGATTCCTTTGCTACCGTCTGGTTCACAGGACCCCTGTCATCGAGACTTCTTCCAGGTACGCGAATAAGTCTTTAATGGGGATTTATCCAGCCCTTATCTCACGGCTAGAAGGTTGCTTTCGGTTTGTGTTGAACTCGCGTAAGCCAATCAATGGTTTCCCGGATTTTGCCTACTACGCTCAACTAATGTAAGAGAGAATCAATTTGGACTGTTTCCAACTCGATATTATGAACCCAAAAAAAACAAAGTCGTAGGAATTAATTCAAAAACAAATATGAATTAATTCAAAAACCAATGTCATATGTATGAATTAATTCAAAACCAAACTTGTATGATTGAATTAATTCAAAAACCAATTCCTACCTACCTCATGAATTGGAATTAATTATAGCCCATCGCAATCGCATATCAAGATTCGCATATCAAAATAAATTGCAGCTGTTTGTGAACCCCTGCTTCCCGATCGAATTCAGACGCCGGTGTTGATCTCGCCGGCTCTGATACCAATTGAAAACGATATCAACAAATACGAACAAATAACCAACCAATAAACACGTTGATTAATTAGAGGAATTTGGTATCACAAAAACTCTAACAATTGTCTTATCGAATCTATACATCGGTATCGCTATATATAGACTAAGAAGACGTATTGGATTACAATTCCTATTCTATCCATAAACCGTAAAAATAGGAAATATTCTAGATAAGCATAAAACTTGGATAAGCATGAAACTTGATCAACACTCCAAGATAAACATATATCTTGGTCAATCCATTCGACCAACATCCAAAGGCCTAGTATGACTAGGAAAGTCAACAGCTTAGAATTGATCAAAAAGTATAGTTTTTTTTGGTGGAAACGAAATTCTAAACAAGAAAAAGATCATACTGTATACAGTGGGTTGGAGTTTTTCCTTAGGGGTTTTCTCAATTGAGTGAAGGTGTGGTGCTCGAACCTTGGTTAAAACCAAATAACGAGGGGTGATTGAAAACCCGCCATTAAGCAATTCGAGAGGCGGGGAAGTGTTCCCATTTAATTTACCGGTCAAAAAAAGAAAGAAAAGATCTTGTGATCGTGAGATTTTTGGTGACTTCCGGTGTTTAGGGTCCGAATACAAGCTTTGATTAATAATAATAAATTCCATTTCTTCTTTTTTATTTTTATTTTTTGAACGGCAAATGGCCTCAAGGAAGAAAATTATTATTATTATTAATCAAAGATAGCTAGCAAGGTGCTAGATACAAGAGTTCATTACATATCAAGAGCAAAAATAACGAGGATTACAAAACCAAACATTCCAATCAAAAGAAACTTGTTTTTTCTGTCGATGTTTGATCCAGAAGTAGGTAAGAGACTGAATCAAACATGAAGCTGACCACCTAGGAGAACTGTTGCAGTTCTTAAAAACCTTCTCACTCCTGGCCTTCCACACCATCCACATATACGAGTAAACAACACCCTGAAAATAAGACAAACCAACACCTTTGAGTCCAAGTTTTAAGCCCCATTTGAATATTTCCTCCACGCTGCAAACATCAGTTACCCAGATCCCCCACCATTCTGAGATTTCAGAGAGAATTAGTTTAGAAATATTGCAGCGGATAAATAGATGATTCTCGGTTTCTAACTCGTCACCACAGAGTGGCATAAATCCGAAACGATGATCATTCCTTGACTAGAAAGATTGGACAACAACCCCACAATACTCTCCATGCTAGTACGTTCACCTTACTAGGAACAAAGTAAACCCAAGAGAAGGAAGAAGGATATTCTTTGCTATCAATGAGGTCCTCCAAGGCATACCTGATCGAGACAGTAGTGAAGCCTAAACCCGGATCATACGCCCATATTCATCTTTCTACTTCACCACAAGAGGTAAAAGAAGTTAAGAGATGAGAGAGATTATTAACCTGATGTGATTCTTCGAAGGTTAAAACCCGACGCCAAGCCCCATTAAATTCCTTAAATTGAAGATCATCGTTGACACCAATTCTGTCAGCAAGCGTGCATTTCTTTTTCGACTCGAGAGCGTACAGAGTGTTGGAATCAGGTCTCTCTCGAATGGGGTTATAAGTTAAAAAACAGGAAGAAAAAATAAATATGAAGATAACAGAGGTGGGGCAATTTTCTGACTTCTTGTTCAATTCATCGAAATTCATCTGCTGCAACAAGACTCCTACTTATACTAGACTTGCTGGAAATAAGGAAACAAATAACTACCACTACTTTACTGATGCTAAGAAAAGGGAAGGTGGCCAACATGGCCTATGACTCTTTCAACCAATGATCACTAAAATAATAATAAGCAAATAATTAAATACTTTAAAAAAAATTCTGGATTAATATTTCAATACAGAGCTGGGAACAGAACTTTGAGAGGGGTTTGTGTAATCCAGACATCGTTCCTGAACATAAGGGAGGAGTTATGACTTACTTTCATTTGAAATAAACTGTTTAAGGGGATATTTACCTTTTCGAAATCCAAGGATACCTTTAGAATGTTCCTCCATACCCCTGCATATCGACCATATTTCGAATAAGACCAGCCTCCATTCACACCATGCAGCGATTTAATGACAAACAACCATAGGGAGCTCTTTTCTTTTTTAAACATCCACCACCATTTCACAAGTAAAGACAAATTATGAGAACGTAACCTACCAATTTGCATTCCACCATGCGAAAAGCTAGTTGTTACTTTATCCCAAGCGATCCAAGTGATTTTCTTTTCGTTTAAACCCATACCCCAAAAGAATCTACTCCGAATACTTTCCAGCTTGGAGCAAATTTTCTTAGGAGCTTTGAAGAGGGAGAAATAGTACAAACTTAAGCTTCCCAAGACTAATTTGCAAAGTAAACGTCTACCCCCAATTGATATTTCTTTCCAAGTGAAAATGATTTACTTTGATTATGTTTCCTTTTCGTTTCCTTAAGTATTAGGTTAAAACCGAGTTAAAGATTCAAATTTTTTGAGTTTTCTACTCCTTTTTTTTTAAAAAACAAATTCTTTTTATTTAAAACATAAACAGAAGTCTCTATAAGAAATAGAAACTTCCATTACAGTGCACAATAACAACTCAATATTCAGCCCAGTCGATACCTACACATAAAAATATACATTTGAACCTGCACGTTACTAACATGTTTAATCTTACGAAACCTTTGAAGCTACACAATCAGAAACAATTACCCATTCATCCCATGTTATCGAACCTTTGAATTAATGAAGTAACTGATTCACTTTTACCATCCACACTACACAAGTTTTCTTCCCCTTATGACTTATGTTTAATGAAAAAAAGTGTTGTAATAATAATAATAATAATAATAATAATGATTATTATTATTATAATTATAAGAGTTCATTACAAAAATGGTCTATGTGGTTGTCACTAATTTTTAGTTTTAATCCTTTAACTTTAAAAATTATGAAAATAATTACTGTAGTCGTCATTTTGTTTCACTTTTGTTATTTTAAGCTAACTTCAGTTAAATTTGATTGTTAGTCAAATGGTATATTGGTCCTTTTATTCACTTATCCTTGTAACCAAACATTATTTCCCCTCTTCAATAATAAAAGCTGTGAAACAAAACACTCTATTCATATCAAACTCTCTCCCAAACTCTCTTCCATCCACACCTCCACCGTACCATTCCGGCTACCACTCCCGTCAAACCAACACCGTCACTACTACCGCCACCGTCACCGCAAACTACCATCATACGAACACCATCATCGCCGCCAGACTACCGTCTATCCATCATCTACATATTCCTCACCCTATAAACCTAATTCTTCTCACTCTAACCACCACCTCCAGACCACTGGTGTCGCCATCTAACCGGTCATCACTGTTGTTGTCTCTTAAAGATCTTCGTCGCTATCTAACCATCGACATTGCCATCTAAACACCACTACCACCATCGAAGCATTACCTTGTACAACGGAACCACCATCATCGCATTTCATCTGGGTCTGTTGCTCACCAACCTCCATTGTTGGTCCGTTGCTCGCCATCTCATCTGGATCTGAACTACCATTGTTGTTCCGTTGTTCGCCATCTCATCTTGATCTAAACCACCACCGTTGGTTCGTAGCTCACCACCGTTAGTCTACAAAGCAATCTAGATCTAGGGTTAATTTTTGATTTTCATGAAGGTGTTGTTCTATGTTCTTGCAGATTAAAAAATGAGACTGTTATGTGTTCGACACTGTATATATGTGTGTTTGGGTTTGATTTTCATCTTTGTTGGTCTTTCTCTCAAAATTTTGATTTTCATCTTTTGTCATAAGAACGGATATATACAAAGTTATTCGGAGAGTTAATTGATTTATAATTCAGTTAATTAACATGTTAATTTAGAATTGTTTATTATATTAACCATTAAAAATAATTAAAGTAATCAACAGGTTAATTTTACCAATTTTATTTGTTTACTGAATTAATCTAATTTTGTTTGAATATAATTAAAATCTAATTTGCTTTAAATGATAATATAAAAGGTAAGAGTATGTTTGGTAACATGAGTAAAGTTTCAAAAAGACAAAATTACCCTTTGCTAACAGTTAAAGATAACTTGAGTTAGCCTACAAGATCGAAAGTGAAGCCAAATGACAACCATCGCTGACTATTTTCGTAATTTTTGAAATTAAATGACTAAAACTGAAAATTAGTGACAACCATTTGGACCATTTTTGTAATTAATTATAATAATAATGATAATTTTAATAAAAGTAAATTATAAATTTCGTCCCTATGGTTTGCATAAACTAACGCCTTTCGTCCTTTTGCTTTCAAAAATACATTTACAAGGGTTTACATGTCATTACAGATTTACTCCATTTTAAGTGCCGTTAATTTGTTTGTAAAAGAGCTCTCATGTGTCTTGCATTTAAGGATATTTTAATCATTTAATACTTATTATTATCAAAAAAACTATTCTATCTAATTACTTTCAAAAAAAACCTTTGTTCAAATTCATTTCATATATATATCTATATATATATATATATCTATATATATATATATATATATATATATATATATATATATATATATATATATATATCTATATATATATATATATATATATATATATATATATGAAATGAATTTGAACAAAGGTTTTTTTTTAAAGTAATTAAATAGAATAGTAGAAATTGTATCAATATAGAACCCCCTCTTAAACAAAGAACCCAAAGAACTTATTAGGATCGTTGATTTCATTTGTACACATAGGGGCATGATCGTATTTTTTCCCACGTATAGTAATAACGGAAACAGTTTGTTCCCATTTCTATCGTCGTCCGTATCTCCTTCGTTCTTCACATTATTTGATTAATTGTTCAGACGTTATCAAATTTGATTTTGTTCAAGATCTACATAAAACATTCTGATCAATTTGATTTCTATTTTGCAATATAATCCATATCAATCGTCATATTTCTGTGTTTTTTTTTTTTGCATGTTCGTATGTCTGAGGCTATTCAATCAATGGGAGATTGTCATGAGATTACGATGGTAATGTATTCTGTTTCAATTTTCGATGCTTTACTGATTATGAGAAGTACTGTTTTTGCCAATTATCGATGTATTTGATTCTGTTTTTCTACATGATTTGTACGACTTTGGTTTTTGGTCGATTGTGTAGGCATATTATAAGTATACCGTTTTTAGTTTTATGTTGATTGGTTCATTGATCGAATATAGCTGCAATATTGTTCTTATATTTGTATTTCAAAGGTGTATCACTGTTAGAGTTAAAGCAATTTGCATGTTGTTATTTTTTGCATGTGCATAGAACTCTGTTTCTTGGCTGATATATCTTTTGTTTGCATTTTGACATATTGTTTTCTTTAATATAATGTGGCTTTTGTGTTATAATATTTTGCATTTTGTTTTTTTTAGATCTTGGTAATGTTCCTGCATCTTTGCAAATTGGAATAGAGAAATCAAATGCTATTGGAGATAGATATTGGATACCTAATGTTGATGATGTTAAAACTCCTTTTCTTAATCATACTTTTGACACATTATCTCAAGCATGGGCATTCTATAAGGAATATGCAAAGCTTGGTGGTTTTGAACCGATCAAATCTACTTCGAAGCCACCTTCTGGGAGGTCTAAAAATGTTGTTGGGCTTGTCAAAATTAAGATGTTTACATGTGCTAAAGCAGGAAAAAAGCCTAAAAGCGAATCCCCTAGTGTTGGTTTGAATTGTTTGCATTCTGATAAGACAACTGTGTCTTCTGATGTTGTTAATACTTATTCAATTGAGGCTGCTGATGCCCCTAAAAAGACTAAAAAGAGAAGAAGGTGGTCTTCTAAGAAGTGTGATTGTCTTGCCCGGATCAGATTGTCGGTTACCCCTGCAAATAAGTATCGTATATATCATTTTAAGGAAGAGCATAATCATCTGTTGGTTCATCCAAAGTACATGAAACACCTAAATGCATTCCGCAAAGTGAGTTTTTCTAAAAAACTTCTCCTGCATAACCTGAATGACGCTAGTGTTGGGTCTTCTGCTGGGCATAAAATTTGGTCAAAAGTTGTTAGTTCAGACGATATAGGTTTTACAAAGACAGATGCTAAGAATTACAAAAGGGATATTTTTTCTTTCACTGATGATTATGACTGTCAGATTGTTGTTGACTTGTTGAACAAGAAGAAAGCTTTTATTTCTGATTTTTCGTTTGAGTACTTCGTTGACTCTGATAAAGCACTTGCTGGTTTGTTTTGGGCTGATAAAGATGCGAAGTGGAATTATCATGCTTTTGGTGATGTTGTTTCGTTTGATGCTACATACCATACCAACAAGTATTTTCTTATCTACATTATGGCCCACTGTCTTTTTTAATATATAATTTTGATTGTTTTTGGTGTTGTTGTGTTGATCTATAATATATAATTTCAGATTATTAAAATGTTATACCCTTTTCTTTAGGTACGATATGGTGTTTATCCCTTTTACCGGTGTCGATAATCACAAGAAATGTGTTACTTTCGGTGCTGATATGTTGAGCAAAGAAAACGTTGGTTCGTACAAATGGTTATTAAATGCGTTTTCAAAAGCATTCCCACAAGATCCTCGGATGTTGTTAACAGACCAAGATCCTGCCATGAAAATCGCTATTGATTCCGTATTTCCATTATCGAAGCATCGATTATGTATGTGGCATATAATGGAAAAAGTTACTACGAAGGTAGTTATGTTTTTTGCCTATTTTTGCATTTTGCATTTTGCATTTTGCATTATGTATGTGGCATTTTTTGACAGGTTTGTAACCATTATGTTATTTTGCATTTTGCACTTTGCATTTTGCATTTTGTAATTTGCTTTTTGCATTTGTAGTTTGCATTTTGCATTTTGCATTTTGCATTTTGCTGTTTGCATTTTGCAGCTAGCATTTTGTATTATTCATTCTGCATTTTGCATTATTTCATTCTGCATTTTGATTTTTGTATATAGGTTGCTTTATCTGTCTGCAACAATGGTTTCAAAGTGGAACTAAGCAAAATTGTTTGGACTGACAAGCTTGAACCTGAGGTTTTTGATTATTTATGGGATTCTTTAATTCAAGAGTTTGAGTTGGAAGATAATAGATGGTTATCTGATATGTTTGCATTAAGGAAGTTTTGGATCCCAGCATATTTTCGTAACTGGGAGTTGTCTGGTTTGATGCATACATCGTCTAGATCAGAGTCGGAGAATCATATGTTTAACCAGTTGATGCGTTCAAGCAATACGCTTGTTGAGTTTTTAACTCATTTTGATACCGCGATGCATGAGCAAAAGTTTGTTCAGTCAAAAATGACCATGAGAGTTTATATACCACGCCTAAATTTAGACACGATTGGCCTTTGGAGGAGGACGCATATAGGATTTTTACTAAAGCTATTTTTAGTGACATTTCTAGGGAAATTGGTTGTTCTATCAAGAAATGTATGTCTTTTTCCTTTTCATAGTTTGAAAATCAAAAATATTTAAGATTAAAGACTCAGGTGTTTTGTCTATGGAAGTGGATGAATCGATTAATAGAGACAAGGAGCCAAAGAAATTTGATGAATATTATTCAAAAGCTAGTGAGGTAATTTCTCCATGTTCATGAGTTATTTTAGTTATTTTCTAGTTATTTGTATGCATTTTGAGTTATATTATTTGCATTTTGCATTTTGACAGTTTGCATTTTATTGAACATGTTATCTTTATCCCTTCAAAAGCTAGTGAGCTTATTACGTGTTCATACAAAAGATTTGAAAGATTCGGGCTTTTGTGCAGACATATTTTTTATGCTCTTCGTATTTTTGATGTCAATGAATTCCCTCGTAAATATATTTGTAAAAGATGGACCAAGAATGTAATCCCTCCGAAGATTTTTGATAGTTCTCAAATCCGTAATGCTGCTGCTCTTGAAGATGTTGGTTTAAAAGAACTTATTCGTCGTGTATATCACCATGTTGAGAATGCGTTGGACAAGGTAATAGGTAACAACGAAAAGTTAGTTAAGTTTTTAGAAGCACAAGAGGAGTTGTGTAAGTCATTTGTTGACGGATTCACCGAAGATGATCAGATGCAAAATAAAGATTTTGTAAGTGAAATGTTGGGGGTTGTTCAGCATGAGAATGTTGAGGTTTACAATCCATCTGGTATTCGGAATAAAGGTGGGGGGACTAGGAAGAGAATTACGAGTTCACGGGGAAGGCTATTTCTCAACAACCAAAGACGCACAGGAAATGTAGTTATTGTGGTCTTTATGATCCTCATAACATCCGAACTTGTCCTAAAAGACTTAAAGATGTTGAAGAGAAGGAAAAAGCTAAACGGGATGGAATTGTTAGTGATTCGGGTGTTGGACCTTCTGAGTAACAAAGTTTTGAACATCAGAGGTCTAGCTTGCATCTGCCGAAGTGTTACGAGAACAGATCTGTAAATCAATTCAGGATCAATCTTCTTACAATAATGGGCTTGAGAAATGGTTGGATTAGGGTTTTTGTTTTTTTGTTTTTTAATTTATCGTATGTTTATTTTCTGAAGTACGTTTTATGTAATTCAACATGGTTTTTTTTTATAATTAAGTATGTTTTTTATCTATTATATGTAATCGATCATGGTGTTTATTTTGCATTTACATTTTTTGCAGTTATGTAATCATTGTTCTGCAATTTAACGTATATAAACAATTTCTTCATTTTATATTCTTTTTAAAAGTAATTACTGAATTAAGCATGGATACAGTGTGATAATATTACTAAATTAAGCATGGTTACAGTGCAATTTAACCTATGTAAACAGACAAACGATGATAATATGTGTAATGGAATTAAGCATGAGTTTTTTTATTTTTTGCATTTGGACTTCATATTTTTTGCATTTTGATCTTGCTTTTTTTATGTTACAGTGACTGTATGGTTAACTTTTTTGCAATGTTTTTCTTTAATTTTTTTATTTTTTTTGCATTTCGCTAATGCCAACAAATAATGTATTTCCAATATACAGCAAAACAAAATGAATAGATCACCATATTTTTTTAATTTTACAGCACATTTTGCATTTTACATCAAATTTTTTGCATTCTGATGTCACAGCGGGTGTATTCTTTGCATTAACAACTAAAACATAATTCACAACAATGTTCACCATATTTTCTCAGAACAAAGTTGTTTTAAACCAGCAACTAAAACATGCAAAAAAACAATTGTTCCAACCAACAAACTTGTGTGTTTCCAGAACCCAATGTTTTAAACCAACTAACTAAGTCATGTTATTGTTTTGAAACCAACAACTTGTGTGTTTCCAGTAGTAACTTTAAGCATACAGTGCAGCACGTTCCTTGATTCTCGTATCTGCTTCAAAGTGCAAAATATTTTGCTCGTCAACATGTAGCTTTTTGTATAATTCCACCTCCTTTAGGACTATGTCTCTTTTCTCGTTGATGTCCGACAGCAAAATCTTTGCTGCATATTTCTCCCTCATCCTTAAGATTTGTTCTGATTGATCAAAGCATTTTATCTTGAACCCTGCTTTCCAACCTGTTGTCACTCCAAAAAAAGTCTCCATGTGTCTCATAATGAAAAACCCTACAATCTCTGTAATTCTCTCTTGTTTTCCAAGACACATTCACTAGTTTTGGGTCATTCTTGAACAGCTTCATGTTGATTTGAATCTTTTTCTTTGCTATGAATATCTCCATACTCCTTTTCTGTACCATTTAAAATATACACAAATTAGTTTAATGTTTTTCAAGTACATTGAAACTGTTAGAATTATTATATATAATGGAACTGAATTGTTACCACAATATTATATATATCTTCATATCTAAACTTTGAGTCTCGTGGCCTTGCTATGTTGTCTATTATATGTGCAAATCCCTTCTTGATATCAAATATGAAGACAAAGTAGTGGCTACCATCGATGATAGGGACAAACACCTGTAAATTTGCAATAAGTAAATTTTTTTTATTTTTTTGCATTTTGCATTTTACTACTTTTTGCATTTTACATATCAATTCCACCTCTTGAAGTTTGTATGGGCTTGTTGACAAGCATCTATCCATCATGGTCTCAAACACAGGATACCTTCTTTGGGCCTCTGCCTCTATCAGTTTTTCCAAGTCCTCCTTGCTTAACTTGTGTTTTTCAGTGTTCTCATTCCCAAATGTTGTCTAATTTATCATACAGTTTTCATGTTATTAGTTAAAAGAGAACGAATATATTACAGTTTGCATGTTATTAGTTAAAATTTTCTATTTTAATCATACAGTTTGCATGTTATTAGTTAGATTTGTCTATTTAATCAACTTTTGTTTTTGCATTTAAGTAGTACCTTATTAGTTACAAAGCAGAATAATCATCGTGGTGATGCTGAGTCTTTGTATCTCTCTTCGTTGTTGAGTACAGATGCCCATGAATCCACCAAGGAATGATGCACGTGAGATGCCTTTGTTAATCCCACACCCGGTTGCTTCAAAAATACTATTTCCCTGTATAACAGATATTTTGTGAGATTTTAAAAATAATAATAATAATAATAATTAAACAAATTTTTTTTAATATCCCCTGTTGCTGAAAACAGCCAGCATGTTACCTTGAGCTCCTCCTTAGAAGTAATTGCATTTATCTCTACTTTTCTATTTTTGTATGGAGACAACAATGCAGCGGATGGTTTTGCCTTTCGTTTTTCTTTGTTGTCACCACCCTTTGCAAAATTCTTTTCATACCCGAGAACAAGATTACTCAGCCCTGCTTTCTCTCTCATCCAGTCGTATTCTACTGCATCAATAGTAGTAGCAATTGCTTCATCTTCTTCCACCTGCACATTGCTAGGTCCTTCTACAGCTGTTTCACCCCTTTCCACTTCCACTTTATCCATCACTTCTGCAGCTGTTTCACCCCTTTTCATTTCCACATCACCCGTTCCTTCTACAACTGAATCAGCTTGTTGTTTTTCTATTTGCACTGTTTTGTTTAGAAATGGTATTGATTTGATCACATTGCACATCATGTTTGCAATGTTTTGGAAATCAATTGAATCCTCATGCACATCATCTTGTTCACGTTCCTATGTTTGTGTCAATCCAAGACTGAATGAGGGAAAGTTATTCAACTTTCTACGCTTCCCTGGACTCTCCTCATAGTAGGTATTTGTGCATGTAGCCTCTTTTCCTTCTTTCCTCAAAATCATATGTGAGTCAACTATCTTATCAACCATGTCCAGAAACGGTGTGCTCTCTATTATTTGTGTAGCTGTTGGAGTCGTATCTGACACGCTGGCAATCTTTCTGTTTGGTATGAAAATCCTGCTCATTTCCTACAATTTTTGCTCCAGATCTTTTCATTTCATATTCCTTCTCTAAATGTTGCATGAGCTTTTCAGAAACTTCCTTAATCACACTTTCCTTAACCTCTTCAATCATCGATTTCATTTCCTCATTCTTATGGACATAGTTGAATTCACTTAGTTTCAGATCTTCCACCACTTTGTTTTTTATTTGTTGCAATAGATTGTGGATATTCTGATCTTCAGGATATTCAAATTGTGCCCTCCACATAACCTCAGTATGTTCTTCTTTCTTTGTAATCAGATCTATGTACAGTTGTTTTATATTTGTAACAAACTCCTGCATTTGAATGAAATGTCATTCATGCAAAATGCAAAATGCAAAATACAATCTGCAAAATGCAAAATGCAAACTAACAAACTGCAGACTGCAAAATGCAAACTAAGAAAATGCAAAAAGCAAACTAACAAACTGCAGACTGCAAAATGCAAAATGCAAAATACCAAACTGCAAATAACTATTTTTTGCATTTTATACCTCAGGACTGTACTCTTGAACTTCTGGTTCATCTTCATCATTGATTAATGGACTATGCCTCTCAAAAACTTGTTCAGTTTCATCTTGTCATCAACATCTGCCTTTCCATCTTTGCCATCTTTCCTTTGTTCCCTTTCTTTATCTTCAAAAACAGCTTCAGTTTCCTTTTCTTTAACACCCTCAACTATATCACCTTGTTCACCTTCACTGCCTGCTGCCATAAGATTTTCACCTGATTCTATTTGTTTAGGAGGCTCCACCACAGATAGAGATTGATGTGATTTATCTGTTTTTTGCATATTTTTAACACCCTCATCAACTATATCACCTTGTTCACTTTCACTGTAGATTTCACAATGATATACTTTTTTGATTTTGCAGCTTTCCTCACTTTTGATTTATTTTTAGTAGCTGTTTTTCTCTGCTTTGTTGTTTCTGATTTTTCCACTTTATCTTCTTTTTCACCTGCATTATATATATATATGTTTTGTGATCAAATCATGTAAAATATGAACTTATTATTGGCAGATTGTTTGCATTTTCGGTACTTGTTAAACAAAACATTACCTCTACCTTTCACTCAGCCTTCACAGCCTTCAGGATTGTTTTGATCTTCAACTTTGCATCAGATAGCAGCTTAATTTCCTCCTCTTTCAACATGTCTATTGTCCAGTAGGTACATGTAGGGTATGACATGTTTCTTGTCTTCTTTATCCTGTTAAGTATGGTACAATACCAAAGCTGCAAAATAGAACATATTTAATTGTTTGAATTTTTGTTTTTTTTATATATACAGTTTCAAGTTTTAATTATACATACCACCAAAAAAAGCAATGGTCCTGTAAATTTGATGTCATCTTTGTCCCATCTTGTTTTGCATCTCTTCTCAAATTCAACGACATATGCGCACCAGTTCATTTTCCTTATTTGGTTAACATCTGTGATGCAAGGGAGAAATTTTTGGTTAACCGTCCCACATATGACCCCCTCTGCCATCATTGTCATGATTATAACCAATACATTCATCTTAAACATTTCTCCAGGATTCTTATCAGATAGTATTCTCTCTATGACTTGCTTCATATATATATATATATATATTGGGGACCTTTTTCGGGTGTTGGATACTGTTGTCTCCAAGCTGTTACCTTTTCTGTATCTCCAACACCTGCCTTATTAACAGCTTTTACTTTAGGACCTCCCAATGGGAACCCCAGTACTTCAAACACTGTATCGCTATTTAGATGACAGGAAACATCTCCGATTGTCATTTCCATCTTCTCCGTATCGAAATTATCCACAACCCAGTATGCAAGCCTTCCTGGTATAAATCCTATTTTGCATTTTATTATTTCTCCAAAACTCATTTCTTTTATCATTTTCTTCATTCCATGAGTCAGACTTTTACACATGTGCACAAATGAGTTCGGTGATTGCCTTGACTTTATATAATAGATTTCTTATTTTTCAGGCACTTTCTTTTTACCAACAGACTTTCCCCTTTTTTCTTTTTGCACAAACGGTACGATTTCAGAACTAACATACTTTCCCCTTTTTTCTTCCTCTTTCTTCCTTTTCCTTGTTGTTGTGCCTTCATTGACAACCTTTGGTGGGGGTTTAACAAAATCATCATCTGAATCAGGTGTATCTGTCATGCATAGCAAAATGCAAAATATATGAAGTGAAAACTGTTAAATGCAAAATGGAAACTGATAATTCTCAAAATGCAAAGGCAAACTGTTAATCAGTTGTGCAAATACAAATTGTTCAGTCCCAAATGCAAATTGTATCATTACAAAATGCGAAATTTTAATCAGAATTGAAAATGTAACAAGCTTAGTACAAATTTAAAACGTGTATCATTACAAAAATACAAATTACAGTGGTTTTTTGCAGTTGTCCAGTACCACATTTTTTTCAAAATGCAAATTGTTACAGTGTTTTTTGCAGTTAACATAAAACAATATAACACTTTGCATTTGCAAAGTACCACATATGTTTATCGATTGCAAGTTCTGATGTATTCTACATGTGGTTTTTTGCAGTTTAACATAAATCATTTGGTACCTTCATTTTCACCAGCTTCAACAGGTTTTGCACTTTCAATAACCTTTTTTTCTCTCAGTTGTTTTGTTGTAGGCTTGGATGTGCTAATACTGATTTCTTTTTGTGGTGGCTTCACAACTTCATCATCTGTTTCTGTATCATCTACATATTAAGGAATTATATTTTATATGAAATTTCTATGCAATATGGTTGCTATAATCATATCATTTTTTATTTTATTTAAAATTAAAAATGCAAAATGCAGCATTCAGAATACCTTCATCTTCATTTTCTTCACTCCTTTGATTTTCAACAGATTCTTTACTCCTTTGTTTGCTGCTTTTCTTTGTAGTAGGTTTTGCATTTCTTATTTTCAAATGAAATTATGGTGGTGGAAAATGTGAATCATCTGTTTCAGTAGCTTCTGTAAAGCATATAATTACATGAACATCTTTTAAAATAAAAATACACAGTGTTGGCCATCCCAAATGCAAAAGTTACAACTGATAACATTCCAAAATGCTGCAAAATCAATGACCATTCCCAAATTACAGTGTTTGAAATTGATTTTTCCAATAACAAAATGCAAACTGATAATTATCAAATGCAAATGCAAACTGTTAATCAGTTCTGAAAATGCAAAGTGGTACAATGACCATTCCCAAATGCAAAAGTTACAACTGATAACATTCCAAAATGCAAATTACAGTGTTTGAAATTTTAATTTTCTAATAACAAAATACAAAATATGAACTACAATGTAAAATGAATTCCAACGTCAAGTTACATTTCTCCAAAGTGAATGATGTTAATTGCAAAATGCAAACTGATAATTATGAAATGAAAATGCAAGCTGTTAATCAGTTTTGGAAATGCAAATCGGTACAATGATCATTCCCAAATGCAATTTTTACAACTTATAACATCCCAAAATGCAAATTACAGTGTTTCAAATTGATTTTTCTAATAACAAAATGCAAATTTAAAGAAACAGAGCGCTAATTATGAACTACAAATGCAAAATGCAAAAAATGCACAAATGCTAACTAGTTGCTAAATAACAACGTGTTTCATCTACATCACACATCAGTATACAAAATGCAAATTATAGTGGTTTTTTTCCTAAATACAAACTAGGTTTGGTTTGTTTAACTAGTTGTTTGAATATTAGGATTTGGAAATTACCTTCATCATCGTCACCAGAATCACCATCTCCTTCAGCCGATTTTCCTTCTTCATCTGATCCCATCTCTGATTCTGCTTGTGATTTATCTTCATTGGCATCCTTCTTTGCACTTTGTTGCTCGACGTCGTCAGCATCATCGTCAACATTGATTACCTTTCCATCATACTTTATTTTTTTTTTTGCATACGATGCCACAATCTTCCACTTCGTCTCTTAGGATTATCCACTGTAAATAAGGTCATAAGAAGTGAGTTCAACCAATACTTTTGCATTGATGATCACCTAACAGCAAAAAAATGAACGGAATTCTTACTTTTTTTGAAGGTTGGAGTTGATTCTTCTCTTCAATTTAGGTTCGTATGAAAAACCTAATTTCGTAGTTTATCGCCTTCGAATGGAACCGATTTGGAGTAGGGGTTTACGGTTATTGGTTGTGGGTTTTGCATTTGATTTTGAATATATTCGGTTTCCGTAGAAAGAGCGTCAAAAATGGGAGTTGATTTGTAGGCTGTGAGTGTTAATTTACATTTTTGTCCTTTTAGCTACATAAATTGGCGCTGATTCATAATTAATTATGGATTTTTTTCCTAAATTAATCACAGCCCTCCATCTCTAGATCCAATGGTCTAGAGATGGTTCTTCAAGTTCTTTAATTAACAAGGGTTCTTTGTTTAACCCCTCCATATATATATATATATATATATATATGTGTGTGTGTGTGTGTGTGTGTGTGTGTGTGTGTGTGTGTATGTGTGTGTTTGTGTCGAATACAAATGCAAACTCTCAATCCTAAGATTCTGTCACCGTCAGAATTCGCCGGATAACCAACCCAGTTAGACCACGTACCGCCAACATGAGAGGTCTATAGCTTCTCGCACTTCTCGCAATAATAATGCTTCTCGCATGAACTCTCCCCTATATATATATATATATGTGTGTGTGTGTGTGTGTGTGTGTGTGTGTGTGTGTGTGTGTGTGTTTGTCTCGAATACAAATGCAAACTCTCAATCGTAAGATTCTGTCACCATCAGAATTCACCGGATAACCAACCCAGTTAGACCACGTACCACCAACATGAGAGGTCTATACCTTCTCTCTCTCTCTCCCTCCCTCCCTCCCTCCCTCTCCCTCCCTCCCTCTCTCTCTCTCTCTCTCTTCATTAAAAATCACCATCGGCACCACCACTCAAACCCACTTCTTTTACCCCAATAATTCAGAAAACAAAAACAAAACAAAAAACTCACCTATTTTTGCTCTGATTTTGTTACACTACCAACCCACCATTAAGCCTAATTGCTTTCAAGAACAAAACGATATCGATTTATGGGATGAAGAAAATCAAGACCCCTAATCTAAAACCTTGCTTACTAAAAGCATACAAATAAAAACCTTAAGCAATCAATTTAATCAAATAAAAAAAGATTTTAATCATTAGGATTAACTATATTCATCTTGTTTCATCTCTTAAATAAAAAAATTACATCTCTAGAAAATTTATAAAAGCAGTAAAAGATGAAGAGTTACTTGTTATAAATGGGCTAACAACAATTACGTGTGTTTAATGAGAATGTTTTAAATCATCACAGTCGCCGTTTCATATGAAAAGGCAGTTTCTACTTGTTTGGTAACATGGATAATTGTTGAAATGAGCAAATACCTTCATATGTATGACCAAATGAGCATACACATCAGCATGGTTAAAGATGGTTGTGAAGCACCAGACAGAACACTGCCCCAAAGATGGTTGTGAAGCACCAAACAGAACACCACCCCTGAAGGGGCGGACCGAAGAAAAAAAGAAAGCATTGAAATTCCATTGTTGAGTGAAACTCATTGTAATCTCTTATTTTTTAAGTAATTTGAAATTAATAATTTACCCCTTATGTAAAGTGTAAACTTATAAGGAAACCATTATATGTAGTTAATTAGATTTTTAAATACTATTTTTATAACTAAACCTTTTATAATAAATAATGTTTAAAAAAGTTAAGTCATTATAAATTAATTTTCAACTTATATGATATCAAATATAAATTAAAAATTAAATAAAAATGATCTTTATAAAAATAATTATTCTAAACATTTAATCATATAACATATATTTTAATTTAAGTATTAAAAATACGTATAGTTAGCGTTCATAAATCTGTAACATGTAACCCATATTTATAGACATCCCCGAATTTTTTAAAATAACTCATGTGATCAAAACAAAAGATTTGATTTATAGTGTTTTTAATATTCTTTTTGTTTCTCATATTATTGTTTTTAAAGTTTTAATTTAAAAAATTTAATAAAATAGTTGTAAGGAAAAGAAAAATAAAAGAAATGGAAAAAAGAGAAAGGAAATAGAAGTATTGCGAACGAAATTATTTGATGTCATTATTATGAGTAAATATAATAGCCTTACGTTATAAAACGGACATGTTATCGACTATAAATTATTTCTAACCGTTGCATTGCACGGGTGCTGTGCTAGTTTATATACATACATATATATACATACATACATATATATAGTATATCATTTATTCTTCAAAACTCACCCAAAATTCTTTCTCTTTATAGAAAAATTTTCTTTTTCTCTATGAACTATCTATACTACATTATAAAACATTTACCTTTCTCTCTCTTAAAAAATTTAAGACTACTTAATTTTAAGTAGTACAAGTTTTAATGCTTAAGATACAAACACTTAAAGCAATAGCCTAACCAATCATGTCCTTAATTATCTCAACTAATTTAAGGCAACTATAACTCGATCTAATAAATCATTAAACATCACAACAACTATTTAATTAATATAATTTTGGCTAAATTACTTACATCAATATAATTTTAAGGTTGTAATATCTTTTTCTCTAATTATTTAATAATAATAACTTTTAATTGTTTTTCGAAAATTATTTTAACAGAATAAAAAAGGTTGATTGTAAAAAAAAGTAAAGAAATCAGAAAAAGGAGAAAAAACGTGGATATGTTGACTAACAACGCAATTCACTCATACCATACATTACTTTCAAAATAAACATGTTGTCAAACACAAATTATTATTATCAACGCTGCATTGTGCGGGTGCAATGCTAGTATATATATATATATATATATATACAAAAGGTAACAAGAGTTTTCAGCCACAGGATTTGTCATGGGATTTTTTCTTTTTCTTTTATTTATAAAATATCAACTAAAGGGTATAATAGTCATTCAATCCATTTCTTATTTCCACGTTTTAAACTTTTATCGTACGCCAGATCTCAAAAATTCAAAAATCAAACTAAAACATTCACAACAAAACCAACAAAACCAGATCTTTCTTCCACCCCCTTCTTCATCAGCAATCAACACCAACAAAACCCTAATCTAATACTCATAAACTGACGCACAAATCCTTCATTTCAACTGCAATTTACAAGAAACTGATGAATACAATACCAACCTGATGAACAATTTGAATCTGGTACATATAAAACTGATATATACAATATGAAATACATAATATGCACAACTCTAAAATCGAATTGGGCACCAAAAATAGTACAAAATTAAATGCATTACACTGCCCAACAAATGCAGGTAACGACTAGATGCACAGATGGTGCCTTCAAAAAAAATCAAAGCAATCTTGATGTGCCTTTGAGTGAAGATGGAGATGCACAGTATCACGGATTGGTATTTAAACTTACAAATGGAGATGCTGCACAGATGGAGATGCACATATGGTATATACGAAAGCAATCTTGATAATGCCGGAGACAAAATAGCTTCAATCGTATTTGGACCGTGGGTGGTCTCCGATTTGGGTGGCGGCAACAATAGAAATAGCAGCAAATCTGAAGTGGTAGCCGGAGATGCAGAGGCGGCGGCAACGCCAACCGAAGGCGACGCAACCGGCGACGGCGGAGAGTAGCGATTCACAAGGCGGGGACTCACAAGGCAACGCAACCTGTAGATCTATAGTGGTTGACCGAGAAGGAGGTTACCGGGATGAATACAAGGAAGTGACACCCAAGAAGCGGTGGAGGATTAGGATTGCTGCTACACGGCGGCGCCTCACAAAAACGACGGCAAAGAGCAGCCCTCTCAGAACTGCGATTTAGGGTTCTCGATGGGGCGATTCCAGCGATTTAGGGTTCTCGGCGATATTAAGATAGCAGAAATGTATGAAGGAATGTGGGTTCACGTGGGAGAGAGAATATTTTGTATTCTTTCAATGTTCCAGTTTTACCCTTATTAGTTTAATACACGTGTTAGCCTTTTATTTCTCCCTACACTCTTTATCCTAATTCTCTTTTTATTTGATCCTGATTATATATATATACTCTCTATAATCAATTTGATGAAGCAGGAACGTCAAGTGGTCACGAAAAACAAGAAAGGTGGTCAATAGGTAGCTTGACGAGACACATCGCCGGCTCATGAAGTACTACTTTGACGATGATTGTGTTATGAAGGTTCGTTTAACAGAGGATTTCGAATGTCCATAGAATTGTTTTTGCGGATCGTATATGACTTACAAATTGCAAACCCATATTTTACACAAAATGGGATGTGCATGGAAGGGTTTTACTCCACTGCAGAAGTGTACCTCCACAATACGTCAATTAGCTTACGGAACCTCACCCAACGGGCTTGACGAGTACTTACATATGTCAGAGAGGATCTCACTTGAAGTGTTACAACATTTTTGTAAATGGGTTATTAAAGTTTATGGCAAGGAGTATTTACAACGACCTTCCTTTTCGACATCCAACAACTATATGCGCATCACGAATCCGGACATGGATTCTCAGGGTTATTAGGAAGTATCGACTGCACTCATTGGGCTTTGTGCTTGGCATGGACAATACATATGGGGTGATCACGAGCATCCAACACTTGTGCTTGGAGTGTTCGTGTCTCAAGATTTATGGATTTGACACACGTTTTTCGGGGTCGCCGATTCGAACAATCTTCGATATTCAACGACGTATTAATGGAAAAGCTCACGTGTGTTCTTTCACTGTGAATGGGATCACATACAAATATGGCTATTATCTTGCGAATGAGATATATCTAGAATGGAGATATTTGTTAAATCATTTTAATATCCACAAGATAAGAAGCGTACAAAATGCAAAAAAGTTCTAGAGTCGCAAGGAAGGACGTTGAATGAGCATCCAATATTCTTAAAGCGGGTTGGCAAATATTGTAAAATGTGGCACGATTGTGGTCACAAAATAGATACTTAAAATCATGTACGTGTCACGTGTGTGTAATATTACACAATAAGATATTACAAGACGAGAATCAAGCAATCTATATGTTTGACCACCGTCCCCATAACTATCAACATATGTCCGAAATTTCAAACGAAGAGGATGATGAATAATTATCTGTCTTTTTTGGATTCTCAAGGCACTCTTTCTCTTATAGCGCTCTTTCCTTCCCTTCGAGCTAGCCGGAATAAATCCATTTATATATTTATTAATATAATTTAATCTAAAATTTCCTTATGTGATGTTTAACTAATTAAAAAGTTAGTGTTTTGATTATTTTAATTGGTATGTTCTATTATTTGTATTAAATAAATTAAATAAACTAAAAGAAATAAAAAAAGTGTGAAGCGTGGGTAGTAATGGGGTTTAATCATGGCTAAAGCATGAAGTGGGTTATACTAATGTGACGATGATGTGCCTTGAAGCATAAGATGGCCAAGCATGGGTACACCATATGCTCTAACAGCAAAAGTAACGACAATTACTATAAAAGACTAAATCTGTAATAAGATGTAAACCCTCTCGCCAAAAATATTACCAACCGAGTCTTTAATCAGTTTTTTGGTTATAAGAGGAAAAGGAAAATTTGAAGAAATGAAATATATATATATATATATATTAAATAACCTTTAAAGTTATAAATTCTTCAACCTTTTAAACAATTTGTTTGAAATTAATGGTTAAAATAAGAACTTTTATCTGAAAAGAAAAAATAAAGCTTGTTTCTCCTTTTTCTCATTATTTTCAATAAAAAGGAAAAAAAAAGAGAAAATAATAATTATACCTTGTAACTAGATCGAATAAAATTTAAGATTTTGAGATTAAACGAGCCGAAGGGCGAAGCTATGATATACCGCTGTTTTGTTAATGGTCAAAAACAACTATACGAACACAAACTGGTTTACACGACTTTAAACAAAAACACAATCTTTATTTAGTAAAGTTGATAACTTTATTTATCGAAAACATCGAAAACGGTTTTTAACAAACAAATATTAATGAAAATTTAAAACTCATAAGTACGTAGATGTTATAAGTTAAATTTCAAAACTTTTTAACTAGGAAACTCTAGTTCGGTCCACCCGTAATGATGCAAGAAAACTTTCTTCTAGCTGGAACAAGCAATCCTCGAACAATCTCAAAATTTGGATTGTACGTCACTACAAGAAAAATACGTTTTTGCCACGTGAACTTTTTGCGGCGACATATGTCGCCGCTAAAAACCCGCTAAACGACAAAATTTGGGCCCACTACCATCTGTTTTAAAGATGTCGCCGCTAAAAGGCTTTCCCTCTTTTTTTTCCCACCGAAAACCATGGCGGGATTAGTTCCCCCCTAAAATATTCATCGTCGCCGCAAAAAGTGCATCGTCGCCGCAAATACGTCGCCGCAAAAGGATTTTCTTATTTTATTTATTTAATTAAAACGAATTTCGATTTTCTTTATTAATAAAATATATATGTCGCCGCTAAAGGCCACATGTCGCCGCTAAAGGCGTCGCCGCAAAAAATTTTACGAGATATAGGGTTTTTCAGCTTTCTTTCTGCCATTTACTTGCTCCCGTCTCTCTCTCTCCCGAAGCTCTCTCTCTCTCGAAACCACCGCCGGCCGGAGCCTCTCTCAGCCGTGGAAACCGCCGAGCCCGGAGCTCTCTCTCACTCTCGTCGAACGCCTCTCGCCCCCGCTCCCTCTCACCGTCGAAATCGCCGCCGCCTCTCACCACCCTTCTTCCTCCGCTGTTCGGCCTCCTCCTCCGGCGCCGGCGACTCGTATTTGAGGTAAAAATCCCCTTTTTTTGTTTATAAATCTTGGGTTTTTGTTTTTAGATTCTTATATGTTTGTGTTTTGTTTGTTACAAGTTATCTCCTCCTCCTCTATTAGCCGCCGCCGTCGACCACCTTCTGCCGCCGCCGCCGCCGGTCAGAATCTTTCCACCGCCTCCGTCGACCTCCTCCTCCCCATTGAGGTATTTTTTTTTATTTATATATTAATGTTATATATTAATGTTAATTAGTTTAGGTTATTATTAGTTTGTGTTTTGATTATTATTATTTTTTGTTAGTAATTTAAATTATTTAATTGTTAATTAGTGGTATTAATTTATTAATCTAAGGCTATTGTTAATTAATGTTAGATTAATTAGTGTTAGATAATATTGTTAATTAATATTAGATTAATTAGTGTTAGATTAATTTACATTCATTATGTTAGATAATATTTTATGTTATAATTTTATATTATTGTTAATTAGTATTAATGTTTAAGTATTGTTAGTATACTAATAATGTGTTAAATAATTGATTAATCTAGTTGTTAATTTAAATTCATTATGTTAGATTATATTTAGTGTTATAATTTTAGATTATTGTTAATTTAAATTCATTATGTTAGAAAAGAGGGGGGGTCTCGCAGGCACACCAACTGCGTCGAGATCCTCCTCCCAACATGGATCAAAGGGATTGGGATTTGTACGTCGACTATTATATTGGGGATAAAACCGTTCAACGCTCTATTGCGAACACGCAAGTTAGGGCGCAGCAAGTACATCAAAGCTTGCATGGTCGGAGATCATACTGTCAGTATCGCTTCGAGAACGTAAGTCTATTTATCTCTAATTCTTAATTTTGATTGATATAATGATTGACCCGACCTGTTTGTGTGATATATTAATATTTATTTAGTATATAATGGTCGAGCCGTTTGATTGATATAATGATTGACCCGACCCGTTTGTGTGATATATTAATCGTTATTAAGTATATAATTATTGACCCGTTTCATTTGTTTATAGCGTGACCCGGAAACACAACAACCCCCAAGCTTGATCGAACAATATATGACAAACCATTCACGCAATGGTGTCTTTACATCCTCGGATGTTGAAGAAAATCATGTAAGTAATTATTTATACTTCATTAAAATTATTTATAAAATCTGATTTTATCTTATTTATACACAGCGCCGTATGGTTTTCATGAGAGACAATCAAGTCGGGAGTGAGAACCCTATGAGCGAAGAAGATATTTTGAGGGCGGTGTTGGGTGAACGTCGAGGACACGTTCGTGGGGTTGGAAGAACATTAAGTTCTTCATCCGTATCTGCTGCACAATCTACCGCTCAATCCCAGCCTACGGAGAGATTATATTCACAGGCCGAGGTAGATAACATGTTAGGGGATGTCCGGCAGCAGCTACAGTCTCAAAGCGAACAACTGCAGCAGCTACAGTCTCAATCTCAACGTACATCCGATCTCTATGATATATTACAGGCGGCAGGTATAAATACTAATATTTCCTCAAGATCCGGACGTCAACCAACCACCGACTTGGCTGATATTGAAGAGTCTAGTGATGAGGATTAGATTATATGTTTGTTAGGCGAGTACTTGTGATTGTTTAAAAACGTTTTTGTTAACTTTCAAACTATCGTGTGTTCTACTTCGTTTGTTATTACGATTAGATACTTGTTTGTTAAATCGTATTGTTATACTTGTTGTTGAGTTCTGAACAGCAGGTTTTCTGAATATTGCCCGGTTAAAAACGGGTGGAAAACGCAAAATGCAGCAAAAGCTGCTGATTTTATTTTTGCCTTTTTGCGGCGACACATGTCGCCGCAAAACGTCCTTAAAAAAGAAATTATATATTTAATAATTAAAATTATACGTCGCCGCAAAAAACAAATGTGTCGCCGCAAAAAGATTTTATTTTAATTTATTTTTAAATTATATATGTCGCCGCAAAAAAATATATGTCGCCGCAAAAAAGTATCCACGTGGCGGAAGGTGGTCCCGTTGAGTGTCGTCGCAAAAAGTAAAAATTGACGTCGCGAAATGTTATTTGGGACGAAGTATTTGCGGCGACCTTTTTGCGGCGACATGTCGCCGCAAAATATGTTTAGCGGCGTTATTTTGGCTTTTAGCGGCGACAAATGTCGCCGCAAATGGTGTTTTTTTTTGTAGTGCGTGTGTGTCGAATTTTACAAAAATCGAAAACCTATTCAGTCTTCCTCGCGGTTAACAACAATTAAATTAGGAAATAACTTTTAAATGTACACTTAATCATTTATTTACACCATGAAGTATCCTAATTATATTAGGAAAGTAATTCCTTAAATAAATGATAAGATACATTACTAAATAAGTTTAAAAACTAATTATCTTTTACTATTAATTATATATATATAATTAATAGTAAAAAATAATTAGTTTTTAAATAATTAGGGGAGGGTTCAAACGAGAATTGTTTTTCGTACGAGAACTGCGAGAACCAATCTCAGCCGTTCCTTGGATATGGGAAGTTCATGGATGGAGAGCGTGGAGGGGATCAAGTGTGGCAGGGTGCATGTGAGGAATTCATGGGTGGGTAATGACATTAAAGGAGGAGAAATTGGACGGCTCAGATTGGTTCTCGTAGTTCTCGTACGAAAAACAGTTCTCGTTTGAACTTTTGCATATATATATATATAGGAAGAAGTTCCATTGAGAACCATTTTTAGTGCGAGAACCGTGAGAACCAATTTGAGCCGTCCAATTTCCCCTCTTTCAATGTCATTGTCTACCCATGAATTCCTCACATCACCCTGCCACACTTGATCCCCCCACGCTCTCCATCCATGAATTCCACTTATCAAATCAACGGCTAAGATTGGTTCTCGTGGTTCTCGCACTAAAATCGGTTCTCAATAGAAACCTCCCTTATATATATACATATAGACACACACACACATGAGAAAGTTCAAACGAGAATGAGAAATTAAATGAGAATGAGAGACTCAATCTTAGCCGTTCATTTTGTAAGTGGAATTCATAGATGGGCAATGACATTGAAGGAGGGGGATTGGACGGCAAGGATTGAGTCTCTCATTCTCAATTAATTATATATATATATATATATATATATATATGTGTATATATATATATATATGTATATATATATATATATGTATATATATATATATATATGTGTATATATATATATATATAGAAACTCTCTTAAACATAAAACCTAAAAAACCATCCTCATAATGACACGTGAAATATTGATTAAAGGCAAAACTTGAACAAAAAATCACGCGCCAATGCTCCAACCACCATGTAAAAAACTCCACTTAACTTTAAATGATCATAACTCATTCGTTTTTAAGAATTTTATTAAAAAAAATTATATTATTAGATTTAGTTTTTCGTCCTCATTCAAACAAGACCAGGGTTGATATATTTCTGAAACTTTGTCGTTGTTTTATTTTTTAAATGCAAATTTTTCAAAATTTGCATTTTTAGCTGGGTTTCATTCCAAAATAAAAAATGCAAAATATCGAAGTAGAAAGTTATGCAGATGTTTCGAAAATGCAAAATTATAAAAATACAAACCCAAAATAATTCAATAAAAATGCACTCCGAAATGCAAATTATATATTCAAACTCAAAATGCAAAATTTAAAAACAACACTACAATACAGCCCAAAATGCAAATTACATATTCAAAATTTGCATTTTCAAAAAGAAATTTAGAAAAATATGAGAAGAGTGGTCTTGATTGAAAGAGGATTAAAAAACTAGAAGATTGTTATAATTCTTTTTGTTTAAATTCACAAAACTCAAATAATTATGACAATTAAAAGTTTTAAGGGGTAATTTTTTTAATTTGAAATGGGGAGGGTTGACGTGGGTTTTTAGGGGGGATTTTCCATATTTGTCTCTCATACATTCAATTATCATATATAATTACAAAATTGCTATATTTTAATCTCATCTATTTATTTCGATGATCAAATTGTCCAGATCCTGTTTGAATATATATATATATATATATATATATATATGTATGTATGTATGTATATACTCTTTCTCTGTACTTTAATACATAACTGAAATATATATGAAAGAAAAAAGATTCTCTTTCAATTCTCTCTCTCTCTCTCTCTCTCTCATTTCTTCTTTTAAGGTTTACAGATCTTTCATTGTATCAGAGCACCTAGATCCATTGGTGCCTGAATCAAATCTAAATCAAGTGTTATATTACAGATCGAAGTTCAACAAAACTTTGATCGATCGAATTTTTTTTCTTTCGAAAGTACCAATTTCAAGATCTGGCTAGGTCTTTGATCTGTTGTTGTTGTCGTTAGATTGCAAGCTGCAAACTAGAGTTTTCATTTATTCTTGTTCGATTTCTTGTGTGATTGCAAGTCTGTTACTGTTTTGATTCATGTTGTTCGTGTTTTAATCTGGCTAGGGTTCGATTGGAGTTGTTTGAAAACAGTCTGTTACGAACAACAAGATCTATAGATTCATCGATTTGGCTAGGGTTCTATTTCGATATGACTTGTTCAGGTTGCGATGATTGATGTTAAGATTCACATATTAACATATTGGTTATGATTGATGTTACGATCGATTGTTTAGGTTGCTTCATTATGTTCTTGAATCATTGTTTTCTTTCTGCTCGTGGTTGAATCGCCAAAAAATCTTTGGCTATCGCAAAAAAAAAATCGACAATGACTCCCAAAAGCCTATTGCCAAATTTTTGGCTATCGTCTCCGAGAATCACCAAATTTTTTGCTATTGTCTCCGAGAATCACCAAATTTTGGCTATTGTCTTTGTCAGAATCGCCATTGTTGGCTATTGGCTGTTGAATCACCAATCTTACAATCATGACTGATTTCGTAAATTAAACATCTCAAGTTCAACTAAAAAGTGAAAATTACTTGAGCTGGAAGCATCATGTGGTTACCTTTTTAAAAAGGGAGGTGATCTTCACACAACAAAAGTGGTCCATGCACAACAATGTTATGCAGCATCAACCTGTACTATGTGTAGTAACTGCTTGTACATTGTTGTGCATGACTAAAATTTGTTGTGTGAGGATCACCACCCTTTTAAAAACAGTTGGGTTGTTGCAAACCTTGCAACAATTGAAATGGAAATGGAAACAGTGGAACTTACCTACAACAAATACGTCACGGTCAAGTCCAAATTTTACTACGAATAATAATAGTGGTTATACTTATCATACGTTTGATGCTCGTATTTTTGGAATGGATGGATCACATATCAATGATGAATCTGATTTGAACTCAATAATGATCCAAATAATCTTAGTAATGCTAACTAGACATCGTTAGATGGATCGATGATTTTTGGACCTGGGCTTCGCAGTCTCACTATGGTTTATCTGCTCAACCTACTACTCTTTCTGATTTCTGCCAGCAGGTTGATAAATGAATTCCAGCCTTAGGTGCTCACAGCACATATTGGTTCAAAATTCTACCCCATTGTTGGTAATGGAATATCTCTTCGCATAACATATATTGGACATACTATGCTAACTCTTTCCAATTCTAAACTTCTACTTAAGATTTTTCTTACTGTTCCTGGTCTTGCTAAAAATATGTTGTCCATCATTCTAACTTGTTCTTGATCATCCTCTTTCTGTCACCTTTTCTCGTCTTGGTTTATTTCTTCAGACTCTAACATGTCATGTGCTCCACCACATTCAGCCTGATTTACATCAGCTATACTCTTTAACCGCTGCTTTAGCTTTATCCTCTGAGCTGTGGCATACTCGTCTTGGATATCCTTCTGATATTGTTTTTAGTCATGTTGTATTACCAAGTGTAATAAAGAAAAACCCCCGCGTGTGTCATGCTTGTAGATTGTCTAAAAGCACTCGTTTGCCTTTTTCTTTGTCTTTCACTCATTGTACTACACGTTTAAATGTTGTTCATTGTGCTGTTTGGTGTCCATCACCAGTTGTTTCTAGGTCTGTATATAAATACTTTGTTACGTATATTGATGATTTCAGTCATTTTACATGGATGTATTCTTTAACTTCTCGTGCTCAAGTTTATGACACCTTTTGTCATTTCCAAGCTCACGTTGAAAATCAATTCTCAACGAAAATTTAACACTTTCATTGCGATGGAGCTCCTGATTTAATTCAAGGACAAATGAAAATTTTTCTTGATAAATCTAGTATTATCTATAGTATTTCTTGTCCTTATACTCCTCAACAAAATGGAGTTGCTGAAAGGAAAAATAGACATTTGTCTGAAATTGCTCGAGCTCTTCTGTTTCACTCTCATCTATGGAAAAAGTATTGGTATGATTCTTACGCTACAACAGCGTTTCTTATTAACCGATTACCGTCATCGGTTCTATCTCGCTCATCTCCTTATGAGTGTTTGTTTAAATCAAAACCAGATTATACTGTTTTACGAACTTTTGGTTATCTTTGTTATCCATTCATTGGTGATACAAGATCAGACAAGCTTTCTCCAAAATCAGTTGCGTGTCATTTTCTTGGTTATGCACCTAATCATCGTGGATATCTTTGCTATGATCCACATACCTCTCATACATACACTTCTCGTCATGTTGTTTTTCACGAAACAACATTCACTATTCCATAATGTGTCATCTTCCAAAGTTGATGTTCCAGTTTCTTCTTTTCCTTCTATACCCATTGTTATGTCATCATCGTCGTCGTCAACTTCTATGTCATCCTCATTTCAACCACTTCAATCGCACACATCATCACCATCACCACCACCACCATTGCATCCAATCATCACCCGTACTCGAGATCAAACTCGCAAAATAAAAACTTTTTCTTATCATCAGTTATATCTCACTACTTTTGTTCCCGATACTGAACCACATACTTTTCATCAAGCACAAAAATGGTCTCAATGGTGGGATGCTATGAAGGCTGAAATTAGTGCTTTACATTCTAATTTTACCTGGACATTGGTGTCAGCTCCACCTCAAGCTAATGTTGTTGGTTGCAAATTGGTGTATAGAATTAAAAGAAATCAAGATGGTACAATTAGTAGATATAAAGCTCGGCTTGTTGCCAAAGGGTTTAATCAAACAGAAAGTGTTGATTATTCTAAGACGTTCGGTTCTGTTGTTAACCAACTACCATAAGACTTGTTTTGTCAATTGCCTTCTCTCGAGGCTGTTCCATTAGGTAAGTAGACGTGAATAATGCCTTTCTTCATGTACATTTGACAGAAACTGTATATATGACACAACCTCCAGGTTTTGTTGATGTTGAACGTCCTCAACATGTGTGTTTACTCAAGAAAGCCTTATATGGTCTTAAACAAGCCCCTAGAACCTGGTTCTTCTAGTTATCTACTGCTCTTGTTAACTTAGGGTTTACGCAAGCGTATCTGACACTTCTTTATTTCTCTATGTCAAGGATGGTGTATCATGTTACATTCTTGTCTATGTAGATATATTATCATTATGGGTACTTCTCCTGAATTTGTGAGTACACTAATAAAACAACTTCACAATCAGTTTGCGCTTAAAGATCTTGGCTCTTTAAGCTATTTTCTTATCATACAAGCTATCTTCGAAAATGATAGTTTGTACTTGTCTCAAAAGCGGTATACTGAATCTATTGCATAAAACAGGACTTAGTCAATGCAAGTCTTTATTGTTTTCACTGTCTTTAGGACAACAACTATCCAAACATTTATGGTGTTCCTCTTGATGATCCAACAACATATCGCAGTACTGTGGGTGCCCTACAATATCTTGTTTTAACTCGTCCTGAAATTGCTTATGTTGTTAGCAAAGTCTCTCAATTCTTAAAAAATCCCAAGAATTTACATTGGGCAGCTGTTAAGCGTATATTACGTTATCTTAAAGGCACTGTTTCATATGGGCTTCAGTTGCGTCGTACAATGATTTTGTCATATATGCTTATTCTGACGCAGACTGGGCAGATTGTCCTGGACGGTCTATTACTGGTTACTGTGTCTTTCTTGGTTCAAATCTTATAAGTTGGAGCTCAAAGAAACAACATATTATTGCTCGCTCTAGGACGGAGGCAGAATATAGAGCTATGGCTCATACTGTTGTTGATATTCGGTGGATTGTGTCCTTGCTGCAAGAATTACATATTCTAGTATCTAATCCACCAACTTTGTGGTGTGACAATCTTGGAGCTACGTATTTAGCTGCTAATCCAGTTTTTCATCAACGAACAAATGATCTTTAGATTGATCTGCACTTTATTTGTGATATGGTGCCTTCTCATTCGTTATTTGATCGCCATGTTGCTACAAATGATTAGCTAGCGGATTTGTTAACAAAAGGACTTGCTTATGTTCGATTTTCGTTATTAAGGTCCAACCTTCATGTGATCCCCCCAGTTCAGCTTGTGGGGGGATGTTAGAGATAGGGAGTATTCTGTTTTAAGTATATATATATATATATATATATATATATATATATATATATATATATATATATATACATATATATATATATATATATGTATGTATGTATATGTATATATATGCTCTTTGTGTGTACTCAAAACATAACTGAAAAATATATGAAAGAAAAAAATTCTCTCTCAATGATTGTCTACATTTTAATTCAGTTCCCTTTAATTTGATACATAGATGGTCATTAAACTCCTAAATGTATCTAAAAAATTTGATATAAATTTAGTCATTTGTTAACTATGTATTTAATGCACACCATATATTTGAGTTGCAATTGATCTTTATTGGTTTGATTTATATGAACGGCCAACTTATATTCTTACATAACAGGTTTGTAACTAGTATTCAATGACCATTACAGGTTGTCACACAAGGAATTCAAGCACCCTAAGCAACTAGCAGCCAAGTAACTTGCTGAAAAGGAAGTCAAACACTCCACGAAAGCGCATCCTTTGAAGAACAATAGAGCTTGAAGTTATTCAAGCTAAAGATTGTGAGGTAGTTAGGATACAAAAATGTTTGGTGGTGGTTTATAGTCCTTTTGTTGGTGACTTTGTTGTAGTTTAATTAGGATAAGGAGTGTTAGTTGGTTAAATTGTTTGTAATTTCATTATGAGAAGCTATACTTATGACTTGTGCACGTAAATAAAATTGCTTGCAAATATTTGGATCTTTAAGGACTTGCGTCATTTTTAATAGAATTACTTAAAATATGTGACCCGTTTGACCCAATAAAGTTTGATTAGCTACTTTTGTGACCCGTTTGACCGGTTTAAGTTTAATTCACATCTTTTTCTAGCCGGTTAACCCGTCTAAGTCCGTTTGACCTACTATTTGACCCGTTTGACCTATTTAAGTTTAGTATCTTTTTTAGACAGTTAACCTGTCTAAGTCCGCTTCGCTTCATTTTTTACCCGTTTGGCCCAATCAAGTTTAATTACCAACTTTTTTGACCCGTTTGGCCTGTTTAAGTTTAGTTTGCATCTTTTTTAGACGGTTGACCCGTCTAAGTCCGCTTCGCTTCATTTTTACCCAATCCAGTTTGATTACCTACTTTTTGACCCGTATGACTTGTTTAGGTTTTGTTCACATTTTTTTTAGCCGATTGACCAGTCTAATTCCGCTATTCTTCATTGTTGACCCGTTTGACCTGTTCAAGTCTAGTTAGCTACATTTTAACCCGTTTGACCTTGTCAAGTCTAGTTTAATTCATTTATTTTTGTAAATAAAAATACATTTCAGAAAAAAAACTCCATTTTACTAAACCATCAACAAAAAAAACAACCATCATTACATTCTTTTGATGTTGTTTGCTCAAAATATCACCTAAAGAAGTAAATTTTAGCAATAAAGATAGACAATCTCATTACTCCAGTAAAAGCATCATTCTTTTTCCTTTCAAATAATTCTCTACATGTTTCAATAGAAAAAAGAGCCTTAAATATAAGTGTGCTAATGAACAAGTAACAGAATTAGCTATTACAAGAAACAAAATTTGACGATTCTCCAAAAATTGCACATGAACATATAGGATATGCTTGCATAAAATCCAGTGTGTTTCAAACTTTGCACACGAATATGTGACATCAACCTCATTCAAGAAACAAAATTTAACGATTCTCCAAAAAAATTTCTCAACATTCACTTGCCCAACCCTATAAGTGCTTTCTTCTATACTCTTGCTCAAAGTTTTGCGTGTTAGATTATTGGTTGCTTCAGTCCATTCCTTTTTGAAAAGCTCGAAAGCCTTTCTAGTATAATATTCACCTGCAAGATTAGTATATTTAATTAATATATATATAACAAATGCATAAAGATAAGAAAAATTAATATACCTGCTTTTGCTTCTATTGGATGAACAAATGAGAGAATAGGCCTCAAGTTCATAATCTTGAAATCTTCATCTTCTTCGATTAAACATGTTTCAGTAGGCTCATTTAAACCGATGCTTTCATGATCATCCTTTAATGAAAAATTATATGACAGAAAACAAAAATGATGTTTAGTAATATTCTAATCTGCAACTCATATTGAAAAAGCAAAATGAATTACTAAAAACAATTTTTATACCAATAAGTCAAGTGTTATGTGTTATACCATCGGTGGTAATTTAATATCAATTATAATTATAATTGTCAAGTATATATGTAGCAATTAAAGAATTTTAATTACACATACCTTCTCAATTTCGATGCTGTGTTGATTTGGGTTTATCGATTGCACAGGTGAATCAAGAAATCGACTACTTGGTGATTTAATTTGTGGTTCGAGTATTGGTGAATCAAGAAATTGACTACCTGGTGATTCCAGTTATGATTCAAATAGTGAATCAAGATGATTCAAACCAATGATGATGATGATTCTTAATAGCGATATACAACATTCTTGTGATTAGCGGTATAGATATCGAGTATACAGAGGAGGAACCGAAAGGTCGTAAACTTCACAGTAGCGATCATCAGCTATTTTTCTTTTATTTAAGTTTTTAAATTAAACGACGTAATATAGGGGGATTATGCACCTAAGCTTATGGGAGGTGATTCGTACACAACAAAAACTGTCCATACACAACAGGTACAAGCATATTACAGCACATGGTACAAGTAGATAATGCAGAATTTGTTGTGTATGGACAATTTCTGTTGTGTACGAATCACCACCCTAAGCGTATATACATGACAGTCACACTTTCACTTTCAATATATATATATATATATATATATATATATATATATATATATATATATATATATATATATATATATATATATATATATGGGTTGAGATATACTACAAAAAATATTATGGTACTAAATGTAAGGAGAAATCTCAACCATAGGATCTCTTCAAAAGTCAAACAAAAAAGTCATCAAACTAACCAAATTTTCGGAATTAAAAATATAAGAAAGGTTAATATGGTAAATTCCAAAAAACAAAAAGAAAGGACAGAGAAAAACGTATGTTCCTGTTGGTTGAGACTTGATGCACAGGTACAACCATTAATACACAAATTGCAACCATTTAATACACAAAATTCATCTTTGAGTCACAGATTACATTTAATGCACAAAGTACAACCATTTTAATACATAGAAAAAAAATATGCATACTTTAGGTATCTGATGCACAGGATATGAAAGGATGCACGACGGCGAAGACGGTGGTGGAAGGCGGTGAGCGGATGCGAACAACATCGATGTATCGATGGCGACAGTGTGCATCGAAGACCCTTCATATCTTGGAACGGAGAAGAAAGAAATGATCGGAGAACTGAAAACGTTTGTGCATCGACGACCATCCAGATCTGGGAATTAAGCACCGACGAGCGTCGCAAACCGGAGGCGACGGAAATTACGCATATCAACGGCGAAGTTGTAGCAATACCAGCGGCGGGACCTCGAAGATGTTCAGCCACATGGGACGTTGGAGATACATAGACAGCGGCCGATGGGTGCATAGGAAACAAAAAACGAAGAAGAAAACTGGAGGCGACGTCGTCGGATCATGGAAGCGTTTCTGATTGGATGGCGTCGATGATCTACGGGAGCAGGGGTTTGGAGGGGATGGCAGCTCCTGCACTAGGGTTATTACGTGGGTAGTTTTATTAAGGGGAGAGAGAAACATTTTCTTTTTAAGTTCCAACATTACCCTTTACACGTGTCCTTCTCAGATTTATTCTTACATTTTGTAACATAATTCATTTTTTACTTGAACCCAATTCTATATATATATATATATATATATATATATATATATATATATATATGAAAATTTTCATGCGAGAACCATTCTTAGTGCGAGAAACATTTTTAGTGCGAGAACCAATCTAAGCCGTTCAATTCCCCCTCTTTCTGTTGGAATAATCTTGATTATTTGGGTTCTTTTTAGTAGTATTTTAGTATTTAATTAGTTAGTAATTTAGGAGTTTTATTATTTACGTAATTTAGTATTTGATTAGTTATTGAAGTAAACAAATAGTAGAGAGTCATGGGTGAGTGGTAGGTTACTTTGACCGATTAATATGGGAGACAGGGAGTAGCACTTATAGTTTGAGTTGAAAATGCTACGTGGGTTTACTTGTTCCATATGATGCCTATGTAATTGCCTATATATATGGCCACCTTAGATGAGCAATAGTATGTGGGTTTATTTTCTGCAAATAGTCCAGTACGTAGTTTGTTCCTTTCTTCATCAGATTTTCTTTTAAAAACATTCACGAGAGTTTGAGAGTTTCTTTTGTGCTCTGATTTTTCAACACTTGGTATCAGAGCCAAAGGGGCTCATTTTGTGAGGGAGGTTCTTTATGAACCAAGCATGTGAAGAAGACAACTGAAGTACATAAAAGTTTATGTGTGAAACAGATAAGAAGAAGATCTGTGTGATCAAGGAGAAGATCTGTGTGAGCCGAGTTCGTGCGAAGAAGACGATAGAGAGCTGCAAGTTTTCTGTGTGAAACCAAGAAGAAAGTGATATGTGTGATCGAGAGAAGCAACCTGTGTGGTGAAGATATTGTGTGAGAAACAAAACAAGAAAAGGAGAAGACACGATGTCGAGTTCCGGTGGAGCAGGCCCGGTTGTAACCGCGAGTAACCAAGGTAGTAGCATACCATTGTAATGTCCAAAGTTAACATCGACAAACTATACGAGTTGGTCGATTATGGTAGAGTCGATCCTACAAGCATACGGTTTGTGGGAAGCCATTGATCCGGTAACAGGAGGAGCGGTCTCAACTAAGATGAACTTAATGGCAAGAGCATTCGTGTTTCAAACCTTACCCGAAGACGTGTTACTTCAAGTGGCAAAGTATAAGGAAGCTAAAGATGTGTGAGAAGCGCTTCGTGTGCGGTTTTTGGGAGCCGAAAGAGTTCAAAAGGCAAGGCTTCAAACTCTTAGAACCGAGCTAGAGATGTTGAAGATGGATGAGAAGGAGTCGATTGATGAGTTTTCGGGCAAACTTAGTGGGATTGCTACAAAGTTTAAGAGTCTCGGGTCAACTTTGGAAGACGAGATTTTGGTAAGAAAATTACTTAACTCGGTGCCTAAGAAGTTTTTACAAATTGTAGCTTCTATTGAACAATACTCGGAGATAGAGACTATGTCACTCGAGGAAGCCGTGGGAAGGTTGAAGGCATATGAAGATAGGATCAAAGTTCTTCATGTGGAGGATGATTTTCAAAACAAGTTGTTGCTTTCAAAGGAGGATTGGGAAGAGAGGTCGAGGTCACGGTTTTCGTAGAGGTCGAGGTGGCCGGTTTCAATCAAATGAAGACCGAAGGGAACAAGGTGCGTATCGGGATAAAAGATATATCAAGTGTTATAATTGTCAAGAATATGGGCACTATGCATATGAGTGTCCCAAGCAAGAACCGAAGGAAGAAGTGACTAATTTGACTTGAGATGATGATAAGCCGGCATTACTTTGATGAAGAAACGAATCAAGATTATGGGGGTAATTGTTGGAATAATATTGATTATTTGGGTTCTTTTTAGTAGTATTTTAGTATTTAATTAGTTAGTAATTTAGGAGTTTTATTATTTACATAATTTAGTATTTGATTAGTTATTGAAGTAAACAAATAGTAGAGAGTCATGGGTGAGTGGTAGGTTACTTTGACCGATTTATATGGGAGACAGGGAGTAGTACTTATAGTTTGAGTTGAAAATGCTACGTGGGTTTACTTGTTCCATATGATGCCTATGTAATTGCCTATATATATGGCCACCTTAGATGAGCAATAGTATGTGGGTTTATTTTCTGCAAATAGTCCAGTACGTAGTTTGTTCCTTTCTTCATCAGATTTTCTTTTAAAAACATTCACGAGAGTTTGAAAGTTTCTTTTGTGCTCTGATTTTTCAACACTTTCAATATCATTGCCCACCCATTTATTCCTCACGTGCACCCTGTCACACTCTATCCCTCCACGCTCTCCCATCAATGAACTTCCAATATCCAAAGAACGACTGAGATTGGTTCTCGCGGTTCTCGCACTAAAATCGGTTCTCATTGGAACCCTCCCCTATATATATATAGGGGAATTTTCATGCGAGAACCGTTGTTAGCGCGAGAACTAATCTTAGTCGTTCCTTGAATATGGGAAGTTTCATGGATGGAGAGCGTGGAGGGATAGAGTGTGGCAGGGTGCATGTGAGGAATTCATGGGTGAGCAATGACATTGAAGGAGGGGGAATTGGACGGCTCAGATTGGTTCTCGCACTAAGAATGGTTCTCGCACTAAGAATGGTTCTCGCATTAACTTTTTCCTATATATATATACATATACATATATATATATATATATGTATATATATATATATATATATATATATATATATATATATATATATATATATAGAGAGAGAGAGAGAGAGAGAGAGAGGAAGGTTCAAAGGAGAATAGGAAATTAATTGAGAATGGGAAACTCAATCTCGGCCGTTCATTTTGTTAGTAGAATTCATGGATGGAAAGCGTGGAGGGATATAGTGTGGCAGGGTGCATGTGAGAAATTTATGGGTAGGAAATGACATTGAAGGAGGGGAAATTAGACGGCTGGGATTGAGTCTCCCATTCTCAATTAATTTATAGTTCTCATTTGAACCTTCCACTATATATATATATATATATATATATATATATATATATATATATATATATATATATATATATATATATATATTTTAAAGAGAGAGAGAGAAGTTCATTCGGGAACCATTGTTAGCGCGAGAACCGTGAGAACCAATCTGGGTCGTTCAATTTCCCCTACTTCAATGTCATTGTCCACCCATAAATTCCTCACATATACCCTGCCACACTCTAACCCTCCACGCCCTCCATCCATGACCTTCCCATATATATATATATATATATATATATATATATATATATATATATATATATATATAGGGGACAGTTCAAACCAAAACTGTTTTTCGTACGAGAACTGCGAGAACCAATCTTAGCCGTTGATTTGATAAAGTGGAACTCATGGATGTGGAGCGTGAGGAGATCAAGTGTGGCAGGGTGGATGTGACGAATTCATGGGTGGCAATGACATTGAAGGAGGGGAAATTGGACGACTCAGATTGGTTCTCGCGGTTCTCGTACGAAAAACAGTTCTCATTTGAACTTTTGCATATATATGTTTGTGTGTGTGTGTGTGTGTTTGTGTAAGGCCATGCGTTATACCTTACCTTCCCATTTCTCTTACCCAATAGCCACATCAGCCCCACATCATTCCCTCTTTCTTACCCAATTTACAAGTTATACTTCTTAAAACTCTTCCTATTTTTATATTAATATATTAAAAAATTAATTGTGTGTGAGATTGTGATTGGTTGAGAGGGGGTGGGGGATGGGGGAAGTGTGTTTCTCGATCGAGTTCCAGGACTCGGAGCCCTTACGCTCTGCCATAACTCGCTAGCCTCGTTTTGGTGTTCCCGCCTTACTCAATGGCCATCGAGTTACCCATGACGTGAGGTCTAATGACACTATATAATAATGAAAATTATCCGGAAAATACAAACGATTTAAACTTAAATTACTATTTCCGGATATCTATAATTGATATTTTTTATTATATCATGTCTTTATTACTATTCATTATTACATTCGTTTCAAAATGTTGTTACTTTTGACCTTTTAAAGTCTTTGTTTTTTTAACTTAGATGTTGAATATTTTTGTTTGCGTTATATATTTCTTGATGCAAAATATATAAATGGATTATGTTTTGGATGTATTTTCATGTATAATTTTATCAAGTCAAGTATTATAATACAAACAAAATATTATAAGTTGGAAACAAAAAACTTTAAAAAGTTAAAATTGGACAACTGTTTTAGAACGAAAAAAAAGTATATTATACATATATGTAATTTTCATTACGTATATAATTTGTGAGTGTAAAGTCTACTAAAGATGTATCTAAACCTAGCAACGTAGTAATCCGTCGTTTGCAATATATAATATGCATTTTAAATATAATATGTAATTACTTATTATTTTTAAAACACTATGGTATCTGACTATCTGTTCTAGCTGCTAGCATTACAGAAACCCAACATGGACTCTTTCTTTTCCTCAGTGGCCCAATTGCCCAAACAAACATGGACTGCCCAGATTTGATGCTATGCATTTTTTTTCAGTCCAACTGTTAGGCTGGACGTTATGGGGAAGCCGAAGGCTTCGGGCTCGATCGAGTAAGGCCAGGAACACCATAACTCGATTTCGAGTATGGTCATCGAGTAAGGCAATCGGGTGTGTGGACTCGATGTGGAAGCCGAAGAAACCCCCCCCCCCCCTCCAACGGCTATATTACCGTTATTTTTTTTTTAATTTAATTATTTACTCTATAAATAACCCTCCTTTCACCATTTTCAAATCACACAAATTCTCTTCTATACTTCTACTTTTTCTTTCATATACATCACTTTTTTTATATTTTTCATCCACAAAAATATATGGATCTACCAAACGAGGAAATAAGCAACAGTTTTCAGTTTTACGCGAGAAATAATATGATGCTGCAACAGGTTTTTAAAACCGTTTCGGATCTCATTTTTTAAGATGACGAGGAAACATCGAGTGTACAAACTAGAAGGCCGCAGAAAGATAGAAATCGTCTAGCCGGACACGAGATGCTCATTCGCGACTATTTCGGGGAGACCCCGGTATACGATGATGATATGTTTAGACGACGTTTCCGGATGAGCAAAGGTTTATTCGAGCGTTTAATTCATGATCTCCAACAAAAGTATGAATTTTTCACGTGGAAATGGGATCGGAGAGGCCGGAAAGGGTTTTCACCGCAACAAAAGTGCACTTCTGCTATTCGACAATTGGCATATGGAACGGCTCCGGATTCCTTTGACGAGTACTTACGGATGTCGGATAAGACCTCACGGGATTGCATAGACAATTTCTGCAAAGGTATTATTCATCTCTATAAAAGAAAATATTTACGCAAACCTACTTATGATGATGTTCAGAGTTTGTACGCTGCACATGAAGTGAAACACGGCTTTCCGGGCATGCTAGGTAGCATAGATTGTACTCATTGGGCTTGGGCTAATTGCCCTGTAGCATGGAGAGGCCAATTTATGAGAGGTGATCATGAGCATCCGACAGTTATGTTAGAAGCGGTGGCATCTCATGATTTATGGATTTGGCATTCATTTTTCGGAGCTTCCGGTTCTAATAATGACATCAATGTTCTCAATCAATCGCCTATATTCAACGACGTGTATGACGACAAAGCACCGGATTGTACATTTGAAGTGAATGGAGCGACTTACAAGCACGTATATTATCTTGCCGATGGTATATATCCGGAGTGGGCAACTTTCGTCAAATCATTTACGTGCCCACACGACAACAAAAGGAAAAAGTTCAAGTCTGCACAAGAATCGGCGAGGAAAGACGTTGAGCGTGCTTTTGGTGTGCTTAAACAACGTTGGCACATTCTACACCACCCGGCACGAACATTGACGATGGAAAAATTGAGGAATATCATGTACGCTTGCATAATATTACACAATATGATTATCGAAGATGAAGGCAATGTGATTTGCAGTTTCGATGAGAACGACCTTGTAGCGGATGATATAGAAGTAACTATCACCGAGGAACAACGCGCAGCAAATGTTCGAGAAGTAAAAAACCGGGAGACTCATAACAACCTACGGTCGGATTTGGTGGAACACATTTGGCGTATTCATCTCCCAAACAACGGAGACGAGTAGTTTTTAATTTTTAAAATTATGTATTTTTTAAAGTTTAAATTATGTAATTTTATTTTTTAGTATTGTTTGAATTTTAAATTAATTAAATTAATGAATTATATTATTTATATAATTGGTTATTTGTTAAAATAAAAAAAAGATTAAAAAAATTGAAAAAAGATTGGGTAAGAGAAGGTAAGGTATAACTTAAAATTGGGTAAAGGAGAAAGGTAAGGGAGGGAGAATGATGTGGCGCTGATGTGGCTGCAGGTAAGCCTTACCTGCAGGTTACCCATAACGTGTAGCCTTAAGTTCCATCAAAAAGAATTTAGTACTGTTGTAGTGCTGTCTATATTTTACTTTCTTCACCATTCAAAATAATTTTTGAGCGTTTTTAAAATTCTTTATATATAATTCTATAAACATAGGATAAACACCTAACCTTTATCATAATATTAAACATCAATATATTCCATTAATTTTTAAGAAATCTTCTTACCTTTCCACATCTAAAAACTTAGGCATCAAATTGACATGTAAGAAGAGCTACAAACATGAATAATTGGAAGCAATTTTATTTTTCCATTTTATGCCCAGCAAAACTTTTAAGAGTTAAACTCTAAAACTTGAATGTTGAACCTAAAGTGAAATAGAAACTTTTAAGTCAGTCTATTATTGCAAACTTGTTCTTCTTGCATGTAGGGCAGTTATAGTAGCTATCTCTTTCTATAAATATAGTAATTTTATTTTAGAATTAATGAAGATGAGTGTTGGCTGTTAAATGTTTAGTATTTTTCTCTTATCATTTTTGAAGTATTAGCCATTTTAAATCGGCTTATATCACGATCTATACTTATGCATGAAAAATATTTTGAAGATATTAAAATATATTGGTCGAAGTGTCGAACGCAGATCAAAGGATCAAATCAATATCTCATAACCAAACATTCACTTAACCAGAAGTTACGAGAATCATTGTAACAAAAGATATAAAAAGGAGAGTAAAGTAGATAATCATTGATACGTTTTTTGAAGTTAAGTTGTATTATTTGACACAAATTAGAGTTAATTACATATAATTATATTAGTTTAAATGCCCGTGTAACACACGGGTAGTTATAATTATTTATATGAAAGTATTATTTATATTCATAAATATATGATTGTTTTGTATGAATGAAAGAAGAGTCCAGTCTAAATCTTCCTTAAAGAGTTTATATTAATTTCAATCGATATAAAAGAATAAAGAGTTGAAGTTACTAAATAGTAGTAATGTTTCTTGATATTCCACTACGGAAAGGCATGTTTTTGTTACACGTTTGTTCAATAAACTCAGAAAAAACGTGGGCAAATATCGTTTTACTTAATTTCCGAAAATTGGGTAATAAAAACAATAACTTTCAGCACCTTACGAAAATTGAGTAATAAAAACAACTTTTTGCTTAATTTCCGATCGTTTTATTTAATTCTTTTTGCAAATTCTTATAGATAATATTTTTACTTTTAAAATGAAATGATAAATTTAAAAACATGATAAGAATTATAGATATTATTCATATCTATCTATATCTATATATAATAGGCTTGCAAATTTTCCTTTTATAACTATTAAATCAAATCTATTAACCAATTGAGTATTTTATTCAAAGTGTTTAGTTATTGATTTTAAATAATTTTCAGTGTTATTAGAAAGATGTATGAAACATCTATTAAAAATATGGTTTAAATAAAATGTATCATTAAAAGATGGTATATTATATATTTAAAAATCTAAATTTAGAGATCTTTTGTGATGGTGAAAAAATTATATTGGCAATAGATGTGTTTAGAAATTTGAGTCGGTTTTAAGTTCGAAATTATTATCTGATTGACTTCAATATTTGAATTTATTAAAAATGACATCAGATAATACATGTTCTTTCAAATTAGATTATTGTTGTTTTGGGTTTAATGAATTATATTGAAGTTTTTGGTGATATTTCATTTATTGCATTATTTTTATTTGAAAATTTTAATATCTCAAATACACTTTTGAAATACTTATGCGTGCACGGTCAATAAACTAGTTTATTTATATGATAAATATAAAACACAATATGTGCATGATATAGGTTTTGTGGAAGAAAGTAATCCGATTTAGTAGGTATTATTTAATTATTTTTAAAAAATTTTAATTTGAAATTGTGAATTTTTATATTTGATACAAATATACATTATGATGGTTGATTACGAATGCGAATGAAAGTCTTATATGATAAAACAAATTTAGTAATGTGTGTTGTATATTAAATAAATAATAAAATTTAGTTATTCTCACTTATCCGGATATTTCGAATTATGATAAAGTAAACCTTAAATCCTTATAACTAATCAATTTGAATAAAACCTTAAATCTTCAAATCTTCTAATCTTTTTCTAATCTTCTAACTTCTATATATGATAGTTTGACTCTAAAAAGTCAAAATTGATTTTTTGATTATAAGTGAATTAATTGTCAAGATTAAATATTATATCTAATGAAGGGTTTAGATCGTTTAATAAATTTTATCTAATTAGTCTTTTATATATATTAGAAGATAGAAGATTTTAGCAGAAGTTTATTTATTTTAGTGCAATATGTGAGCAAATTTAAAGTTGATTTTATTTAATTCGTTCCAATTCTTCTTATAATTAGATATATTGTGCATATTATATATCCAATACAATTTGCGGTAAGAAATTTTATCGCCTTTCACATTAAAATTAATTCGGTTATACATTTAAACTTCCAAAGAATACCATATTGAAGTTAAGAAGTAGTGGTAAGGAACGTAGCTTTTGTAGATGAGATCCTGATTTCGATTCATGCTTCACTCAACTTTTTGTCTTTTTAAAATTTCTAACATATGAAATTTTTAGCGGGCTGATAATTTTTCATAATTTAATATTAGTATAGAATTATATTTTTTTACATATTCATATAGTTGTATATTGTCAACTAAATTATTTATTTATTATTTTTTTATAATACTATTGTTTAATACTTTGTCAACCTCTTTACACTTCAGGTTGCATAATTTTATTTGTTTTGTTTTTTATATTTTTTTATAACAAGATAAATTTTTTTTTGTGTAATTAACTCTTTTTACAATGATTTTCTATATTATTTGTACTACACTATGAATGTTTATTGTAAACTATAAGCCAATGATTCTTAATATACACGTATTTATAAAAACTGATAAAGATAAAATTAGAAAGACTTATATATATATATATATATATATATATATATATATATATATATATATATATATATATATATATATATATATAATAAGGATCAAGTAAGGGTGAAATTTTCGTAAGAGTGGTAAGAGGGAAGGAGAGGTTGACAAGTGTCCTTATCTACAAAAGGTTATAATGGGTATTTTAAGTATTAAATTAAATATTTGTGGTGATTTTAGTTTAGGATATAGTCCTATTCATCTTTTTTTCCCCTGTTTTTTTGTGGTGATTTTAGTTTAGGATATAGTCAAAATGATCATCAATTTTTTTTGATGAATACTAGCTTTGATAGTTAATTAGACATTTTCATCATTTTTCTTTTGTTATTGTTGTTGCCGAGAGTTATTAAACGTGATTTTAGGAGAAGATTTGATTTTAGGAGGAGTGAGAAAATTTTACATTCCAGATTTACTCTTAAATATAATTTTTTTTGAACAGCAAGAGAATATCTTCATTCATCAAAAAGCGTTCTTTCACACATAGAACCACACTCACACAAAGTAGTACCCTGGATATAGTAATACACTAGCCCTCACGACATAGGAAACACAAACATAAGGACACAAACACCCTCGAGCCTCGATAAACAACCGCCAAGAATAGCGACAAAATGATACTAACAGTCCACATTCCTCAGCACAGAAACTGACTGTCGGCCTCAACCAGCACACTCTGGAATATAAAACAACATCAATACGAATACCACCCGATGTGGTATCCGACCATCAACAAAGACCTTGACCATCCCAACTTGCACATCGCTGCAAACCTCAAGCAGAATCAATAACTTGAGCAGAGCATAACACACCATAGAGATCACACAGACAACCTCACCAGAACTCCATCAGCGAACATAACACATACAGCAGGGCACAAGATACCCCACTTGCATAATACAACATTGGGTCAAGTGTTACTTATGAAGTCTCACAAATATTCGGGGATAAGTAACAACCAGACCAAAAAAACTCTGAAGCACAACAGGGTTCCTACACACAAGAAAAGGATAAACTGACCTCCCCTCACTCGAGCCCATGTATGAAATCAACCCACAAACTCACAACACTAGGAAAGGATTATGTGGCTTAATGGGTATAAAGGGGAAAGGAAATGCTCCGGACACCCCCCACCACCTCCAAACCTCCTCTACACCGCATGTACTTCATAGCACACCCCTTATAATACCACATCCTAGGATGCCCCCCCCCCCCCCATCACCATACCACTACAAAAAACGAACACCTAACACCAACCCAACCCCTAGCCTCCCAAAAGGTACTTGACACTACACGCATATCCATGCCAATCTTTTGACATCAAAGGTATAACACCGTCTCACTATCCCGTATACAACCAATGACAACACAAGACAAAACTCTGAGGCTTGAAGGATGGATTTGCATCGGCTAAAGCAAAGATGGCCTAGCAAATCAAGGGTTTGAGATGCCCCCCTTATCACACCAGGTATACAAAGTGCAACCTCCTGCACCATAACAGGCCCCAAGAACTAACCTATGACCATGGCCACAAGACGTAGAAAAACAAAGTGAACCGTGTGTGCAAAAAACTAGTGCCACCAAACCGCCAACGAAAACAGATGGCCACAGCCACTAAAACCTACCCCTCCACCCTTATAAGTATCAACTACCCTCCCAAAATAACCCCAAGGCATATCATGGGTGCATAGATGCACACCCACCATATGAAACAGTGACCACACACACTACTCCCACCCATATAGACCTCGCCCTGACTATATAGATACTCACCCACCCTCCATATTCACCCAACCTCAATAGCAATTAGCCTAGGTAACCCATACTAACTCGTAAACCCCTGATACAGTGACCACACCCTCAGCGTGCTCACCCACACAAATACAGTGACCACACACCCACCCACACAAAACGCCCGACCTCTCTTCAATGAATACATATTACCTACCAATTACCACATACCCATGATAACGGAAACAAATAGCCAATCCCCAAGACCTACCAACTCCACCCACCCATAACCACTAGCCCAACCCCCTGGAACAAAGATCGCTCCCATTGGGAACTCAAACAAAAGCACAACCACCGTACACAATGACAGGAATACACCCAAAGCCACTCCCTCTAGCAATCCATACATCACCATAACCTAGAAACATGCAAATCAAACAAGGCTAAAAAAACTCTGCAAAGTTAGTATAATTCCACCGTGTTAAAAATATACATACACCCTAACCTTAAACCCAAACAATCCGCGGAGACAATCTACCCGCACCCTTACTTGCCAAAGCGTCTGCATCACTATTCAACTCTCTCGGAACATGCTGGATATTCCATACCTCAAAGCCCTTGAGCAAACTCTTGATTCTCTCAAGCACATCAAGCACCTCCTGAGGGGGGCCACTAGATTATTAACAAAACTAGCCGCTATCTCAGGGTCAGTAAAGACCTGTATTGTACCAACATTTAACACTTTCCTACTACTTACAACTAACAGGCCATAGAACATAGCTTCCATCTCCACTACTAAGGAGGAACACTTTGAAATGGACTTAGAAAACGTACCAATTACTGGTCCATTACATCCCTCTTTGAACACCCCTCCAATACCAGCCCTAACATTAACACAACTCACAGACCCATCCACGTACATAACTAAACTTTTAACCTCTGACCCAACATTAACATCACCATACTCCGACATTAGATTATCACCCCTCAAAACCTCCATTGGTCTAATACACATATCTAAGGAGGTTCCCGCCACCCTTGGCCACTTCGCAAAGCACCATTGCCCAACTCTCAACCAAACCAGATCGACCGCTCTTTCAATACACATTTGATTATTGTTGAAAACAACGTTGTTTCTTTCTGTCCATAAAGTCCATAACACCCCATACATTACTAACATCCACACTTTCCGAATCCACTTACCATTACACAACCTAGGCCATATTTCTACTAAACCTACCATGCTCATAGGTACTGAAGGGTTTTGAACCTGACCAAACCACCTATGACACAAACTGGTCATTCCTGGGTTTGATTCCACTAGTTCAATCCTAAAAGCGGAACTGGATTGAACACAACCCTCTAAAGCCCAAAAGGGTTAGGATCTTTAAAACTTTAAATGATCAACATAGTTTCTTGCAAAACAATCCACATAAAAGGTTATAGAAAGTATACCTGATCAGACTTGCGATTGCTAAAGAAAGTACACCACTACTGCACCTCAGATTGAACTGGCTGCTAGACCGCTCCTGGATCACCAAGGCTTCAAAATTTCGAAGACCTCTTGTGTGTGTACCCCTTTTCTTCGATCAACACCAAAAGCGTAAACACCCTTTTTGGTGTTTGCGTGATCGCCGAAGTGAGAGAAGGACCGAGAGAGAGAGAGAGAGAGTGCGATCGAGAGAGAGAGCTACGAGAGGGAGGGCGAGATCGAGAGAGAGAGAGAGGTAGTGGTGGCTAGGGTTAATCCCTTGTCTCTTATAATTAATCCTTAAGGCTTAAGGATATATATAAGGATTAAATGGACCTAAGCCCGTTTAATTAAAAGCCCACTTGGTTTTAATTAAACTTTCATCTCTTCTCATATTGACCCCCTGGACTTAGTTAACTAATTAACTATTAATTAACTGTCCGTTAAATATTAAAACTTAATATTTAATTCTCCTTAAATAATAAATAACTATTTATTATTTATTTCCTTTCTAATAATTAATCCAGACTGGATAATTATTTATATCTCTCAATAATTAATACTACTGATTAATTATTTGTTTATCTCTTTAATAATTAATCTAACTGATTAATTATTAACTCTTTCTCTTTAATAATTAATCTAACTGATTATTATTTCCACACAAAATAATGGTGTAATCCAACTGTTCTGAATTGGTGTGTAGCAGTGTGACCATTTAGTCTCTTATAACATTGGATACAATATGCTTGTTAATTATCTTTGCACATAATCCAACAGACTCCCACTTGTGCAAGATAAGTAACAGTTACTACACATTGTTAGCCTATGGAGGTCCCTAGCCAGACACTTAGGATAACCAGGTTATAAGAACTCTTATACCCCAAAGTAACTTGTGATAAAACTTCACAAGCAACCTGCTTAGAAGTGACCTGTTATAAATTAACTGTTTATAAACTAATCTATCATAAACTCCCTGTTTATGAATGGGTACGTTTTTATATATACAAACTTGCATATATATAGGTTTGTCCCTTGCAGCGCGATATTTCAACTTTGAGCATGAGCATGGAAAAGGTCAACTCAGAGACTCAAGAATTTGTTCATGACATACTTGATTTCGAAACTGCGTGATAAACGACAAAGAACAGATCAGTTCGTTTGGGCACGGCCGTGCACTTACCAGTTTCTCTTATCAGTCAAGGGGCCCGGAAATATCTCTTCTAAAAAGAAGGTGCAATTACCATCTTGCATATTTGCATTTGGCAACACGGCTCCCACTGAATCTAGACACGCCCCTTATGACCACCCTGTTACGGCGTGGCGTTAGAACGCGCTAAGAAGACAACAGTTACCGCATCCCAAACCAAATACCTCAGGCTTGAGGATAACCTATGTTATAAATACTTTTGACACGAATCCACGAAGTATTTTTCACGGTGGGTCAATCCAATATTCGTAACCCTAACGAATATTCGTAAATTTTGGTCCGCAAAAACCATTCGCATCTATATTCGATATACTTTCGAATCTACCCCAAAATTACGATGACTTTATATCCCTATCATAGTTCCCACCACGATAAGTAGTCACGGATAATGTTTTTGAATAAACCTAGTTTATTCCTAGATGAACCAAAACATAAAAAATTGTGAAGAACAATGAAACTAATTTCTACACCCTTCCATATTCCTTCCTGGAATAAAGATGTATAATTTCTACCATTTCACTGACTCGATTCACGGTGTTTATCTGAATTACTTATTATTTTTACATTGTAACTTATCACGGATTACAAAAAAAATTATATGGTTATAAACCCTAAAACACAAGATTAAGAACACTTCTAGGCTTACTTATTTATAAAACAACCTCCCTGTAATTAGAAACTTTAATTACATTTGTAGATGTATTAAATCTTACTAGATTTATGTCTCTTCGAAATGATAAATCCTCTTACACCTACTTGTAAGAAACTTGAAACTAGATTCCTTTTGTGTACCAACACTAATCTAATTCCATCACTAAGAATGTTAAAGAACATCCTATTTTATCATTTCTAACGTTAACCAACCAACAACATTATTAAGCTGACTCACTGAACATTTTAGAACGTATATAATTTTAAGTCATAGCTTGACTCAAAAAACTTGCAATGATATCTTTATCGAGTACCTCTCAATAAATCATGTATCCCTCGGATTAGTTCTTTCTCAAGAACTTACTGTTTTAGATACCTTCTAAAAACATCCGATATATATTCTAAAAGTTCGATCTTGTATTTATCATACTGGTTAAAAAAAACTTTTATTAACTTTGATAAATACATTAGTCAGGTGCTCCCACTATCTTTTATGAAAAAAAATGCATTCTTTAAGACATCCTTTTTAGGTCTTAGTCAAAACTTGACTACTATGCCTAAAACTTGTGTTCCAAACACATGTTTCAAAGAACCTAGTTTTTGCAAGAAATTTGTTTTATGAAACCAATAACTTGGATCTCCCATATATCCATCTTTCCAATTACGGAAAGTGGTTTCATTAAACTTACCATGATCACAAGTATGAAATACTCATAATGGTATTTTAAATTTCTTTTCTTAAAAACATTTAGTATAAAATTCCCTTGACTATAATAACTTTTATAATCACTTTTATACTTTCTTAAATGTTTTATCAAAAACTACTTTACCCAGAAATAATGACTATTATTTCCATATGTTCAAGACTTTGAACATTCACTTTTCATAAAATCTTAAATACTTGTTGAATTAGAAAAACTATCTAATCTTATAAACAAAACTTGTTTATTCAAGTATTTGAAAAAGTGGAGCTAGCATTTATATAACTACAACAAATCATAGCATAAGATTATTATGAATCACTAATCAAGTCAAAACTTTGACTTATTATCACTCTTTTAGTCACAACTGGACTAATCATGATTCATATAATAAGAACACGTGCACGGATATATAACCAAATAATTAAATTTCCATAAAAATATCCATAAGCAATATAAAATTGTTCAAATAAACTTAAAAGGTTTAATTAACTAGGAAATAGAAATTATTATAATATCCGTAAGCTGCACGTAGGATCTTCTCATGCTGGGCCGCATCACTTTCCATCTACTCCTGCAATAAACGATTGTAAGATGTTAGAATACTCGTAAAACTTTACAAGTAGGAAAGTGACAAAGAAGCTAATCACGCAATACCTAAGGAGCCAGACTTGCCTCCTGCCTCGTGACCTTTCGGACAATCTCGTTTCCAATGTCCGGCCTCGCCGCACCTGAAGCACCGATTCTCGATCCTTGCCTTGTTTGGCTTTGGCTTCTTGCCCTTGTTGTCGTTACTAGCTCTGGGTGCATTCTGGCTGGGCTGGGCCTTGTCCTTTCCCTTTCCGTTGCGTTCCTCTTCTTACGTCCACCATGTCCCACCATAAGAATGTCCTTAGACTTAGTCCCGATACTCTGCTCAGTAGTCTTGAGCATTGAGTGCAACTCAGCCACAGATTTCTCCATGTTGTTCATGTTGTAGTTGACTATAAAAGGCTTATAGTCATCTGACAACGAGTTGAGTATCGTATCCGTTGCTAGCTGCAACGGTACTGGGTGCCCAAGTCTCTCTAGGTGGTCCATGTAAACTTTCATTTTCATGACATGGTCACTGACCGAGGTCCCCTTAGCCATCTTGCACGAGTTAAATGCCCTAGTGGCATCATAACGCTCTGTGCGGGCTTGCTCCTGGAACATGTCCCTCAGCTGGAGGATCATGTCATATGCAGGAGTCTCCATCATGCTCGACTGCAACTCTGGACTCATAGTTGCGAGCATGAGGCAGCTAACATCTAGGGCGTCATTGGAGCGCTTCTGAAAAGCCTCCCTGACCTCTGCCCTGGCATTGCTGGCAGGGGGATTTTCTAGGGGTTGTTCTAGGACATACCACTTTCTCTCGTGCCTCAGCACGATCGGAGATTTCTCTCCCAAGTGAGAAAGTTGGACCCAGTGAGCTTATCCTTCTCAAGGATAGAGCGGAGAGAGGTTATTAGTATTGGTAACGTTGGTTGCCATCTACAAATTAAAACCCGGTTTAATTAGTAAGTGCAAATAAACTTTCTAATCATATATCATCAAACCCATAAATAATATATATTAGACCTAGGACCATATTTCACATACTTGACGCAAGGTTTGGGCACTTCCCGCCAAGTCATGCTATTTCTGGTAGGTAACACCCTGTACCAATCGTACCTAACTGATACGACTCCTAGAAACTCGTAGAGCACTTAGACCCAGTCTAGTATGTTTAACTCTACTCTAGTGCTTTTTGGGCCGGGACTACCGATTATCACCAAAATAGATCGCACCACCTAAGACAGCATGAATTCTGGCCGGGACTCCCGATTATCGCAGAATCTTTCATGCCCCTTCCCGCAATGGTTTGAACCCGGATGCCCAAGATTTGGGCACTTCCGACACCCGAGTACCGTTTAACAGTTAGGGTGTACCATTAGGTGGGTAGCACACTGATCTAAGATTTTTCTTGGGTTTTATAATTAAGTTAAAAACTTAATTTTCCAGTTTTTGAAAAACCATTTTAAAACTAACTGTTTTAAAAATACGATTTATATGTGTACCTAAACTAGGTGCACAAAACGGCCTTTATAAGTTCCAAACTTATAACCTTGACAAAACTTTTAAATTTATAAAAATTTAATTAATACGACTACCAGACTGAAGTCATATTCTAGTTTGTCATAAAGCGTGGTTTTTCACTTGTTTAATAACAATATGTCATTAAACCCCTTTTTATTTACCATCACACGCATGTATATATATACCATACATATATATGAAAAGCAGTAAATAAATCACAACCACGCAGATAATAATAAGCAGATAAAACCTATAGTTTTGCCAACTAATCCTAAGGTCAAACCTAAGGACAAAATGACTTGGATTCGCCTTTCTTGACATGCTGCTCCCACTAGCCTTGACACCTCCCCGAAGTATACGTGCTTCGCGTGAGAACACCATTTTCTTCATCACCCTCTTCGAGTCCAATCTTGGTTGAGGGATTAAACTACTACTAATCTATTACAAATACAATATTGAATGGGGTTGTAAATGGCACGCAGGCCTCCCCGAACCAGTACAATATTACAATTAAGAAAGGGATTGTAATTGGCACGCAAGCCTTCCCAAAACCAAAATAAAGAAGAAAAGAAAAAAACGAGTCCTAAGTCGGCAAAACTATAGCTATCACAACCACGCAATTATATATAAGCACTATATATATAAAAGTCAACCACGCAGTTATAATATATAAACAATAAATTGTGCTGTTAAGCACGCAGCCTGATTTGTTTAAATATTCTCATTTACCCTTTTGATTAATACCTATTAACCCAAAAATGAGAATTATGATCTTCTAGTTTAATTTGACCAAAAAAGTTTTTCAACAAAAAACTTAAAACTTGATCTCATTCAAAACTTGAATGAAATCCTCACGTCGAGTTTTATTACTAGTTTTCCAAAAACTTAAAACCGACAACCTTGGTCAATTAAATACTATCTTATTTGTTTCTCCATTATATAAACTTTATCCCTTTTAGAATTTATTTAAAAAAGACTTAAACTAGTCATAAAAAATCTAAACTAATATATATTTTAACTAAACTAATTAAAATATATATAACACTAGTTTATATAATACCTTATTAATTTTGTAACTTAAAATTAATAATTCTTTTGTATTAATTCGGAAAAACTATCTTGGGCCAACATCTTTTGTTAAGCCGCACAACCCACTGGGCCGAGACCCTCTTGGGTCGAGAGCCCATTGGACCGAAGTCACCTGGGCCATAGCCCTATTGGGCCGAGAACCACCTTGGGCCGAAAACTTCCTTGTGCCGAAGCCCCTTGGGCCGAAGCCCATTTGGTCCTTAGCGCCGCTAACCTGGGCCGATATCGCCGGGCCGCAGTTAACTGGGCTTAGCGCCGCTAACCATTCCTTAGCGTCGCTAATCTCCTGTTAGCGTCGCTATCAGTTCTGGTGATGCTTTCGGTTCGCGTTTTCCGATTTAACAAAAAATATCTTAAATCCTTTTTAACCTATTAAAACTAACTGTTTTAATATACTGATTAAAAACTGGATTTAATTCAAAAACCAAAAACATTAATTATTAATATTAACAAAAACTTGTTTTATTAATAACTAATTACCCTAAAACTTGATTTCAACCTTTTTAAACAAAAGTTCAAAACTTGTTAAAATCTAGTTTTAGATAAAAGGTTTATCCTTTTTAACCGTTTAAACGCAATCCTGGTTTAAACCTAACTGGTTAAAATCAAACCTTTTACTATTTGGATAAAAACAAAAAACTTGTTTTTATCCCTTATGGTTTTCGAAAACTTGTGGAGAAAGAAACAAGATGAAGTAGATCATTTAACCATTAAACAAAAACAACAATGGATTAACTAGGTTTAATTAATTAAAACAAACTGTTTAATTTATCTTAATCCTAAACTTGTTCTTATCCAAAAAACCACAATCCTTTTTAACCGTTTAAACTAACTGTTTAAACTTTCTGATTAATAGGATTAAACTGAATAACAAAAACAAACTGTTTTGTTGCCCTTGGTGATTTTCGAAATAGGCTAGAGCAAGTAGAAGATCAAGAATCAAACCTTAACCCAAAAACAGATAAAACTAGAAACTATGGATCATAGAGGCTCTGATACCACTGAAGGGTTTTGAACCTGACTAAACCACCTATGACACAAACTGGTCATTCCTGGGTTTGATTCCACTGGTTCAATCCTAAAAGCGGAACTGGATTGAACACAACCCTCTAAACCCCAAAAGGGTTAGGATCTTTAAAACTTTAAATGATCAACATAGTTTCTTGCAAAACAATCCACATAAAAGGTTATAGAAAGTATACCTGATCAGACTTGGGATTGCTAAAGAAAGTCCACCACTACTGCACCTCCGATTGAACTGGCTGCTAGACCGCTCCTGGATCACCAAGGCTTCAAAATTTCGAAGACCTCTTGTGTGTGTACCCCTTTTCTTCGATCAACACCAAAAGCGTAAACACCCTTTTTGGTGTTTGCGTGATCGCCGAAGTGAGAGAAGGACCGAGAGAGAGAGAGTGCGATCGAGAGAGAGAGCTACGAGAGGGAGGGCGAGATCGAGAGAGAGAGAGAGGTGGTGGTGGCTAGGGTTAATCCCTTGTCTCTTATGATTAATCCTTAAGGCTTAAGGATATATATAAGGATTAAATGGACCTAAGCCCGTTTAATTAAAAGCACACTTGGTTTTAATTAAACTTTCATCTCTTCTCATATTGACCCCCTGGACTTAGTTAACTAATTAACTATTAATTAACTGTCCGTTAAATATTAAAACTTAATATTTAATTCTCCTTAAATAATAAATAACTATTTATTATTTATTTCCTTTCTAATAATTAATCCAGACTGGATAATTATTTATATATCTCAATAATTAATACTACTGATTAATTATTTGTTTATCTCTTCAATAATTAATCTAACTGATTAATTATTTACTCTTTCTCTTTAATAATTAATCTAACTGATTAATTATTTCCACACAGAATAATGGTGTAATCCAACTGTTCTGAATTGGTGTGTAGCAGTGTGACCCTTTAGTCTCTTATAACATTGGATACAATATGCTTGTTAATTATATTTGCACATAATCCAACAGGTACTACCCAAGATATACCCAACCCTCTCAAAACCGTAGACCAAACCACCCAGGATAAACTACAATGTAACAGCAAATGTACTGTGGACTCCCTACAGCAGTTACAAAGCGGACATACATCCTCATATTGCCTCAACACCCCTATCCTAACTAACTCTGACCTAGATAAAATGCTATTCCACGCCGCTTGCCACACGAAAAGCCTAACCCTCTTACCCCTCTTACTTAGATTCCCCTCATACTATATATATATATATATATATATATATATATATATATATACATAGATCGTGGATCAATGAAGAAGTTTTTTGGGGGAGAAGTCTAGGAAGCAAGGAGGAGATGACACATGTCCCCCATCTTGTGTCTTTCCCCCTAAAACTTTAACATACCATAACTTTTATATACTAAAGTTTTTTTTAAAAAAAATTGCACCACTTTAAAGATAAAATTATGCTCTTTCATTTGATACCTGTATTGCATATTTTAATTTTTTTGAACTATGTTGCACAATATTAAACTGTGTTGCACCAATTTCGCACTGTAAGTCATATCACTATGTTGCACATATTTTGCGCTCTATTACACAACTTTACACTATTTTACACAACATTAAAATGTTGCACAGCATTCGCACTGTGTTGCACATCAAATACACATTTTTTCTATTTTTTTTTTCACTATTTTGACCCTAGTTTTGAACAAGATCGAGTTTGATTCGTCAAAAACTTAAAACATAAAAGTTGTAGAGCTTAATGCACACTTTCTACAGTTTTTCGAATCATTTAAAACGGATGTAGTATGAGCAAGATACGAATTTTTTGGTTTTTTTCTATTTTTTCAACAATTTGACCGTAATTTTGACCAAGATCGAGTTTGATTCGTTAAAAACTTAAAAAATAAAAGTTATAGATCTTGATGTATACTTTCTACAGTTTTTTGAATCACCCAAAAAAAAACATGCAACACAGTTTAAAAAACGTGCAACACAGTTTAAAAAACGTGCAACACAGTAAAAAGACGTGCAACACAGTTCCGAAGCTGTGCAACAAATTAACGTTGTGTATATAGTGTAAAAGTTGTGTAACACAACACCAAATGCGTGCACCAAAGTAATATGCCTTATAGTACGAAATTGGTGCAACACAGTGTAAATTTTGTGCAACATAGTTCAAAAAAAATAAAAAATAAAAAAATATATGCAAGACTGGTATCAAATGAAAGAGCATAATTTTATCTTTTTAATGGTGCAAATTTTTTTTTTAAAAAGTTTACTATATAAAAGTTATGATTGGTTAAAGTTTGAAGGGGTATTGGGTTTTTTTACTCAGCCCACTCTCCTTTCAGGAGAGTGGCTGCCACTCACGCGCGTAATGACTTAAATACCCCTCCAGCCACTTTTTTTAGTGCCCCTCCCACTTAAAGTTCATTTTATTTACTAAAATGCCACTAATCATCCTAACCTTAGATTAAATTTGATCAAAGGCCTAGATTGCTTCCTAGGCTTCTCATTTTTAATTCCTTCTTCCTATATCCCTACCCTATATACATATATATATATATATATATATATATATATATATATATATATATATATATATATATATCGATTTTTTAAAATACAAACACATAGTTGCATATATAAAATCAAATGACTAAAGTTTATATAATTACACAGACACTTATATAACCATACAATTTGTAGAAATTTTTATTTGACAAATAATTATTTTAAACTGCATATTTTACACAAACATATCTTAGATGGAGATTTAGTTTTCTTTTTTATTTCTCGATTTTACCGGTGCTTTTTTTTCTTTAAAAAATATATATCCGGCGCATGCTATTAATATGTAATAATATAATATAGATTATTAGTAATGTGTTTTTCTTTTTCTTTTTTTGGCTTATAAAACCAATTTTTTACATCTAAAACATGGCAATGAATAATTACAATATAGAAGATAAGTTGTTAAGTTTAGAAAGTTTAAGTTTTGTGTTTTTAAGTTTACGTTACACGCAAGCTAAATTACTTATAAAAAAATTCAATCATTCAATTGTTTTAAGTTTCATACCTAAAATGAATTTATCATGTTTGCATAAGTTGTTTAAAATTATTTTCTTTGATACAATTTATTTACCATTCAATTGGCCGCTAGTATAAAACAAAAAATCTTGATACAATTATTGATCTTGTTTGTATTCTCGGATAAGACGTTTTGGCTAAAAGGGTTTCCTCCCTCATTCAACTCCAAAGATATATTTTCGGCTTCTTTAGTATTCATATAAATTTTTATTTCTATCTTAAAAATCCTTACATCTACCTCAAATTATTCTCATCTTTCACCTTTTCTTAAGTCTTAACGACTTCAGGAAAAGAACTGTTTTTGTATTTATTTTTATGAAAACTATTAATAATTAAAATAATTTATTTTTTATTAATAGTTTATAATGTAATACAAGATAGGATAATAAATTTTATATTTTATTAAATTAAACTATAGCTTTAACCTTAGATAATAAAACTATAGAGATAAAAAAATTACATAATTTCGAATAAAAAAGTCATAATTCCAATTGTATTTTTTTCGAATTCTTTGCGGAATAAAACCGCATTTAACTCGGTACCTGTGAGATGTCCATATGTCGTTGGTAGAAGTCGACATCAATTGCTTTGCCACCCTCCGTGGTGGTGGTGTTGATAATAATGAGTTAGTCATGATGACTTGCCAATGGTAGAAATCGTGTTTGGCTAGTTCATGGTGGTCGTAACGAGCGGCCAAACTCGTTATGCGTTTTATTTTCTTTTTTCTTTTTTAAACCTGTAAAAATTGAGTTAGAATATTTGTGTGGGTTATTAATGGTAGTGATGAGTGTTATCTGATGATTAATGATGCGTTAGTGATGCTGACATGACGGTTAGTGATAGAAATAAAGCTATTTATCACTGCGAGTACTCTAACCTTGTTACTTTTCATTGTGGGTTTGTTGTTTCTTTTTTAAATATTGACGTGTTGTTGCGAATTTATACCATTGGGTGTACTCGTCGAGGGCCTCTTTCCCTTGTTCCTCCTGATGGGCCGTTGAGGCTATGTCGACCTCGTGAAGCTCCTCTTCATCGTCATCGTCGCCATAATTGATATTTAAGTTAAAATGTGCATCGGAAGACCCGGTCGTTGTGTTTCGGAAAGAAGACGTTTTACTACATTATGTAGGCTAGAAAGAAGGAGAGACCATCGGTTGTATTGGGCGCCACTTTGGACAATGTTTTTGAACGCTCCATGCTTGTTCGTGGCTGAAAGTAGTCCCCTTGTTATCCTCCCGATAATGGTAATGCACCATTTGTTAAATATCGGTTTCGCTGGTTCCACATAGGTATTGTACTTATTGTACTTATTAAGTTGTTGTAGATGGCGGCAAAACACGATATTTTCTTGTTGAGGTCTTTAAATTTGAAAGTGATTTGATAAACATTTCTATACCTCTACGTCCCAATTGTGCGTAAACACATTCTTGACCCATTTTCAAAAGCTATCTACACTTATATAATAAAAATAGTAAGAATAATAGTAATACATAGTAAAATTATACGATTAATAATAATAATAAAAGTTTATACCACCTGTTTGCATGTTTTCGACAATGAGGCCTTCGGAAACGTCAACTGATGCTGAAACTAACCCCACTTCTTCCTCGTTGGATCATTTATATGCTTTCGCTCATCTATCAAATTTTTTCCCGTTTGTGGTGCGGAGATGGATTGTTGGGTTAGGATGCATTGTGGTGTTTTGGGTTATTGGGTTTCCGGAACATAGTTGTCGTTGCATCATCTTGAGATGGGTTTCTAAATTGATTGTTCCAAGACGGGGGTGAAAATTGGAATGACGCCGGAGCAAAACCTAATAGTAACATCCCTTGGTATGTTAATTGTTGAGGGATGTAACCTTGTTGGGAAAATTGGTGGAAACAAGGTAGAAGCCACGTGGCGAATCTTGTTACGGGATATACGCTTGTTGCATAAATTGTTAGAAGGGTTAAATTCGTGTATTTAACCCTTCCGGTTCACAAACAAATATCTCATATGAGTCAAATAAACAATGATAAAAATCAATCATACGATCACATCATATGGCACATGCATCATCACTACCAAAAAAAGGCTTTTTGCGGCGACATAAGTCGCCGCTAAAACTCCAAATGTCGCCGCCATAGGTTATTAGCGGCGACATGTCGCCGCAAAAAAGTCGCCGCTAAAGCTTCGTACCCAAAAGTTTTTTGCGACGACATTTTTGACTTTTTGCGACGTCACACAACGGACCCATCAAGTGCCACGTGGATGGGTTTTTGCGGCGACATGAGTTATTTTAGCGGCGACGATTTTGATTTAATTTAAAAAATAAAATAAATCTTTTAGCGGCGACATGAGTTATTTGCGGCGACGTGAGTTATTTAAATAAATTAAATTTTAAAATATAAATAACACTTTTTGCGGCGATATGTCGCCGCTAAAAGTCTAAATTTTTTTTTCGAGCATTTTGCTGTATTTTGCGTTTTCCACCCATTTTAAACCGGGCAATTACAATAACCTGCTGTTTCAGAACTCAAAACAACTGTAACACGACATTTTAAGCTATATAAAACAAACATACATACCAATCAATAGTTTCAAAGTTAACATAAAGGTTTTTAGACAATCACAACGTCGCCTAACTAACTAATAGACTAATCATCATGATCCCTAGACGTTTCATCACGAGAAGCCAAATCAGTGCTTGGTTCATGTCGGGAAGTTGAGGGAATATCGACATTTATACCTGCCGCACGTAATGCTTCAAATATTGCTTGTGTACGTTGAGAATTAGTATGCATCTCCTCCCGGACCTGCTGGATATCAGAAGAATGAGACGCAAGCATGGCATCTACCTCGGCTTGTGTATATAATCTCCCTGTAGGCTGGGATTGTGCGGTAGATTGTGCAGCAGATACGGATGAAGAACTTAATGTTCTTCCCATTCCACGAACATGTCCTCGGCGTTCACCCAACACCGCCTTCAAGATTTCTTCTTCACTCAACGGATTTTGGCTCCCGACTTGATCGTCTCTCAAGAAAACCATACGGCGCTGTGTATAAATAAGATATAAAAACAATTAAAATCATATTATATATATATATATATATATATTTAAACACATAAGTTTCATGAATTATAAATAATTACTTACATAATTTTCTTGAAGAGACTCGGATGTAAAGACGCCATTGCGTGAATGGTTTAACATGTACTGTTCAATCAAGCTAGGGGGTTCTTGAAGGGTTTTCAACCTGACCAAACCACCATATGACACAAACTGGTCAAGCCTGGGTTTGATTCCACTGGTTCAATCCTAAAAGCGGAACTGGATTGAACACAACCCTCTAAACTCCAAAAGGGTTAGGATCTTTACTAATTTAAATGATCAACATAGTTTCTTGCAAAAACAATCCATAGAAAAGGTTATAAGATTATACCTGAACAAAACCTTAGGATTGCTAAAGATAGTCCACCACTACTACACCTCCGATTGAACTGGCTGCTAGACCGCTCTTGGATTACCAAGCCTCAAAATCGCAGACTCTGAGTATGTGTGTCCTTGCATCGATCACCAAAACCGCAAACACCCTTGCGGTGTTCTTCTTTGTTCGACGGCAAGAGAGAGAGAGAGCCGAGAGAGAGAGTTGCGAGTTCGAGAGAGAGAAGGGCCGAGATCGAGATTGAGAAGGAGAGTGGTGGCTAGGGTTAATCCCTTGTGTCTCATATCTAATCCTTAAGGCTTAAGGATATTATATAAGGATTAACTTGGACCTAAGCCCGTTTAATTAAAAGCCCAACTGGTTTTAATTAAACTTTCATTTCTTCTCATATTGACCCTTTGGACTTTACTAATTAATTAATTAACTATTAATTAACTTAGTCCGTTAAATATTAAAACTTAATATTTAATTCTCCTTAAATAATAAATAACTATTTATTATTTATTTCCTTTCTAATAATTAATACAAACTGATTAATTATTTATCTCTCTCTTTTCAATAATTAATACTACTGATTAATTATTTCGTCTCTCTCTTTAATAATTAATCTAACTGATTAATTATTTCCACACATATTTATGGTGTAATCCAACTGTTCTAAATTGGGTGTGTAGTAGTGTGACCCTTTAGTCTCTTATAACATTGGATACAATGTGCCCATTAATTATCTCTGCACATAATCTAACAGTTCTAGCGTTTCCGGGTCACGCTATAAACAAATTTAATAAGTATATATTTAATAACGATTAATATATAGACTTAAAGATAAATACTATGTCAAAATTAAGATTTAAAGATAAATAGACTTACGTTCTCGAATTGATACTGACAGTATGATCTCTGACCATGCAAGCTTTGATTTACTTGCTGCGCTCTTACTTGTGTGTTCGCTATTGACCGTTGAACGGTCTTTACCCCACAATAATAGTCAATGTACAAACCCCACTCACTCAGTTCCATGTTAGGAGGAGGGTCTTGACGCAGTCGTTGAGCCTGCGAGACCCCCCCTCTTCTCTCAAACCATTTAAGCTTAAACTTGTATTTTTGGTCTCTGTACATCTCAGCACACATCTTATCGATTCCCGTCAAGATCGACGAACGGTGTGGAGTGTCATAATGGTGCCTTAAATCAAAGTAAGTCTGTAAATTATACGAAAAAGTTAGTTTATTGTATATTTTTTACAAATATACAATATATAAAAAAACTTAAGTGAAACCTCAAGGCCCGGTACGATCGCTGCCTTCAATTCTACGGGGACTTTTTCCCATGACGGGAAGTAATATGGGATGTCGTCTCTCACCAAGTTCCCCGCGTAACTCGTAAAGTAATCGGCATTAACCCCGACCGGTCTCCAAGTTTTGTTACATCTAATATCATCAAACTCGATTGGAAGTGGTCGTTTCCCGTTCCTCTTCCACGCCTTTCTCATTTCTACATTTCGGGCTACTCCACGCCCTTTCTTGCTGCCTACGATTTCAAGCAAACAAGTTAAGAATACACGTAATTAAATTAACCTATAAAAAACATTTCAAAGTTATATAATACCATCACCGCCACAAGCACCAGAAGAAGGTTGCCAGTTACCATGCGGTGGATCACCACCACAATCACCACCATGGCCGCGAGCTACAGCTGCCATCTGAAAAAAAATACAAATATACAAACAAGCCCATGAAAGTAGCATTAATGTTAGTTTACAAATAACCATTATATAAATCAAAAAATCTGCTAAAAATAACAATTCAAATTAGTATCTTTTTACAAATACCAATTACTACTTTAGATTAATCAGATTCATCACTACTACAATTATGTGGTTCACATTCATGTTCAGAATCAGAATCTTCATTATCATAGTCGTCAATGTCATCATCACTATCATCAACAATATTAGCATGTTCGGGTAAATGAACATGTTCAACTTCCGTTGGTTGACCTATACTCAAACTCGTATAAGTCAAATGATCCAAATCAGCAGACAATGATAGATCTGATGAATTGTTGTCATGTATAACATCTTCGTCGCCTTCAGTAATGATATCCCGGTCCCAGATCTTCCTATGATTTACCTCATGAACGACCTTCCAATAATGTTGGCTTGAATCACCTCTTTGATGGCCTTTTGACGGGTCATCAAGATAAAAGACTTGATTTGCTTGAGTTGCAAGAATGTATTGGTCTTCTACATACCATTCAGTCTGAGTAGAAATACTAGTTATGTTATTCTTAGTGACACAACGTTGTTGATTATCGGTTTTAAACCATTTACATCGAAACAGCACAACCCTGTAATCACTAATATATGTCAGCTCCAGAATTTCTTCCAGCAGACCATAATACTTTGTTCCATCTGGTCCGGTTGTTGAAACACCATTGTTTTGAGTTGTACGGCCTAAATCTCGACTATGAACCACAAACCTCACACCATTTACAATGCACGCGGTGTAAGTGTTTGCACTATTTGGTCCGTTTGCAAGAGCAAATAACTCATCACTGCATTGAGATTTATTCGCATCTCGTGCACAATTGATCTGTAAGAAGTACTCATGTTGCCAAACGGATTGAAACCATCAGCAGCCAATCCTAATCTGACATTTCTAGGTTCTGCAGCAAAATCAGGATACTGTGCATTGAAATGTTTCCATGCAGTACCATCCACCGGGTGGCGCATCTTACCATCTTCTCTACACTGACCGGTAGCATGCTAAGTCATAGACTTTGCAGTGTGTCTTGAGCTATAAATACGCTTTAGCCTAGGCGTCAAAGGAAAGTAACGCAGTATCTTGTTAGCAACTTTCTTCCCCTTCGTGTTTTTGTCTTTCCATCTACTCTCAGAACATATGGGACAACTTTGCAAATCTTTGTATTCATCCCAAAATAAACAGCAGTCGTTGATACAAGCATGGATAGGTACGTATCCTAACCCGACCGTTCTCATTATCTTCCTAGCTTCATAGTGTGATGACGGGATATTAGCTGCCGGAAATGCAACCCTAAGCAATTCTAACAATTGGTCAAATGAAGTATCGGTCCATTTATTGATAACCTTCATATGCCTTAACTTTGCCAAAAAGTCAAGCGAAGACATCCAATCACTACCAGGGTATAGCTCCGTGCCGGCTAACTTGAATAATTCACCAAGTTCATCATTTGTATCACTTGGGCCTTCAGTTGGCTCATCACTTTCCGTGTTGTGTTCGTTTACAGTATTCTCCTGACGAACATCATTGAGGTAATCATGCAAGTCATTATTCATTTGACCAAGACCGTCACGTGATGCTCGATGAACAATTGGTTCTCCGTGATACCTCCAAATCCTGTAGCCCTCGCTAAACCCGTTTTCATGTATATGAACCCTAAGTGCCCTAAGCGGGTGATAACAGATGTTATCACAATAATCACACGGGCAACGAATATTACCATAGCTATTTACGTAGTCTTTACACCTATCGAGGAATGCGTCAAGACCAATAAAAAATTCACGACAATTACGGTTTGCTAAAGTAGTCCAACTCTTATCAATAGTCATAATTGCGTTCAAATCATATCATACTAATTAAGAATACAAATCATGTATTAAAATTTTATATTAAGAAATTGTGAGTGGTTTGTAGCAGGGTGGCCTTCCTAACCCACTTTTTGAATACTTTACCTCATATGTGAATACATATTACATGATCGGTTGTATAAGAAAAATTCGGCAGCATTTACCCTTAGCTCCCAAGTATATAAAGAAATATATACCCGGGAAGCATAGAGTAAATGACAATCGAATCTTTCTTAAACACACAACCATATAACAAACATTCACATCCTAAATGAGATAAGGTATTCAAATAGCAGTCCCAACATGGGAACAACCCGAAATTAATTTCTAAATCAATTTCGAGCGGGCATTCTAAGCTCACACACGCAAATTTAACAACTAGCATGATTACTAACACTAAATGAACATTTACTTTAACAAAATTATTAAACATAATTAAACATCATATTAATTAAAGCTAACATTAATCTAATTTCTACCATTATTATTATACTAACAATAATTGTATATTAAATATTAAAGATTAATGATTAACACTAACATTGAAGATTAACACTAAATAAAGATTAAAGATTAACACTAACATTGAATATTAACACTAATTATATAGATTAACAATTATTAACAATAAGCTAACATCATTAACACTAAATAATAATATAAGATTGATCTAATTTCTAACATTTTTAGTGTACTAACAATGATTAAAGATTAGAAGTATGTAGCACTAATCTATCATTATTGACAATAGATAATAATCAAACGTCATCATATAAACTATTTAACATCATCATATAAACTATTTAACACATTTTTAGTATACTAACAATACTTAAACATTAATACTAATTAACAATAATTTAAAATTATAACATAAAATATTATCTAACATAATGAATTTAAATTAAAAACTAAATTAATCAATTATTAACACTAATTAATTATTTAACACATTTTTAGTATACTAACAATACTTAAACATTAATACTAATTAACAATAATTTAAAATTATAACATAAAATATTATCTAACATAATGAATTTAAAATAAAAACTAAATTAATCAATTATTAACACTAATTAATTATTTAACACATTTTTAGTATACTAACAATACTTAAACATTAATACTAATTAACAATAATTTAAAATTATAACATAAAATATTATCTAACATAATGAATTTAAATTAACAACTAAATTAATCAATTATTAACACTAATTAATTTAACACTAATTAACAATAATCTTAGATTAATCAATTATTACCACTAATTAACTATTAAATAACTTAAATTACTAAAAAAAAATAAAAATCTAACATAAATTAATAATAACCTAAACAAATTAACATTAATAATAACATAAAAAATTTACCTTAATTAGGATCGGAGGAGGAGGAGGCAGAAGGGTGGCCGGAGTCGCCGGATAAGATTTCCGGCGGCGGCGGCGGCAGAAGGATGGCCGACGGCGGCAGCAAGAGGAGGAGGAGGAGGAGGAGGAGAATCTTGTAGCAAAATAAAAATAAAAAATAAAGATCTAAAACTAAAATGCTACATCAAAACAGAAAACGGGGATATTTACCTCGGAACTAAGGTCGCCGGCGACAAGAAGAGAGCGAACGGCGGAGGCAGGCAGCGAGCTGGATTCGACCGGCGACGTCGATGTCGAACGGTGAGAGAGGGAGCGACGAGAGGGAACGGCGAGAGGGAGCAGTGACGGCGAGGGAACGGCGGAGGAAGAAGAGTGGTGAGAGGCGGCGGCGGTTCCGACGGGAGAGTGAGCTCCGGGCAGCGGCAGAAAGAAAATCGGGAGAGAAAGAGTCACTTTGTGCAAGAAAATGGCAGAAAGAAAGGTTAAAACCCTATATCTCGTAAAGGTATTTGCGGCGACGGTATTTGCGGTGAGATGTATTCTTTTGCGGCGACACATAATAAATAAAATATAAAATTAATTTAATTAAATAAAGAAAAATAAAAAAGCCTTTGGCGGCGACCTTTTTGCGGCGACGGGTAGCCTTTTGTGGCGACGGTGAATTTTTTTCGGTGGGAAATAATCCCGCCAAGGTTTTCGTGTAGTGGGAAATCCTTTAGCGACGACACATGTTGCCGCAAAAAACCTTTTGCGGCGACGCTCACTTTTCTGACGAGACTGGCCTACTTTTTTGTCATGTAGCTGTGTTTTAGCGGCGACAAAAGGGTGTCGCCGCAAAAACCTGTATTTCTTGTAGTGCATGTTATTATCATTATAACATCATATCATGTATATCATGCAAATCATTCATATCCTAAACATCATAACATATGTTGTATTTCCTAACATAGAGTCAATATCCATAGTGAGAAACTTTTCACTACTTGTATATAATAGCATTCCGTGCTCTAATTGGGACGCTACTCTCAACCGTACATAAGTAAATTAAGATCTGTCCCCTTTAGCTATTCCGACGAGGCAGTACACAAGAGCACCGCGTCTTCGTTTAGGTGAAGGTACGTAATAAAGATATCATTTGTTTAGGTTGATACATGTACTCAAGCACAAACAAATTATAATTGTGACCACAGCACAACGCATTGCGTTCTAGACTGAAGCGTTACATCACTCTCGAAATAGGAATTAACAATTAATAAAATTAATAATAATATACAATTGGCAACACATAACCTCACCATTTTAATGTTCACAAATGGGTTTTGCTAACATACACACATTTGTGTTATATATTATATATTTAATTTAATGTGCAGCTAGATGTCCATGCTTCCATCTAGATCAAATGGTAATACTCCACTTCTAACCTTAAGGTCAATGTTTCGACATAGGAAGAGTTTTGTTTTTATTTTTTATTTTTCATATCATTTTTTTTCCTTTCGAGGCTACATTGAATTTCCCTCTTTTTTTTCCTATCATTTCTAAGATTACAATTCTTACTTTATCTACGAAACTAGATGTGATTTTAACTTTTCTTTTTTTTTTTTTTCTAAATAATTACGTATATTTTTCGTATCATTTCTAAGATTACAATTTTTACTTTATCTACGAAACTAGATGTGATTTTAACTTTTCTTTTTTTTCTTAATAATTACGTATATGTATATGTACGTATAAACATATACACACAAATATCTATATGTGGGTCAAATACACAAATCATTTTACCTATTCTAAAATTAGAATATCATCCTGTAAGAAAATTGCCAACATAGCATTCAAAGGTTCGATAATATTACAAAAAAATAAAATATGAGATAGTAATACTAACAAATATAATATTTAAAACCAATAATAAAGTTTAGTGACACTTAAAGTGTCAGGAGTTTAAATTTTTATTTTTTTATAATGATGATTCGATATAAAAATATGTTTTAAAGTCAAAAGACATTGATACAAGAAAAGATTATATATACTTGCCAAGTGATACTAAAGAAGGGCTAAAAACCTAAACTATATTTAAAGAATATAAATCCGTAGCGAAACACGGATTCCCAACACTCATTAGACTTATTTACGATTAGAAGTATACTAGGTTTTAGGCCCGCATAAATGCGGGTTTTTATTTAAGTTTCATATGATATGTGATATGACAAGTGTAAATAAGTAAAACTGTTTACCATTTTATACAATTATTAGACTTTAAAACACGAACATTAAAATATTAATTTTTTAGTAACTATGACCCCTCAAAGATTCGCAAAGATTTGTTCAACATACTTATTAATTAAAACAAAATCTTCTACTAAAATAATAAACTTTATAGCTTTCTGGATCATTAGCACTTCGTTTCCCCCATTTCATCGTCATCTTCATCAGCATATGAAAAGAAGTTGCTATCTGCATTCTCGTTCCCATCATTGCGTGGTGGAGGAAACCAAATACGATCATTTGTTTCAAAATCTAATGCCTTATGTGACTTCTCACGCCGGTCATTATATATTGAAAAATCTATCATAAATCCCTTGTTCATGGCTTCTTAAAACAGCCATGTGTTATATTGATCAAATGAATCCTTCATTTGAAGATCTTGGTGTTCCTTGATCATCTGTATGTACACAATTTCTAAGCCTATTTGAAGTAATTTCAATCCTAGATGGACTGTCTGTTGGGCTTGAACCAACAAACAAGACTGTATGGACTGAAAAGTTTTTTGCATAATCCTCTTCCTCATCTTCACACTCCTACAATTCAAAACAACCAGAAGCATAAATCTTATAAAAGTTGTTGATGTATATTGTATACTTTAAAAATCTATATTAGTCTAAGGAATCAAGAAATTTGTACCTTGCTGAGGAGCGACATAAGGATTGAAGTGGGCAGTTTAGTTGTTTGAATGATTGGCTAATTGTGATTATCAAAGAAAATGAAAACAGAGAGATGATAGCAGTAGTCGATTAAGCATGTTCAAATAACCAGCTGTAGCTTTAGATTTGTAAACCACAATTTCATTCCATGTAATGATGTAAATATATCAAGATGGGCTTTTTTTAGTTGCAGCTTATCGTATATTAACAATTCCACAACACCTAATGCTCTATAACATGTACTCATTCCAACACCCTGTTGCAACAGCTTAGTACAAGTAACTCGTTATATATCTATAAAAATGGAAAAAGAAATGCTTACATGTTGAACAACTTGTTTCAACCCTCACACAACAGCAACTCTTTTTGACCCGTGACCCGACCCAATTGTTTGGCCTAAACTGTTAAAAACTCAAGATGTATAAGGAATGGTATGAATAGCTAACAGATATGGAGTAGGCTTTCCTGATTTGACCTAATCACTTCCAAGAATCACTGAAAAACTAAGCTACTTGTAACCTTTTTGGGAAGAGGCTTTGACTCCTACATTCTTTCTTATGGAATTTGAAGCAAGTGAAATTGGGAATTCCATGGTTGTGGAGATGCTTAATGAGGAGATTAACACCAGGAAGTGGTTTGGCTTGTAGCCACCTATAAAGATGACCACAAATTGCAATAAGATTCCAAAGCTATCACAATAAATCCTATTTGGTTAAGCAAATTTAGAGCTATAAGATTCGTTGCCTCGAGATTATATTGGGGATTGGGCCAGTTTCAAACCCTAATTTCTCCTTTTCTTTTTCAATCACAGATCGAGTATAAACAATGTGTATAAAAATTAAATAGCTATTAAATGAAGATTGAATGTTCAAATAAAAAAAATTTCGTTGCCTGTAAAAATCAAATCACAGGACACAAGCAAACAGTAATGAAGTACCCTAATCATAACAATTACATCTGTCTGTCCGATTTTCTTCTTCATCTTGGTCAATTTTCATCTTCATCTTGCGTGTTCTTAGAAGATCTCTTCATCATCTTCATTCCAGGGGAGACTGAAAACAAATAAACGAAGGATAGAGAGAGAGAGATGAGATGAATAACCTGCAACATGACCTTGATTGCATGGGAATCAAAGTAACCTTTAAATCCTTCTCGTATGTAAATGCTTGTAACTGATAAGGAATACGAAGCGAAGGAAGACGAATGAAGCAAACGTTCCACATACATTAACGACAGCCCGTCTAATTGAGTTACCCATGACCCACGGGTATGGAAACAAATGGACAATCCTGTTGAAGATATGCTCACTGTCACAATAAAATGAAAACTATACTTAAACGCATGTGTCTATTGGGTCGCACACAAAATCCGGTAAAAGGTTTCGTCTAGTGATTAATTAAAAGTGTTTTAATTAATTATATGATAAATGGTGTTTTAATTAATATGAAATTACTAGAGGGTGTTTCTAGTAATTAGTTCATATTAGATAGCTTAAATTAATTATTTACAATTACTTAAGGGACTTATCTTGTAATTGTTTATAATTGATTTAAAATTTAAACACTAAAGGATAAAGATTATATAATCCTAATCTTATCTTAGAGATAACCTAACCAAATCTTGAACCTATCTCATATATATATATATATATATATATATATATACACTTCACGGCTGGAAAAAATGGGACACAATTTTTGAGATTTACGGCAAAAAGAAAAGTAATTCACATTGATATTCATACAATTAATTTGAGTTGGTAGCTTAATATATTTCAACAAGTTTGTTGTTGCTGCCGTGAGGATCAAAGAAAAGAATAAACCATCAATTGATTTAATTTGTTTTGGCTGTGAGTTTCAAACCACAAAAGAGTTTTGTGGTTTTGATCTTGGAGCTTGGATCAAGAAGGAGATAGTTAAAGGTTTGTAACCGGATCTTTGAGGTGTGCTCCTGATAGAGAGATTCCTACTATTGGTTTCTTCACATTACTTAAGGTCCAATTCTTTCTCTTCTGTGGTTGTTCTTGTTACTTGTATTTGATTGAAACTTGGATCCATTGGGTGGTTGTGTGATTTTGATTTTGCTTCCGCTGTAATTCTTTTATAAAAATTCTGTTGTAAATCACACAATCCAACAGTGGTATCAGAGCCACGGTTTCAATGTACAAGTACATGATTATCGTTTTCTTTACTAGAATTGTTTTGGGTGAGTTGTACATTCGATTGGGAAATTGATTGTATGAAACACACACTAAGTTCTAGGGTTTTCTAATTGGTTTTGAAAACTTAGATTTCCAATGGGTAGAAAATTTTGGTTTGAAAATCTAGATAAAAGTTTTAATTGATTAAAGTTTCCTCTTTTGGAAGTTTAGGGTTTTTACAACTTTAAACTAGTTTTCTATAACATAAAGTTTCTAACTTTTGGAAGTCTTATGTTTTAAACCTTATAATTGAGTTTTTAGAAAATTAAAGTTTCGTCCAAAGGTTGTAATTTTGAAACTCAATGTGATTAGAAAAACTATGAAAACGATCTTTATTGTGGTTTCCCGAATACTTTGATTCGCTTGTATACTTGATGTTTGGATGGTTTGGCATGAAAACCATACTTTCATAAGTATAAAGTGTGTTTTTGCAAGGATTGATATTTTGTGCCAAAATTGTATGTTTAATCGATCTTTATCAAAGTATTGTTTGCATGGATTTGGCACTCCATGGCATTATCTATACATGTTTGTGTTGTATGGACCCGATAACGTTTGGCCTCATTTAGACCTATGTGATGCGATGGTTTTGGTTGTTTCTTTTCTTGGTTGGTTTTTGCGTGACATGCGTGTCGTTTAATTAATTCCTATGTAAATTGTTTTATTGCGACCTGCGTGTCGTTTCTTTTCTATGTATTTGTATATAGTATAGACTAGTATAGGAATTTATTTATTTTAAATGTAAAAGAAGAAAGAAGACAACAAAACAAGGAGTCATGGAGATTGACGTCTTGGCGTGAACCCACTCAAGCATTGGAAGAATGGCAGTTTTAGTGGGAGCCGGCACTTCGCTATGGTTGATTGTTTGTCCCTTAGATTGACTTAGTTTTACTCGTGGTGGCTCACGGGTAAAACACATAGGAATGAGGCAAATGTTATCGTTACTTGCACTATGGTTGTGTTTATTATTTTATTGTTTTGGTTGCTTGCGAGATACCCTTTTTAAAATAATTTGAAACACAACAAGCTTATTAATGAGTTAATGATAATTGCAAGTATGTTTTAGCAAATAAATAAAAATGGTTTTATTGTAAAGTTTTAACATGGTTAAAACTGGTTTTTGCTAAAATTAAACGGTTAAAATGCTTTAACTAAGAAAACCAAAAACCCGGTTTTTTAATGTAAATCTCACGCTATCCATATAAGACACACATTTGAACTAATTATCTTTCGGCGTGGGGAAGGTCTTAAGCCAACGCGTCGGTTAGGTTTGAGGAATAATGTTTGTGATATTCGCGATACCCGAGAGTCTTGGGCCGGATGTTACGTGTCTTAGTATGGTTGATTTACAATCCGGACTCGTGATCCACGGCAAACCTGTCATGAGAAAGGATTAGCGTGGAAGGGATTAAACATGCCAAATGACATAATGGATGTCAACGAATCCCGCAAGGACTAAGAATTTCATAGAGATGAAATTGGTAAAATGGTTACCTACCTAAATAGCTTCAAGTTGCGATCCGCGGTACACCCGTCGTAGCTAGGAGTGAAATATGGATCTTAGCCTTGTTAAATTAATTTTGTTTTTAACAAATGGGTAATTATATTAACAAGGATCATTTAATTTAAATTACTAAAATAAAGTTTTTTTCTTTTGATAGATGTCGAATAACAACAACTCGAATTCATCAATGTCAAACTTTTGTTTGAAAGGGCTCCTCCATAAGGACAAGCTTACGGGCTTGAACTACATGGACTGGCTTCGCAACCTGAGAATTGTGCTCATGATGGAAAAGAAGCAGAGGGCCATAGAGGAGCCACTCCCTGAGGCACCTGCTGCCGGATCATCTCGTGCGATTCGGGAAGAGTATGAGAAACGTCTAACTGAATCAAACGAGGCCGCTTGCCTCATGTTAGCGACCATGGCGCCTGAACTCCAAAAGGGTATGGAGAGCCTTGGGGGGTATGACATGATCAACCAGATGAGGGAAATGTTTCAACAGCAGGCTAGGCAAGAGCGGTTTGACACCGTCAAATCTCTGGCAAGTTGCAAAATGGCTGAGGGCAGTAGCGTCAGTGTACATGTTCTACAAATGAAATCGTACGTTGACCAGCTGGAGCGTCTTGGTTTCCCCATAAGTCAGGAGCTTGCTACAGATTTTATCCTGAACTCGCTGACTAGTGCATATGATCCGTTCGTTCTGAACTATAATATGAACAATATGGAGAAGACTATAATGGAGCTCCATGGCATGCTTAAGACCACTGAGTCTAACATGGCCAAAGCTAAGACTGCTGCATCTGTGTTAGCCATAAGGGAGGGAGGTGTGAAAAAGAAAAAGGCTTCCTCAACCAAAGGCAAGGGGAAGGGAAAGGTTGTAAAGCCTAACCCTGTTCCTAAGGCAAAAGGCAAAGGGAAGGCCCAAGCTGACATACCTCAATCAAAGACTCCTGATGATGCTGTATGCTTTCACTGCAAGGAGGTAGGACACTGGAAGCGTTCTTGTCCGAAATACCTGGATGAGCTAAAGAAGCTCAAAGCTAATGGAGCATCGACTTCAGGTATGTATATGATTGAACTCCATAGTACTTCTGCTTCTAATTCCTGGGTATTGGACACAGGATGTGGTACTCACATTTGCACTGATGTGCAGGGACTAAAAAGAAGTAGGAAGTTGAGACGTGGGGAGCTGGACCAGATCATGGGTAACAAGCAGATTGCTTCGGTTGACGTGATAGGAAATTATGAGCTTTCTTTTTCGTCTGGATTATCTATGGTTTTAATTGATTGTTGCTACTCGGCCGATATGGCGAGAAACATTATTTCCTTTTATGCTTTATTTAAGGATGGTTTTAACTTTGGGTTTGATAATGGATCAATTCTTGTTTATAAGAATAATGTGCTATATTTTAAAGCTAACCCTTGTCATGGAATTTATGAAACAAGTATAAATGTTAGAGACAATCAAAGTTCAATTCATAATGTTGAATCGGTTCAATCCAAAAATGGTTTGGATAAGTCGTATTTGTGGCACTGTCGTCTTGGTCACATTAACAAGAAACGTATCGCCAAACTCCAAGCGGATGGGATTTTGGAATCATTCGACCATACATTGAATGATGAATGCGAATCTTGTGTTTTGGGAAAGATGACAAAGACACCGTTTACAGGAACGTGTGAACGGGGCAAGGATCTGTTGGACATAGTACACACTGATGTATGTGGGCCGTTCAGATCAGTCACAAGACACGGCGAGAGATACTTTGTTACCTTCACTGATGATTTCAGTAGGTATGGATATGTTTACATGATTAAACATAAGTCTGAAACCCTAGAGGTGTTCAGGACGTTCCAGAACGAAGTAGAGAATCAACTAGACAAGAAGATTAAGATTCTAAGATCCGATAGGGGTGGTGAGTATCTTAATCAAGAGTTTCGTGATCATCTAAGGAATTGTGGCATAATTGCACAATTTTCTCCACCCAGGACACCACAGCATAATGGTGTAGCTGAGAGGAGAAACCGAACATTGCTTGATATGGTTCGGTCCATGATGAGCCGAACAACGCTTCCAATCAGTTTCTGGGGATATGCTCTTGAGACTGCAGCAAGGGTCCTAAATCTTGTACCAACAAAGAAGGTTTCCAAAACACCTTCTGAAATGTGGAGTGGGAAAGTTCCGTCACTCGCATATTTAAAAATCTGGGGTTGTGAGGCTTACATACGTCGTGAAGCTCAAGACAAACTTGAACCCAGATCAGAACGGTGTAATTTTGTTGGATACCCAGTTGATTCTTTTGGATATTTATTTTATAAACCTTCTGAGAACAAAGTGTTTGTTGCTCGAAGGGCAGTCTTCCTTGAAAGGGAGATGATGTCTAAAGAATTCAGTGGGAGCCGAATTGATCTTGAAGAAATTCAAGAGTCAACCAACATGGAATCTGACGTTGGCACTAGCTCTCAACAACAGGTTGTAGAACCTGCAGTTGTTGAACCTCAACAAAGAGTTGTTGAGGAATCTGACATTCAGCCCCCACCTGTTCGCAGGACTGATAGAGTACGTCATGCACCAGAAAGATTAAGTTTACTTATTTCTGATGGTGATGATGCACTGGTAGATCTTAATGAGCCTACCAGTTATCAGGAAGCCATGGCGGGCCGTGAGGCCGCTAAATGGAAGGAGGCTATGGATAGCGAGATGCAATCCATGTATGATAATCAAGTCTGGGACTTAGTTGATCATACACCCAGTCAAAAGACAGTGGGATGTAAATGGATCTTTAAGAAGAAGACCGACATGGATGGCAAAGTACACACGTACAAAGCCAGACTGGTGGCGAAGGGCTATACGCAAACTCATGGTATAGATTATGAAGAAACCTTCTCACCAGTGGCTATGTTGAAATCCATTAGGATACTTATTGCCATAGCTGCATTTCATGACTATGAAATATGGCAAATGGATGTAAAAACTGCTTTCCTCAACGGTAAGCTTTCTGAGGATGTGTTTATGACGCAGCCTGAGGGTTTTGTACAGTCCGAGCATCCTGATAGAGTGTGTAAGCTTAAGAAGTCCATTTATGGACTTAAGCAAGCTTCTCGCAGCTGGAACATCTGCTTCGATGAGAAAATCAAAGAGTTTGGTTTTATGAGGAGCGAAGATGAACCATGCGTATATGTCAGAGCTAGTGGGAGCACTGTAGTCTTTCTTGTATTGTATGTGGACGACATACTCCTCATGGGAAACGATATCCCTACTTTGCAAAGTGTAAAAAATTGGCTAGGGAAATGTTTTTCAATGAAGGACATGGGAGATGCAGCATACATATTAGGCATCAAGATCTATAGAGATAGATCCAGGCGTCTTATTGGTCTAAGCCAAAGTACATATATAGACAAGGTGTTGAAGAAGTTCAACATGCAGGACTCCAAGAAGGGGTTCATTCCTATGCAACATGGTTTGGCGCTGAGCAAGGCCCAGTGTCCTAGTTCTGATTCAGAACAAGAGCGCATGAGTCGGATTCCTTATGCTTCGGCTATAGGATCGATCATGTATGCCATGATATGTACTAGACCTGACGTGTCGTATGCTTTGAGCATGACGAGCCGATATCAGGCCAATCCAGGCAATGACCATTGGGTAGCGGTGAAGAATATCCTTAAGTATTTAAGACGAACCAAAGAAATGTTCTTGGTTTATGGAGGTGCGGAAGACCCCAGTGTAAAGGGTTTCACTGATGCTAGTTTCCAAACCGATAGGGATGATTCTTGCTCGCAATCGGGATTCGTGTTTTTGTTGAACGGTGGAGCAATCACTTGGAGGAGCTCCAAGCAGAGCACCGTGGCAGACTCGACAACAGAGGCCGAGTACATTGCAGTCAATGAAGCTGCAAAGGAGGCCATGTGGATCAAAAAGTTTATCGGCGATCTTGGGGTAGTTCCTACTATTCGTGATCCCGTAGAGATCTTCTGTGACAACGAGGGTGCAGTCATACTGGCTAAAGAACCCAGGTCGCATAAGCGCACACGGCATATACTCAGGAAGTTCCACTACGTACGGAAGATAGTCGAGGACGGAGACATTATCATTAGTAGAGTTGACTCAGATGGGAACTTGGCTGATCCTTTCACCAAGCCCTTGTCGCAGACTAAGCATGATGCTCATACTAGGTCTATAGGGATTAGATCTGTTTGATTGCGGCTTGTCATGACTTTATTTATTTTAGTAGTTTTGAGATTGAGAAACTTATACATTTGCTTTATGATGTATCGATATTATGATTGAGATTCTAATATATGCTTGGAGCAGTTACTATCATTTGGTGTATTACTAAAGTTTCACTTTGCATGTTTCTTAACTTCCATGAACTTTTAGTTCAAGACTATCCACAGTCGGTCGTTCTCCATGGAAGGGAGTAGTGAGTTAAGACTGATGTGGAGTGTTAGTTGATTATCCAGTGGTTTGGATATAGCATAGAGATGCAACTATACACTCACATGTACTTGATAGAGATCAAGTATTGGATCGACCCGTACTTAGAGATTGCTTCATGGATCTTGTCACAAACAATTCTAAGATGGTTATATCTTATATCCTTAAGTAGAGATACATCAGATTATTGACACAAAATCTGTTACGCCTTGATGTTTCTCCAACGTTGTCCGTAACAGGCGGCTATAAAGGGAAACGTTGGGTGTAGCGTGATTAGTGGGTAAGAGATCTATGTAGTCGATACTATTTGTTCCTTTTATCTTGTGATAAAAGCGATATCCACGGGCCCCTCGATGATTTGGTGCTGACACTAAATGTATGCATACTCGGACTGGATTAATGTTGGATTAATCTTGCAGTCTGGTTTTGGGTCACCACAAATCTTTATCGAGAAACATAATAGTGAACAATACAGATTGACCATGTTCAATGTCTGGTGTTCATAAGGATATCAGTAACAAAGGGATATTTGATCACTTGCCTATAGGTCTGCTTAATGCAGATATTATGCTGTCATAGGGGCAATGGTGTATTTATTTAATACTAACTATTGTCAAGGTTACTATTGAGTTGTTGTGACATGTGCAAATGGGAGTCTGTTGGAGATATGCCCACAGTCACAATAAAATGGAAACTATACTTAAATGCATGTGCCTATTGGGTCGCACACAAAGTCCGGTAAAAGGTTTCGTCTTGTGATTAATTAAAAGTGTTTTAATTAATTATATGATAAATGGTGTTTTAATTAATATGAAATTACTAGAGGGTGTTTCTAGTAATTAGTTCATATTAGATAGCTTAAATTAATTATTTACAATTACTTAAGGGACTTATCTTGTAATTGTTTATAATTGATTTAAAATTTAAACACTAAAGGATAAAGATTATCTAATCCTAATCTTATCTTAGAGATAACCTAACCAAATCTTGAACCTATCTCATATATATATATATATATATATATATATATACTTCACGGCTGGAAAAAATTGGACACAATTTTTGAGATTTACGGCAAAAAGAAAAGTAATTCACATTGATATTCATACAATTAATTTGAGTTGGTAGCTTAATATATTTCAACAAGATTGTTGTTGCTGCCGTGTGGATCAAAGAAAAGAATAAACCATCAATTGGTTTTAATTTGTTTTGGCCGTGAGTTTCAAACCACAAAAGAGTTTTGTGGTTTTGATCTTGGAGCTTGGATCAAGAAGGAGATAGTTAAAGGTTTGTAACCGGATCTTTGAGGTGTGTTCCTGATAGAGAGATTCCCACTATTGGTTTCTTCACATTACTTAAGGTTCAATTCTTTCTCTTCTGTGGTTGTTCTTGTTACTTGTATTTGATTGAAACTTGGATCCATTGGGTGGTTGTGTGATTTTGGTTTTGCTTCCGCTGTGATTCTTTTATAAAAATTCTGTTGTAAATCACACAATCCAACAAATCCGTCTATTAAAGCCCACTTAGAAGGCCTAAATCAGCCGAAAAACCTAAATGACACATCAGATTGACCCCCTATCTAATTAACTTGGACTTCAAAATTAGTGATTAATAAAACATGTCACATAAGATTCATAAGATTCTAAGTTAGATAGGATATATAGATAGATTTAATACATACTAGGAAGTCTTACATTTATTTTTTTAATAGGAAACTAATTAGTCTTATTTGTTCAATAACGAAAACTTTTGTATATACTATATATTATACTAGATTATTATATGCTCGTGTAATACGTAGGTTCGTTTCGAAAAATTACAAATATTAAACATTAATAAAACATATTAAATAATTATAAAAGGTGAAATGAATAAGAATTTAAAAATAACGACATATATCAACACCCAAACCAGCGGTGGATGCGTTGACACGAGGGGGAGAGAAGATGTGACGGTTGTATTGGTTATAATTCAAAAGATATTAAGATGATTATAAATATTTTAAGAGAATAAAACTAAAAATTTGGTTCCATATGATGTTTTTAAATATTATAATTAGTAAAGATGGTATTTATAAATTAGGATCGACAAATAAAATATGTTAATGTTTAAAATGACATATATAAAAAATTTCCCAATAAATTTTTACCAAAGAGAAGTCATAATTGGATTTCAATTTTTCGCCAAATAAATTGTTTCAGATTTAATAGTTGTGTAAATGAATGACGACGATTTTTTAATAGACTTTATACATATTAATCTTTTATCTATATTATATTGTAACACCACTTTTTCAAAAAAGCTATTAAACATATTATATAGCTATTAACACCCAAAAAGGATCGAAGTTTTACAAAATACTATCACTATTTACAATGGTGCTAATCTGTTTATCAAAAGTAGTATTTAAAACGTTTCTGAAAACAAAACCAGGAGCTATCTAGTCTATCAAACCACTGGGGCCTTCCCCTTGCCAGAACCAGACGCACCTGCATGCACAAAATACTAAAAATAAGCTAACGCTTAGTGAGTATACTACTGGAATAATAAACAAAGCATAAAGGCTAAATCTCTTTAGGATGTCTCACATCCCGATCTGAAATCTGCAAGACTATTCTAAATCTGTTATCTGGTCCCGGAGTATACTATACTAAGTATAAGTAACCCCTGACACTTACTTGGGTATAAGGATCTCAATATACCCCATCTCTGTCTACAATGCAATAATATCACATAACTAACTCACAGATTGTGCAATTAATATAAACACGTGTGCTAATCTGATTAAAGGTAAGTATACTCACCTTGGCAGCAAGTTTACAGCTATTCTCTAACACAGAAACGTCAACTATTATTGCCTACAAGCAATAAACAACACTACATAAATATCTGCACTCAACTACGAAAGATACTTGTCAAAACTCTAAACTGAATCTGGACGACTGCTTGCGACCGCAAGCACTAAGTCATGCGACCGCAAGGGTCTTTGACCACCTCCTTACGATCGTAAGGGAAACCCTATGCGATCGCAAGGGTCCTATCTAAAACAACATGCTTGCTACGCTTGCAAGGATGATTCTCAGCTTGCTTACGACCGCAGGCTATGTACTTGCGATAGTAAACTTAATTCTTTCGTCCGTAGACGGTAATCACACGAAACACACCCTTACGGTCGCAAGTAACCCTGCTTGCGGTCGCATGGACAGTCGGTACAGCAAGGTTTCTACCCTGTTCGTGAACATCAGCCGAAATCTACCTTTTAAACACCAAAATCTTGAATAAACTCAAATCAAACATACACACAAGTTCTATATCATTATTACCAACTTTCTAACATAAAACTTGAGACAAAACAACACTAAAATACGTCAAACCAAACTAGAAACAAGGATTCAACCCATGAATCCATTTCTTGACTTCACACTTCAAATAAATTAGAAGAACACATACCTTTATGCTACTGAATCACTATCTGATCGAATTCCAGTGCTAACTCTCACTTTAAAACTTGAAATCAGAAAACTATAGAACTAAGTGTATGTGTCGTGAAAGGGTTCTTGGTTCCTGTTGGTTTGACCACTATGAAGTCAAATAAGACTTCATATATATCTACACTTTCAGAAATGACACTAATGGTCCCTGTACTTCTCAAGTTTCTGAATTGGCAAAACTAACCCCTTAACTTGTAAACAATTAACACTTAACACATAAAGGCAACTAATCAAACACAAGAACACTTAATATTTAAATTAAATTAAACACATAAAAAGAATTTATCAAACCTTGGGGCGTTACAACTCTTCCCTACTTGGGACGATTTCGTCCCCGAAATCTACTGTGCAAACAACTGAGGGTAATTCTGTCTCATGTCACTTTCTGGCTTCCAAGTATAATCTGATCCTTTTCGGTGCTGCCACTGAACTTTTACAAGACCTATCTGTTTGTTACGAAGATTCTTCATTTTCTTTTCTAAAATAACAACTGGTTGTTCTACATAACTAAGCTTCTCATCAATCGTCACATCTTGAAGAGGAACGATGGCAGACTCGTCTGCTAAACACTTACGAAGGTGGGACACATGAAATGTACTGTGAATCTGAGACATTTCTTCTGGAAGTTCTAATCTGTACGCTACTTTTCCAACCCTCGCAATAATTTTGAAAGGACCAATAAACCGAGGCCCTAACTTGCCCCTCTTCCTGAATCTAATCACCCTTTTCCATGGTGATATCTTTAATAACACCTAGTCTCCAACCTGGAACTCTAATGGTGACCGCCGCCTATCCGCGTAACTTTTCTGTCTATCCTGGGCTGCTTTCAGTCGTTCGCATATCTGTTGTATGTACTCGGTGGTTTGCTGTACTATCTCGGTACTGCTCAATTCTCTCTGACCAATTTCACCCCCAATAAATCGGAGTTCTACATTTTCGGCCATGTAACATCTCATACGGCGGCATGCATATACTCGAATGAAAACTGTTGTTATACGAGAATTCTGTTAATGGTAAGTATGTATCCCAACTACTACCGAAGTCGATGATACAAGCTCTGAGCATATCCTCCAATGTATGTATAGTTCTTTCGCTTTGACCGTCGGTCTGTGGATGAAATGATGTACTCAGATGTAACTTCGTCCCCATGTCTTCATGAAACTTACTCCAGAACCTGGAGGTAAACCGAGTATCTCTATCTGAAACAATCGTGACTGGGACTCCGTGTCTGTACACTATCTCTTTCATATAAACATCTGCCATTTTCTTTGAAGAATAAGCCTCTTTTATAGCAATAAAATACGCACTATTCGTGAGTCTATCTACTATTACCCAAATGGCATCAAACCCCCTAATAGTTTTACGTAGTTTGGTAATCAAATCCATAGTAACGTGTTCCCATTTCCATACAAGAATATCAAGTGGTTGCAATTTCCCATGTGGCTTCTGATGCTCTGCTTTGACTTGTAAACAAGTCAAACATCTCTCTACATTTTTTACTATGTCTCGTTTCATTCCCGGCCACCAATAATTCATTCTCATATCTCTATACATCTTTGTAGCCTCTGGGTGAATAGAAAGTTGTGAGTGATGTGCTTCTTCCAAAAGAACTTGTCGCACACCCCCAAAACTGGGTACCCACACACGATCATAGCGAGTTAAAAGATCTCGGCTATCTTTTACTAACTTTGACACTTGACCTTTTAAGCGTTCCTTTTTCTAATTAACTTCTTTAACGGATTCGACCTGTGCTGCTTTAATCTGATCCAGTATCGGGGTGATCACTGACATCTGTATTCGGTGCATCTGTATCTGTATACTACCCGACTTTCTACTCAACGCATCTGCCACCACATTAGCTTTGCCCGGATGATACAAAATCTCGCAATCGTAATCTTTCAATAACTCTAGCCATCGCCTCTGTCGCATATTCAGATTTTTTTGTTCTAAGAAATACTTAAGACTCTTATGATCTGAATAAATAGTATACTTGACACCATACAAATAGTGGCGCCATATCTTTAGGGCAAAAACAACTGCTGCCAGTTCTAAATCATGAGTTAGATAGTTGTTCTCATGTATCTTTAGCTGACGAGAAGCATAAGCAATAACTTTCCCTCTCTGCATCAAAACACAACCCAACCCTCGGTATGAAGCATCACAATAGACTACCATATCTTCTACTACATCTGGTAACAAAAGTACTGGAGCATTACATAACCTATGCTTCAACATATCAAATGCTTTCTGCTGATCTTCACCCCATTTAAACTCTACACTCTTCTTTGTTAACTGGGTCAGGGGTACTGCTGTCTTGAAGAAGTCTTGTATAAATCGTCTATAATACCCTGCTAAACCAAGGAAACTTCTGATTTCTGTAGGATTCTGAGGTGGCTCCTACTTCATTACGGCCTCTACTTTTGCAAGATCCACTTTGATTCCTTCCTGATTAATGAGATGCCCCAAGAATTGTACTTCCCGAAGCCAAAACTCACACTTAGAGAATTTCGCATACAGCTTCTCTTTACGTAGAGTTTCTAACACCTCTCTGAGATGAACATTCCTAAGAATAGAAATATATCGCTGCATCTTCATCGATTCTGTAGCTACATATTCTGGACAAAAACTAGCAATTGCTAGAAACTTCTTTGTCATTTCATCTACAGACTTTGTCGTCTGTCTCATTGCCAAGAACTCTTCGTTTATCTTATCTATACGAGCTTGTGGTGTGAATTGCTTTTCAAACAACTCTTTAAACTGGGCCCACGTCAAAGCTTCCATTTGCACTTCTCCCCTTCTCTGTAATAAGGTCGTCCACCAATCCTTAGCTGCCCCACGTAATAGATCTGAAGAATACATAACATGTTTCGTTGGTAGACATCCACTGGTACGAAAGGCTCCCTCTGTGTCTGACAACCATCGGTTACTAACAATGGGGTCTGTCACCCCTTCAAAAATTGGCGTTCCACAAGCTGAGAATTCTCTGTACGTGCATCCCTGATTTGGTTCAACTCTTGCTGGCAAGTTAATTGTTGCAGCCTATACCGCTGCATCTACACGTTGCTAGAGTAAAACCTCCATTATTCCTGACACTTGTTTCACCACTTGGTTGATTATAAAAGGAACATTGGCTTGTAAAGCCTTTCCCAATTCCGTTGCTACTGTTTCTTTAATTACACTATAATTTGGATCTTGCACTTCTTCTGTACCAGCTACCCCGGAAGGATTGCCCGTAGATTTCTTGGTCTGAATGGGAATTGCATCTGAAACATAAGTACCTCTACCCTCCTGAGGTCTACTAACCCGAGACTGTTGTGTTGGATCAGCAACGACCCCTTGAAACTATTCCATTCTGAAATTCGGAAAGCTTTAACATACAATACAATAACAACTTTATCTGTTTCACAATTAAGGTATGTAATATTATTAATACTACATCTATCCCATATTTTGATCTTGTACTATTAATACATACTATACTGTCACGTATTACCCCTCACTTGATCCACAAGGTATCACCATGACAATACCAAGCTCAACTGCATATCACATGTTCTTCACATACACTGGCTGGGTGCTGTAAGAAACATATTATATACAATTGTTCTTGTGGCCGTCATAGAACACCCCGATTCACAAGCTTAGGTCACGTATGGCAAACTAACTGCACACACATAACATTGCTACTCATGCTCAAACTGTAGAACAATTAACTAATCATAAACTTTCTACTAATATACTCACTAGGGTTACTGCCCCAGGGATAGCTCCTCTTGACCTCAAAACCACGGTTTAAGTTTAGACATCACACTCGTTTGTGCCCAAATCCCTCAAACCTTGGCGCTAATACCAAGTTATAACACCACTTTTTCAAAAAAGCTATTAAACATATTATATAGCTATTAGCACCCAAAAAGGATCGAAGTTTTACAAAATACTATCACTATTTACAATGGTGCTAATATGTTTATCAAAAGTAGTCTTTAAAACGTTTCTGAAAACAAAACCAGGAGTTATCCAGTCTATCAAACCACTGGGGCCTTCCCCTTGCCAGACGCACCTGCATGCACAAAATACTAAAAATAAGCTAACGCTTAGTGAGTATACTACTGGAATAATAAACAAAGCATAAAGGCTAAATCTCTTTAGGATGTCTCACATCCCGATCTGAAATCTGCAAGACTATTCTAAATCTGTTATCTGGTCCCGGAGTATACTATACTAAGTATAAGTAACCCCTGACACTTACTTGGGTATAAGAATCTCAATATACCCCATCTATGTCTACAATGCAATAATATCACATAACTAACTCACAGATTGTGCAATTAATATAAACACGTGTGCTAATCTGATTAAAGGTAAGTACACTCACCTTGGCAGCAAGTTTACAGCTATTCTCTAACATAGAAACGTCAACTATTATTGCCTACAAGCAATAAACAACACTACATAAATATCTGCACTCAACTACGAAAGATACTTGTCAAAACTCTAAACTGAATCTAGACGACTGCTTGCGACCGCAAGCACTAAGTCATGCGACCGCAAGGGTCTTTGACCACCTCCTTACGATCGTAAGGGAAACCCTATGCGATCGCAAGGGTCCTATCCAAAACAACATGCTTACTACGCTTGCAAGGAAAATTCTCAGCTTGCTTACGACCGCAAGCTATGTACTTGCGATAGTAAACTTAATTCCTTCGTCCGTAGACGGTAATCACACGAAACACACCCTTACGATCGCAAGTAACCCTGCTTGCGGTCGCAAGGGGCAAAAACAAATCAAAACACTGAAAAACTGCCTTGCGATCGCAAGGGTTAAACCATGCGATCGCATGGACAGTCGGTACAGCAAGGTTTCTATCCTGTTCGTGAACAGCAGCCGAAATCTACCTTTTAAACACCAAAATCTTGAATAAACTCAAATCAAACATACACACAAGTTCTATATCATTATTACCAACTTTCTAACATAAAACTTGAGACAAAACAACACTAAAATACATTAAACCAAACTAGAAACAAGGATTCAACCCATGAATCCATTTCTTGACTTCACACTTCAAATAAATTAGAAGAACACATACCTTTATGCTACTGAATCACTATCTGATTGAATTCCAGTGCTAACTCTCACTTTAAAACTTGAAATCAGAAAACTATAGAACTAAGTGTATGTGTCGTGAAAGGGTTCTTGGTTCATGTTGGTTTGACCACTATGGAGTCAAATAAGACTTCATATATATCTATACTTTTAGAAATGACACTAATGGTCCCTGTACTTCTCAAGTTTCTGAATTGGCAAAACTAACCCCTTAACTTGTAAACAATTAACACTCAACACTTAAAGACAACTAATCAAACACAAGAACACTTAGTATTTAAATTAAATTAAACACATAACAAGAATTTATCAAACCTTGGGGCGTTACATATATAAGAATATAGACTGTCTCACAAAAATATATAATAGATGGATAATTAACAAAATTTTAATATATAGCAATGCAAAGATATTTAAATTAGTGTGATTTGATATTTAATAAAGAAAGTGAATTAAATTAAACTTAATACTACATATATTGATTTGAATTTAAATTAATATAGTTTTTTAAATTTAAGTAATAATTTAATATTTTATCTTATCTCATATTAAAATTAAATTTAAATAATTCTATATTCATTTAAAGTTAAAAATAGGTTTTAAGTTTAACCAATTAAAGTAAAAGTTGAGTTTTAATTTTGATAAAAATGAATGGTTAAGATTTAATTTTTATTAAATGAATGGTTAGGTTTTTTAATTAAATTGATAAATGTTAGTCTTTTATATATATGAAAAGATTAGACATTATTTATACAACGTAATGAGTATAAAAGAAATCCTAATAATTGTCTCTGATATATTTTGGCTCATACTTGTAGTTAGACCGGATCATTTTATACTACTTTAATCATATTTTATCCCTGTTATTTATTAATGAAAGTTTAAACATATTAGAACTTTAAAATATAAGCTAGAAAAAACCTTTCTTAAAATCTAATGGATTAAACTTTTAATGTTATATAGAAGTAAGAGGACCAAATAATAAAGAGAGGTTTATAATATTTACTAAATCCTTCTATTTATTTGTCAAAAATAATTATTAAAATAAGTTAAAAGAGACCATAAGGAGTAAGAATTAATAAATTTTTCAATAGGAGGATGACGTATCATGATTTTGTAAAAATAAATAATAAATTTTAATAATAAATTTACTCTGTCGTGTAATTTTCTTATCATATTTTCAAGGAACAAAAGTAGAAAATAATTATTTCCCTGGGAAGAGCATAATCCTCTTTTATACTTTTTCTGCCTTTCTTTATCCTATCTCTCTTTTCAGGCTTTATATATTCTTCACTTCCCTCTTTTATTTTATTTTTTCCCCTTCTAATTTTGCTATTGATTTTTTTTCTTCTTTTTTGAAAATCCACTTTAGCATAAGATTAATACTAAATCTAGTTATACATCAACCTTTTGTTCTAAAATTTAGGATTTTCCCGGGGTGTTGTTAATATAGTCGCATAATCACAATACAATTCTCAATACATATGAAATCATGTTTACACACATAAAACATATTATAGGCTTCATCCTAACGTGTGAATTATAGGAGTGTAATTATCCTTTCCTTTTTTAACATTTGATCTTTAATAAAGAAAATAATATGTATATTTTAGACATTATGTTAGCTATGTTATGTTAAAACAAAATAAATGAATTAAAAGTCAAAATTCACATTAAATAAGATTTGCTTCTTTACACCTTGATGCACCGTAAATCTTTACACTCGATTACACATTTTACCATATGAGTACCCGGTGTGGAACAGAGGGTTGCTAGGGGGTCGGAGCCACTGCGTTGTAGTCTAAAACCTAGCCACACACCACCGCACCGTGGTGGCGGCAATGGGGGTGGTAACCACGTGGGGGGGGGGGGGGGGGGGGGGGGGCGAGGCGGTGGTGGTTCAAAGCAACCGACTCTCTTTTTTTGTAATGCCTACCATCCTATCTTTCTTTCTTTTCCCTTTTTCGTTTGTTTTTTGGGGGCAAGGCGGTGGTAGGCCAAAGCAGTAAACTCCCTATTTGTGTACTGCTTTTTGTCCATTCTTTCTTTCTTTTTATTTTTTTTTTTGTTTATTTTTTGTGAGTCTTGGAATTTGGTGTGGTTAGAATTGATCACTAGAAAGCTGATGTGACAATATGGTGATGTGGTGGAAAGTAAGGGTGACAAACACTCTAAATAAAATTAAGAATTAACAAGTCACAAACCAAATTTCAACCAATGTTACATTATGTATATATGCTCACTCTAAGGAGCAGTTTGGTTGGAAGGTTTTCTTAGGATCCTAAATAATTTCCAATTCTAATAAAATTTCATGTTTGGTTCATTATTTAGGAGAGAAATTGGAATTTTTGATAGAAAATATTTAGACAAATGAAGGAAAGTAAAATTCTTCCATCTACCAATAGAATTAAGATTCCTTTATCTACTCACCTATTTCACTCTCTCTCATCACCATCAACCACATATTTCATTCCCCCTCTCACCCTCGACGATGGTAGGGTGGTCCTCACTGTTGTTGATGGTTGTGGGGAGGTAGTGACCGTGAACGGCAACGGAGATCGGGAGATGGCAACCAACAAGCAACCAACGGTATTTGTCTTGTCTTCGTCTTCTGTTAGTCAACCAACGACAACGATTATGGTTTCCAATTCCTTCATCTTATGTTCGACCTGACCATCAACTTGATATATTTGTATGCATATCGGGCGAAACCTGATGTCAAGTCCAACGTCATAGGGCACTCAAGGGTCACACTTGTGAGGACCTATAATCCGAGAAGTAATGCAACCACACTAGGGAGAACGGATTTATAACTAGTTAGTTATAAATTAGAAATCGTAAGTTATGGTTTTAACTTACCTAGGAGAGAAAATATCAAGTTATTTAATTAACAAGAAAATATATATTTATTAGTTAATAAATATATATTGTTAATTAATATTCAAGATTAATATTTTAAGTATAAATTATTAGTTTTGAATAAGGTTTAATAATAAAAGGAAATTAAAAAGGAAAAATAATAAATATAAATAATATATATGTTCGTCCGTATATGTCTAGACATATATATATATATATATATATATATATATATATATATATATATATATATATATATATATATATATATATATATATATATAAAATTTTATTTTCTATTTTAATTATTATTATCAATTAAGATAACTTGATGATTAAGTTTTTTTAATTCAAGAAAAGAAAATGCTTTAAAGTTTCTTAAAACTAATCTTAATCCTATTTAATATAAATAGTGGATAATGTTTATGAATTAAAGGTTAATAAACAATTCTAAAGTATTAGAATCACAACTATCTCCTCTCCTCTCCCTCTAGTCGTCGGCCCAAGAGCACCAACAAAACCGAGGTCGGTTTTGTTGAGTTCGAGTCACGGTTCCTGTGTGGTGATTGAAATCATTTATAGCGGGTCTCGTCTTGCCTCATCACGGATGGACTTGGCTTGAGCACCCTACGGTAAACTAAAGGAATAAACATCTAAACTTATGTTTTTTATTATGAATGTTCTTGTTATAGATATATGGATGTTCATGTACTCGATGATATATACATACATATTCTTGGATGTTTTGTAATTAAACTTAGATCCTAACCCCTTCGGATTTAGGGGTGTTAATCCTCAAAATTCCGCCTTTGTGAGGCTTAACCAGTTCATCTTCGTGTCGGTGCAAACTAGTCGTGTTTGGTTCAGGGTGACTCGGGGAGGTGATTAAAACCCTTCACAACTAGCAAGCAACCTACGGGAGGTGACGACAATTAGGGTTAGGGAGCCAAGTAGGTGACGACGATTAGGGCTCCATGTTGTCTCATCTTTGTATCCTTCTGGTTCACCTCTTCCCGTGTTCGATTAAGGCTTCTGTTAGTGCAATCAAAAGTTTAAATATTTAAATATATATATATATATATATATATATATATATATATATATATATATATATATATATATATATATATATATATATATATATATATATATATATGGTTTTGATGATGCAATTTTAATAATAAAATAAAAAGATAAATCCAAGTTAATATGAAAATAATAAGTCAAGCGATGAAGGAGGTCTTGAGTTTTTAATTGAAACAAGCAACATATTATCCAAATCTATCAATATTGTGAACTAAGAGGCAAAAGAAAAAATACAGGAGCCTCACGGTCGAACCACGGTCGATACCGTGCATCGACCGTCGGCACACTGGAAAGTTGAGAAATTTGAAAAATGCAATATTGTCTCTCGTTCTTCCATATATATGCCTAAGGTTACAGGTTATAAACAAATGATAAATTCTTATACTCCATCCTCAAGGCATGAACTTTGTTTCAAGAGACCTAAATCAAAAGTGTATCAAAGATCAAGATGTTCTCATAAAACAATTGATTCTATGAACACTTGGTATTATAAAGGTTTCAAGATAACACAAAGATGGATCAAGGTAGGTATCTTTGATACTAACAATCCCGGACCCATGAAAAGATGGGTACCACACACATGAAAAATGTTTAAGTTGTAGGTTACATTGGAGGATGAATATCATTCATGATGCAACTTGAAATATTGTGTGGATGAAAGACTTGGATAACAAATCATCAAGAATAACGTTCTTGAACTACATTTATGAAACAAAATCAAGATAAGTTTCTCATTCACTTATCAAAGTTTTATATGTTAACATCTATGTGTTGAAAGTGCCATGAGAACATATGTGTAGTTACTTGATATATTTAATTGTGTTTATTATTATATCTAGAATTTTATTAAAACTTGGTATGATATAAAAATAAATAAAGGGTAGCAAAAACATTAATAAAAGACATGAGACAATATGTTTTATCAAACATTTTCATGAATTATTAAAATGGTTTAAAATCACACTCTGTACTAAGAATAGTATGATGATATCTTAGGAACTACTTGGACTTGGAAACTTTATAAAACACATCATTTTAATTTGAAGTTTTGATGATCATTCAAGTAGATACATATTACCAAAACTTCATTTATATGTGTAACAATTGAAAATTTTCCTAAGATATTCTAATAAAAATGTGTGTGAAATTAATCATTTAAATGTGTCATGAAAATAAAAAAGTATTGATATAAAAACTTAATCTTAAATGACTAGTATTTTATTAGTAATATAGAAGACTTAAAAATACTTATCATATTCTTGAATGTCTTGCAAAGCTCAATCCACACTCATGTGACATGCTTTTTGATTGAGTTACAAAGTTGAAATATGCGGTGCTATAATGACATATTAATTATACTCATATCATTTGGACTTGTGCTCTAAATCGTAACTTGAAGTCCGTCTTGATATATGCTAGACAAACATTAAACTATCTTGAATATCATTATATATCAAATTTGTGAAAATTGATAGTTGATTAATTGTAATAACAATTCTAGATGTATGATTTCATAAAGTTAGAATAATTAAACTACATCTAAACAAGAGTAGTTGCTTTTGAATGTGAGAAAAATTGTGCTTAAAGTTAAAAATTGCATATTGATGAACAATATTTAAAATTTGATATACCATGTACATGTTCATCATATTACCTAAGTAATCATATGCAAATGCTTAAATTTCTCACAAATCATGTTTTGGCTAAGAGTATCTAAATGATATGGAAATATATGGTATATATTTCTATATATATTGAAATGTATAATTAAATAATAAATTATTTGTCAAAAATTGATGGCTTGCTTCAAACCCATGAATTTCATTGTCATATACTTTGATTGGGTTTAAGTGATTAAAGAACCAAATTATATTTTATCATAAGTAAAATTGTCTTAGAATTGAAAAGATATCATATCACAAATTAAGACAACTTACTTTGATAAATCATAGTTGCGGACATAAATACTAAACCACTTAAGAAAGAAGTAGTTAATGCAATAAGATTTGGTTTAGAAATGATTGAACATGTTCCCTAGGAAATAAAGTTTGATTATGTGAAAACTTTCAAAATTGTGCTTCCAGAAGGTTCACGGTCGAACCACGGTCGAAGCCGTGTATGGACCGTGGATCCACTGCCCAAATGATCAAATGGAAATAAATATCGCGGTCGATGCCACGGTCGACCGTGGATCGTCCGTCGGATGTCTGACGAACTTTAACCCTATTTTGCTTATTTCTTTCTCTTCTCACCACTTTATCACCTTACCCATTATCCCCACAAAAACCCTAGCCACCATTGTTGCTTAGACACTCAAAAAGCTTAAAATTTATTACAAGAAACAAGAATTTACCTTATGATTGAAACTATGGTTGAAGCCCGGGTTGGATTCATAGTCCATCTACAAGTGAAAGTTTCTTCATTCTAGATCTCTCACTTGATTCATGAATCCTCTTCACTAAAGGTAAAATTCCTCACCATTGTTTCTTCTTTATCTTCTTAGGGTTCCACTCTACACATAAATCTAACATGAATCATGTATGAACAATTTTGTGTAATGTTTAAGTCTTGGGTTTAGGGGTAAAGAATGAAGGAAAACTAAAATGATGAAAAATGGGCTTGTGACAAAACATAACTGAGATATACATATATATATATATATTTGTTGAAAAGTTTAACAAATAAAGAAAAAGTGAATAGATGCTTCACGGTCGATACACGGTCGATACCGTGCATCGACCGTCGACCCTCTGGAGGTTTCCAAAATTCTAAATCTATCAGGTGATCCGCGGTCGAACCACGGTCGACCGTGACTTCGACCTTGACCTTGATGTTACTTTTAATAATTTTCTATTTAAGGCTCATACATAGATTTACTCTTGCTTAATACTTGTCATTCCTCACTAAATCACTTCTTCACCTATTACTTTGAAAACTCATACAAATTTTGTGGACATCATTGTAAACAAATGAATAAAAGCATGTTTATGGTACTAAAATGATATGCCTAAACCTTTGTGCATTAAATAAATTATATTACCTTGGTTTAGTGCAACAATATGCTAACATGCAACTCCATATGATGTTAAAGTTTGAATATCTTGTCTTGGGCTCAAATTCTAAGAACTTAATTCAAAAAGTCAAGACTATTAGTAAAGGTGATAAACTAATTAAATTTGCAAAGTCATAAAACGATTATTATGAAGTTAAGATAAGATTACATTAAATAAATAAGAACTTGCTTATATCTTATACACTTCACAATTCAAAGTAATCACAAACTAAAAGTTGAGTTATGACATAAGAGTTTGAAAAACCATTTTAGTCAAATATTCCATGTGTTACTTTTATAAGAGCTCATTAAGTAATTGCATACATGAAGAAATAAAAATAATTTACACAAACCTTATGCCTAAATTCTATATCTTACATGGTTTGAAAAGGTAAAATGCTTGTATGCAACTTATATGTGATATCCTATTTACATCAACAAAATATGTTACCAAAAATAACAATACACGCTAAATGATAATACTTCGGTTCATGCTTTACATATCCTTGTTCTTAATGTTATCAAATTACATATGTGATTCTTACATGAAATATCACTAAACATATGTAACATTATGATATGCCATTCATGCTCATATCATGTAATGAATTGTGGTCAAGCTACCTAACACATAGATTTTTCATATAAGATCACTATCAAAAGAGTCTTTGAAATAAGTTTGTGATGAAAGATATATGAAGATGATTACATGGTGAAGAAATATAAATTAACATATAAATTGTTGCAAGTGGTTCTCTCTTACTATCTTGTCATGGTACTTAATGAATTACTCTTTGAAATCAAGATAGTTAAAATAGATGACAAGTTATGCCTCATATAAGAAATCATGTTATTTGTCATCTTGATATATGTTTGAGTATGCCTATATACTTAAATGACTAATCTCATGTGTCACATACTTAATTTGATTATCACTTGACACATGAAACTATGTGGCATACATGCATAAATAATGATTGGAGCATTGGTATTGCATGCTTTGTACTCATGAGAACACTTTTCTCAAATCATCCTAATCTTGTTGAATATTGAATACACATAAATAAAAAACAAATTTGAATATAAGATAAAATAACAAGTAAACTTATACTTAAGCCTAGTTGATCTATCAAAAGAAGATAAACTTAAGTAATCATGAACCAAACATGTAACTATAAAATCTTTATTTGACTTGCTTGAATTTAGAAAGCTTTTGTGTACTAGTAATAATGAGAGTATATTTTAGTGAGTATATGTTGGTATAGAATTAACTCAAATATGTAATACTTGAGAAATATACATATCAATGTTGATCGTAATCATGAAAAGATCAATTCTATATCAAATTTTCTCATGATATGTTGATCTACATATACAATGCATTATTCTTTGAAGATCAAGATAATATACATGACATCATGTGCTTCATACATAAAATCAAAATAATTGTCAATTTAGTACACACATTAGTCACTTGATTAAATCATCCATTTGCTACATAATGTATATGAATAAATATCAATTAGAAATGAATAGACTAATATTGAGATAATCTCTACAATCTAGAGCTAAGAAATTTTTGATACTTAACTTAAGTTTAGAATTGTGGATTATGAATATCCCTAATATAACTTGCATATTTTAAGGGGGAGTCATCAATCACCCACATATTTGTTCTCTTCCTTACTTGCTATTATTGACATAACTCCAAGATAATGATTCATAAGCCTCTCTTGATTTCTAATTGCATATATATGATCCTAATCAAATTAAGTTTCTACATATATTTGCCTATCTTGCACTTGTGTTTTGCCTTGTCTATTTTTTTATGTGCTAGCTCAAATGGATCATAAATCAAGGGGGAGCTTTGATCAAGGGGGAGCTTCATGTGATTAATCCAAAGGGGGAGGATGATGTTCCTTTTTGATTTGACAAAAGGGGGAGAAGAATATAGCTATGCAACATTGTGAACATGAATAATTTTGTGTAGCAATCTTAATTAAATGTTCCATATTTTGTCATCATCAAAATGGGGGAGATTGTTGGTGCATACATGGTCATACATTTAAAAGTGCACTCCTTGTTTTGATGATGATAAAAATATACACATGTGATACTATTGCTTATCAAAATTATTCATATGTTCATATCTATATTCTTAAAGAAAATTAACAAGCCTCAAATTGATGATCAAGTGAAGTACAAACAAGTAAAAGAATTTAACTCAACAAGATATGAAGAAAACAAGTTTTGAAGAAAGCATAAAGTGTTCACGGTCGATCCCACGGTCGACCGTGTATCAACCGTCACTGCACAGCTCACTATTTTTTAAACATTGTTCCTCTTGAAGCCAACCGAACGCGTACTCAACAAGTGAAGATGACATCTTCAAAGCTGATGACGAAGATATCTACAAACAAGAGGTTGAAATATATGAGCTTACAATTAAACAAGTTTAAGTTTTTATAAAATTATTTTTATAAAAACTTCTATAAAAATTAACAAACTTTTTATAAAAATCACAAGCTTGGTTAAATAAGTACAAGACTTCTTATTTTGGCAAATACTAAACACAATCTTTCTATGAAACAATACAACACCAAATTTAGGAAAAGGAATCTTTCAAAGAAGTAAAAGTCCAACATGCTTTATGCATTTGACTTCTAAAATTCCTATTTGGTGTTTAAATTCAAACATAAGAAGTATGGCACCAACCCAACTTTTCTAGGACTTCTTTTCAGTGCATTTTAATGGTAAAAATGGGTTGTGTATGGTTTTGGTAAAAGGCCAACGTCTATATTTGAAAGACTCAAAAAGTTCCATTAGGCCGACGGTTGAAGCCACGGTCGACCGTGGACTGTCTGGACACTTTTTGAACTTTCACCTTTTTCCTTATTTAAACCAACTCAAGTCTTGTGATTTCACTAAGCTCTTGCAATCTGAAATATGGAGAAAATATACAAGATCTTGTAAGCTCATATACTTTGATATTATTCAATCTTTCAAGATCAAGATCCAAGCAAGAGTGAAAGCCATCAAAGTTCAAACACTACTTCTACATTATATATCATTTGTAATAGTGTAAGGATCAACTCTAGCCTTCCAAATTAGAGTGAAGTAAGGATCATCTCTAGCCTTTAGAATTAGAGAGAAGTAAGGATCAACTCTAGCCTTTAGAATTAGAGTGAAGCAAGGTTATCTTTACCTTACTTGCAAGTTTGAAGTGTTAATTCTTGCAAGTGAAAAAGAGAAGTGTAAAAGGTTTATCTCTACCTTCAAAGAGAGAAGCTAGTGGAGCAAACTCTTGGTGGGTGAGGCCAAGGAGTGGATGTAGTGCAAGTTTGTTAACACTTGCATGAACCACTATAAATCTCTTGTCTACTAATTGGTGATATCTCTCTACCCTTACTCTCTTTATTTCAAGTATATATATTTGTTGTGTTATAAACTTCAAGAAAAATCTTCTTAACACAACTTACAATTTTTATAAGTGTAAAAATTGGTAAACTAAGTTAAAGAACCTATTCACCCCCCCCCCCCCCCCTCTAGGTTCCAACACTATTCATAAAAGAAACTGGGTGTATGTGTAGCGTGGATATGGACTTAGACCAAATTGTAAATTAGAGACCAAAATCATAAAATGAAGTAAGCTTGCCGGAGAAGGAAGAATTGGTGATTGATGATCTATAGGGGAATAAGAGAAAGAGTATTTTAAACTTAAAATAAGAAATAGCAAGCACAAACCAAAAAATCGAAGACTAAAAACTCAATCATGAGTAATAACCATATGCACAAATTGAATGTAAAACAAAGTCGCAAATCATACTCAATCACGAGTCACAACGCATTGTCGGTAACTAGGTTAGTTGTTGATGGAAGTGATAGAGTGAGAAGTTGGCGATAGAGATGACCACAGTGCAATGTCTTAAAATCTAGCCTTTTAGTGGCCAAGTATGATGAGTGGCTCATAGGTCAATTGGACAAATCACTGGGTCAATCTAATTTTCGGTATATACAAAAAGTTATTGTGTTTGCGTGTATAAAGTTCATTAGAGAACCATTATTATAGCAAGAACCAGTCATAGTACTTTATTTGGTAAGTGTAATTCATGGATGGAGAACATGTGGTTAGAGTGTGGCAAGTTGCATTGAATGAATTAATATGTGAGCAACTGAACAGAAGGTGGGCTAATATGACGGCTGAGATTGTTTTTTGTTGTTCTCGCTATAAAAATAGTTCTCAAATGAACTCCCCCCCCCACCCACACACATATACATTTATATACATATATATCATGTGTATATATATAGGAAAAAGTTCATGCGAGAACCATTCTTAGCACGAGAACCGCGAGAACCAATCTGAGCCGTCCAACTCACCCTCCTTCAATGTCATTGTCCACCCATAAATTCCTCACATGCACCCTGCCACACTCTATCCCTCCATGCTCACCATCCATTATACTTCCCATATCTAAGGAACGGCCGAGATTGGTTCTCGCGGTTCTCGCACTAACAACGGTTCTCGCATGAACCCTCCCCTATATATATATATATATATATATATATATATATATGTGTGTGTGTGTGTGTGTGTGTTTTGTGCTTTTTTTGGACAACATATATACATATGTATGTATCAATCTTGTGTTTGAAAGCTCAGGTTTTTGTGAGTTCTTCGATTTATTATTATTTCAAATCCTCTTATTCACTTAATCAATATAAAAAAACAAAAATGTGTTAAAAGATCCATAACCGGGTCAAAAGCGGGTTTAAAGGGACCGGGATCGAAAACCCGGCCAGTTCAATATGGTTCAAAAGAAAGATATAAACCTAACCATTGTGGAACCACTTCTTGACCGATTCATGGTCAAATGCTTCAACCAACCAAGTTAGCCCGTATTCTAAAACGCTATCACAATAATGAAGGAGAGAGAAAGAGAGATAAATGTATGTTGTTAGAAAATGGAGATGTCTGTTTAAAGATGATATGTGGTCTATAGAGAGATTTATAAAAAGAGAAAGAGATTTATTTATGGTTATTTAATTTAATTTTTTAGTCAAATTAAAAATTAATTAGCAATAGAAATCAATAATAAATAAATATTTAGTAATAGAAAATCAATCAAAAATTATAAAATAATAAGAAAAGAATATTATCATCATTTCAAATTGACAAAAGACCGAAGACGCCAAATTATTTTGATACAAATAGAATAAACACATAAAATTATAATATCATACATTTATCAGGGAAAAAACATTTATGTATTATATACCGAGAAACAGGCAAAATAAACATATGGTGGCTGTGGCGCAGTGGTAAGACATTTTTCTTACCCTGCAGCCTTGTGTTCGAAACCTGTCAGTGTAAAATTTTGATATTTTTTTGGCTGCTTTGACTTTATTTTACCTTTGTATTTTTTAATCCTCTTGGCCTATTTTAGTTTCTAATGTTTAAAAAAACGTTGATTCCAAATGTTTTTTCTCTTTTTAATTTTTTAACTCTTTTTTTAACTTATATTTTCTTAAAACATCATGTCTACCTTCTTTTTATTTTCTTTTGCTTAATGTAAATTTCATATATATGTTTTTTTTATAATTTTATGTAAACAATAATTAATATATTTATTTATTTAAGAGTTTTGATTAAGATTAAAAATAATTTAAACTCTATTTTAATTAAAGTCCTAAACTTTTTTAATATTTTAATATTAAAGCTTACACTTATTTTGTTGAGCCCCGTCTCAAGAAGTTGTGTGTTCAAATCCCGTTGTGAACAATAAAATAAATTTAGGAGTAGACATAAATGTTTGCTTTCAAAAAAAAGTAGTGAAATAAGCTCTTATTGTTTATATATTTTACATAGTTTTAAGATATACGAAAGATAAATTACTTTTAAAAAATTTAAGTGAGTTAATTGTTTTAAGTTTTAAATCTAAATTTAATTTATCATATTTGCGTAAGTGATTTAAACTTATTTTTTGTTTTTAGTAAATAATAGTAGATGTATAATTTAATCAAACTCGATTAAAAAGTAATCACTCCCGACGAGAAGCGTGGACAAACCAACCACTAGTTTACCACTACGACTTATAATTAAATCCACAATTTTAAACAAAGGATACTAAATTATATATATTCATATACAAAAGCAACATTTATAGACCACCTGCATGCTGTGAAACGTAAAGTACAATTATCGTTCTTTATATAGAAATAAAAAATCTTTAACTTCTGGACTCAATGATATTCTCTTTAGTGCTCATAATTTTATTCGAGTGTTTTAAACTTTTTATGAGATTAATTATTGAACCATCACTGGTAAACGAAAGAGTGATTATCTTTTTATCTATTTTTCTAGTTTATCTCTCTGTCTATTTAATATTTAACGTGCGTAATACACTACTAATTCACTTTTTTATATCATTCATTAATTAAAAAATAATAATTATTTCTTGAATACATAGCAATAAAAAATAGAAGAATAATTATTTCTTGAATTTTGATAATCATGACCGTGGATAATAATAAATATAAGTTAGTTTTAGTTTTTTAAAAATAATAATCTTGTTTTACGTATAATATTAAAAACTAATTAAAATATAATTATGAAATAGGAAAAGTTAATTATAAATATACAAGTTATTATCTCCATTTTTTAAAAATTAAACTACCTTTTTGCAATTATGAACCGACTTTAGAACTTGGTTACCTTCCTTCTTATTTCTTTTAATGAAATAACTTAAAAATATATTTCCTCCAAATACTTTATTATGTCCATCTAATCCGAGTGCGTCAGAACCTTTATCTTTTCAGTAACATTATATTTAAATTCGTATTTTTTTAAAAGTATAAACATAATTTATTTATACCAGACCCCAACTTTTTTATACCTTTTTTTCTTACAAAATGATGAGAATTTACATGTCACACAAAACGACAAACCACCAAGTTTGCCAAACACCCCCTACTACCACGCCTACACCAAGTGGCAACACCTACCACCCAAGAGCCCACATTTTTCCGTACACCCGCCCGCACCTGATCACACCTTTTACACTAGTGTAGAACAAGCTGAAGTCTTTGGGTCCCACATGGCTGGGACCAAGTACTTTCGCCCGTTTAGCCCGTGCGCATTATAGCTTGCTCCCGTCGTCTTATCTACTAAAACATTACCCGCGTAACCCGGGTACGCACCCGACCCGAAAACACCAGTGCAAGCCGAAACCGCCTCTAACGGCGCCGTCGCCGGCCCCTGAAAGTAACCTTGGTTAAACGGATTCGTAACGGCACCGGCCAACACCGTCGCTATGTTGATCACCATCCCGTCGACACCAACGTCACCGTTCGGAGAAACCAACGGCGGCGACTGCGGGCCGTAAATCGGTTGATGAAACGGCCACGCACACTGACCGGGACACTGCGTTTCTGAATTTCCGACCCATGCGTACGCCACTCTGGGTTTCGCCTTCGTCGACCCGTGGGTCCCGCACCGGCTCATGCAAAACCCTTCAACACCAACTTCTTTCGCCGTCAACACGACGTTAATGGAGTTCGGTTGGGCGACTTTCGTCGCTAAATACTGGATTTGGTAGTTCTTTAGAAGTTTCCCCAAAGAGTAATTCTCGTCGATGATCTGTTTCCCGACCACCGTCGCGGATGATCCGTTATGATACTTCTCCGTGGTCTTCCACCACGATGAGACGGAGGGTAGTGGCGGCGCCGCTGCCTTCCGCCCCTTGACTGTGTTAAAAGACTGAATGAAATCGACGATTATTGAGCGTTGAGTGGGTGTAAACTTGCCGTACCAAACGAGATTAACGGTAAGCGGACCTTTTAAAAGCACGCCGTTGTGGTATGTGAGGACGAGAGGCGATTGGGTCACGAGCGCAGAGAAAGATTTCTGCAAAACAGAGCATGTGAGGAAGAAGAAGATGAGGGTGGCAAGATGGTAATTAGAAGCCATGAGAAGGGTAAAATTGGGAAAGTAGGAAAGGATGGGAGCTAGTGAATTGAGGGGGAAGTGGGGTTGTGTTTATATAATGGAGACAGGTGTGGGAGTGGCCATGAGTAGAGTGACACGTGCAAGAAGGTGATTGGAGGGAGTGGGACAAAGCCAGGCTGTAAGGTTCTGTGAATGACGTGGCAAGGGTTAAGTGTTGATAATGACATGGCAAATTAAAAGCATGGATGCGTGTAAGGCGTAAGGATGATTGTGATGTACGTATCAATGTATTTCAATGTTGATTTGACTCCCATCTGATCTTACGTTTATGTTTTTTAAAATCAATTATATATGGAAGAAGATATGCGCATAATAAAATTGGTTATTATTAATAATTTTATGCATTACCAATCTATATTATGTGTAATAAATATTTATATATTGTTGTATATAACTAAAAATTATTGTATATGAATCAACTTTAATTATATACTTGAAAAATCACAACAACCAACCCAATCCTGCTGCAGGGGTATGAGGGAGGGATAATGTAGACAATCATACATCTATCCGTAAGTAGAGATTGCTTTCTGAAAAATACTTCCAGATATACTTGAAAAATAGAAATAATATATTTTCATACTTTTTTTTATATTATCCCCATACTCACTTATTAAGATAAGTGTCAAAATTAATAAATTATATGAGGAAAAATAGTGTATTAAACATTAAATAGATAAGACGGTGAAGTAGAAGCAATTTATTTCTCATTATTACTTATATCTACACTATCTATAAGATATTTTTAGAATTTTATTACTGAAATTTCCTATGTAATTGTCAAATTTGATTTATCATGTTTTTTTTTTTTATAAAAAAGAGAGTGTTTCTTATAAATAGATCAATTTTTGGCTTAAAATAAATGATTCACTTTTTGTGTATATGAGAGATAATGGGTCATGCTAATTACAACATTAGAAAATCTTAAAATTTCATTACACTTCACGATATAGGTTGATTTTCTTTGTATCTTTAAAAATATAAAATAACTTTTTTATGAGATGTGTATGAATGTATAACGTGTGTTAACAGTGTAATGAGAGAGAGAGAGTTTTAATAATAATAACCACAATATCATATATATTTGATGTGACATGTGTAAGAGTGAGTTTGAAGTATCGAAAAATCTTAATTATATCACAAGTATTGAAGTAAATCACTAAATAATAATAAATATGAGAGATTACATGAAAAAGAACACATAATATTTAGAATATTGACATACAGATGGAAATTAAAATAAATTAGATTGTTTATATATACTTATAGGGTATTACATAATATACCTTATACTATTATTATTAGGGAAAATTGCGCGAAAATACAACAAACTATAGCGAAATTACCATTGTATACAACCAACTTCATTTTTTATCAAAAAATACAAACAAGTTTCATTTTTGCGTCATTGTATACATTTAACCTGTGATACCAGGTTACCAACCGGTTTCTCCCTTATTCTTTTTTTATTTTTAAATTAATGTAATTAAAAAATAGTTATTGTTATTCAACTTTGACATGTTCTTCTTTCAGATTCAATCAAAAGGGGTGTTGATGAAAGATGAAAGGGGTGTTGATGATGAAGATGAAAAGAAGAACCTTCAGATCTGCTATTCTGCAAAGCAAAGCAAACCTTCAGATCTGCTTTACACCACCGCCGCTTTACACCACCACAAGCCACCGCCGCCTGCGATTTAGGGTTTTCAACAACCACCGCCGCTTTACACCACCACAAGTCGCCGCCGCCGCCTGCGATTTAGGGTTTATCAACTACCACCGCCGCTTTACACCACCATAACCCGCCGCCGCCTGCGATTTAGGGTTTTTAACAACCACCGCAGCTTTACACCACCACAAGCCTTCATTCCACGTTAAGTCTTCATGTGTAAGTTTTTTGTCAAGTTCTGGTACATATTCGAAGGTATCTCTCTCTCTCTCTCTCTCTCTCTTCATTCCAGAACTAAGGGTTTTGTATCTCTCTCTCTCTCTCTCGCATTTAGGGTTTTCTGGTACATAGTCGTGTAACGCCGGGTTTTCTCGAAAATCGTGACTGCTTTTTTTTTTCAAACAATCGCAGCGGAAATCATCATTATTAAATACCGTGACGGAAAAAATCCATTCAAACCGTTAAGAGAAAACACGACATTACTATCTTACAAAATCATTTCATATTTAATACAAGTCGGTAACGGTCTACAAATAACCTTCTAACTACCCAACATAGCTTCCCGTCTCACCGAGCAACTCCAAGCACCTACACGAGTACCAGACACCATTTCAAAAGAACAAGTGTCAGCTTACGCCTCGTGAGTCAACAGTAAGCTTAGAATATAAAGCATTATATTAAAACACCGATTAAAATCATAGTTAGGTATTAAATCAATTACCCAACCCGACCCGTTTGCGTACTTGACCCAGAACCTCAGCCCGCAATCATATAACACCGAATCGTCAAGTACATGAGATCACATGATTATAAACCATATCAATCAAATAATCGTTCAAGCCGAATCAACCGTAACAAACCAAGAAATATCATTATCATATCTTTCGCACTATTTCATATCAACCATTTTATAATAATCATTCTTTATAAATCAATTGTTATCAGCCGTCATTAAATCATACCAACCGTCATTAAATCATATCAACCGTCATTAACAACCGTATGTTCTTAGAGTTTACCTAGTTGGTGTCTAATTCCCTCTAAGAAAACCCCAGTTCACTACTCGCGTGACTTAGCCGACTCGTGCACCGAATGGGTAGCTACTCCCTTCTGTACACGAACCCCTAAGAACCCGACCGCTTTCGCTGCTCCGACTGCGCGAGGTTTAACCGTATAGGTATTTCGCGTTGTCGTTTAGTGTGCAAGTACAAACGGAGGCAACCGTCCATCTCCTCCTCACACACTCGTGATGTTCTGCATATGACCCAAACCGTAGTCAAACATCACTCCAGTACGAGCCGGTAAGGACCCATACCACTTGCCACCAAAGCCCTCTAGAAGACCCGGTGACCCGTCTGGCTAGCACTTTTATCCTAGAAGGCATCAACTACCTACTAGGCTCGTAACTTGTCATCAAGGAGGAACTACCCCTGCCCTCTAAGGAAACAAACATTTAATCATAATATTCGTTCGTTGATTAATCATACCAGTTCATACGTAAATCATTCTCATAATCGTATCATCATGATCATCAATCATATCCTAATTACGGACAATAACAATCACGTTCATGTTCAAGTATTCATATCATATCTCATATCATTCATATACCATTCAATCACGTAATCATATAATCATGTATACATCAAGTTCATATATAAATATACGTGTGTATATATATAAAAATATATTTGTTTTTACGTAGCGAGTAATTAAGTTCCCTTGTCGGTAAGTATTTATAAAAATGTATTTTGTCTTGGCACTCGGTTTTAAAAACCTGATGAACTCACCTTGAGAGTCGAAGCCGAGCGAACCACCGTCAAAATTTACCAAGCACCCTAAACGATAGATGAGTTCTAATAAACAATCAACTAACGAAAACCGACACGAAGATAATAAATTACAAATCTACTCTAAGTTGCGGTTACAATTCATGTCCTCCAAATACAATTGCTCGCAAATCATGTCCACCAAATACAATTGCAATTGTAATTAGTCCTTATAACTAATAGTATTTTCATTCCCAGCAAAGAATTGTACTTTATCATCACAATTTAACTCTTGCATCAATCAATATTAATTTACTTAGAAGGGAAATTGTAGTTTATAATAATATGCAATTGTATTTCATTAGCCATCTTAAATCAAACACCATCTGCCATGTTTGGATTAGCAATTTCCAGAACTAAAACTAAGAGTAGCACACGTGCAGGCCCTACATACACCCTATGTGATTTTTAAATTCTTAACAAGGATCAATTTATATCACAAGCTTGAACTCTTAATATAAATTCCCAAAGCTAAAAGAAAACCTTATCTTAAGAGCACATTGAAAACTACAATATACATACATATCAGATTGAATACCTCAAGTTTTTAACCTGCAAAGAAGCCGACGCAAACCAGTTCCAAATCATCATTGCTGTATCAAAATTTGTGATTAACACTTATGATTCATACACTAATGTTCTAGGAAAACCATCGAAGTACAACCCCAAGTACCAATTTAAGAATTAAACTTCATGAAACCCATCAATTTCATGCCTTAAAAAGATAACCGAATCTAACAACCCCACAAGAATACTCGTCGAACAATTACAGCCGCAGAACCCAAAAATTAACTCTTAATTAACCATTGAAAATCTTACTAGAGTCTTATAGTAGAAGATTAAAGATCAAAGAAACTTACTTGATGGTTTTCTATGCCAAAAATCGAAATCGGGATGAAGGCTTCCTAACTCTGTTTGTGTTTGACGTCGAGAGCAAGCAGGGAACTAAAAACAACAGCCGACTTGTATTTTAATTAGAATTAAACCCTAATATCCTCCTTTAAATACTTAATCTCCTAGTATAAGTTTACTCCTAATCACCTTAAGTTTCTCTTTTAATCATCCTAGACCCCTTCAAGTTTATCCTTTGTTTAAATCTAAAAAAAATATTACTAAACCCCAAGTATGATCCACAACCGTCTTTATTTTATATATAACTAATCTAACGTGTCACCAAAAGATACATATTTTATTAGAATATTCGTGAGTATTTATAATAAATCGTTATTCAAATCATGTTTACTTATTTTAAATTAAACCCTAAACCCTAAACCCTAAACCCTAAACCCTAAACCGGCCGGAGAGTGGCCTGAAAGGATTGAGAGGCGGTGGTGGTGGGTTGAAGGTGAAGAATACCTTGAAGAACACCAAGAACATATGAATATCTTAATTAAAAAAATTCAAAAAAAAAAAGAAATTACTGGTAACTTGATAATCAGGGTTGAAGGTGAAGAATACCTTGATAATCAGGTTACCAGTTGCATACAATGACGCAAAAATGAAACTTGTTTGTATTTTTTTGATAAAAATGAAGTTGGTTGTATACAATGGTAATTGCGCTATAGTTTGTTGTATTTTTGCGCAATTTGCACTTATTATTATTACTAGATTAATTCCAGTGTGATATACGGGTTTTTCAAAAAAGATAAGTATTAAAATTAATAGAGAATATCAAATAATTATAAAAAACGAATTAATAATTCACATTGGTTAAGGTAAAATACCCTCGTAATACACGAGTTTGTTTAAAAAATAATAAATGTTAAAAATTAATAAAAATATTAAATATTATAAAACGCGAAAGATTTGAGAATTCAAGAAAAAAGACGAAATATGTCATTACCAAAAGTAGCGATGGAATCGTCGACGCAAGAAATCTAACGTGATAATAAAAACATGGTATTGTATTTTTTGTATAAGTTGTCGATTATTATCGTTACAATTATAAACTATTAAATTTAAATTTTAAAATTAAGTGTTACTTAAATATTAAAATTAAAATCAAACTATTTAATATACAACACATGGTAAATACGATTAAACATTAATTTAATTGTTATATTAAATATTATAATTTAATTTAGGTTATATTTATCTTTATTCACATATTATTAGATTGACTCTAAAAAGTCAAAATCAAAATTTTAAACTTACAAGAATGAACGGCTAAGATTAAATATTTTACTAAATGAAAGTTCAAGATCATTTAATAATTTTTTTCTAATTAGTCTTTTATATATATTAGAAGATTATTATTATTATTATTATTATATAGTTATTATTATTATTATTAATATTATTATTATTATTATTATTATTATTATTATTATTATTATTATTATTATTATTATTATTATTATTATTATTATAACAAACTTAACTAAAATAGTTAATATACACAATTTAGAATTTAACATCGGCCTCTTTATAAAGTAAAGAAAATTGACCTTTTGGTATACATAAAAAACTTTTTAAACAAGCACTTATAAGTGTATACAATTATATACTTAATAAAAAAATCAAAATTATCTAACTTAAAATACAAACCATGAAAATGAAACGTTTTAAATACACGTGAAAACTATCAACGTCATAATAATTCCAAGTATAATAAAATACACCATTAATTATAGATGTCGACAAAGGAGGTAATTTACATTATGAAATTTTCTAAAAATTAATTATCTTCTAATCTTCTAATATATATAAAAGACAAATTAGAAAAAAATTATTAGATAATCTTAACATTTCATTTAGTAAAATATGTAATCTTAGCCGCTCATTCTTATAATTTTAAAATTTTGATTTTGACTTTTTAAAGTCAAACTAATGTGACTAATTAATATGAATTAAGATAAAGATAACCTTTAATTAAATTATAATATTTAAAATAAAAACTAAATGAAATTTTCTAATAATAATAATTATCTTCTAATATATATAAAAGACAAATTAGAAAAAAATTATTAGATGATCTTAACCTTTCATTTAATAAAATATGTAATCTTAGCCGCTCATTCTTATAATTTTAAATTTTTGATTTTGACTTTTTAAAGTCAAATTAATGTGACTAATTAATATCTATATCTATATCTATATCTAACTATATCTATATCTATCTATCTATATCTATATATAAAAGGCATGCAAATTTTCCAAAATTAACCATAAATTGCATCTTAATTAACCAATTACAACCTTCAATTTCAAAATTATTCTATTCTCAAAACAATTTTGAAAAGATTAACGTGGATATGATAAATTTGAATTCAATTTTAAATCTATTGGGAGGGTGTTGGATAGAAATTGTGAGGGAGTTTTATAAAAGATATGAGGGGGTTTAAAGAAAATGTGAGGGGGTTTTATAAAAATTGTATACTAATGTAATTAATTATAAGTTTGTTTAGAAATTATGTTTAGTAACTTGTGATATATTTTGTTTAGAGAAAAAATAGTTATATATTTACGACCGTCTCATTTTTATCTACGTTTTGGTATAAATTTTATTGTAATATGACACTTTTTTGAAATTATTATATTCTCATCACAAAGATGATATTTCATTTACTGCATTATTTTTATTTGAAAATTCTAATATCCCAAATACACTTTCGAAAAAACCGTACGTGTACGGGTCAATAAACTAGTAAATTAAGATAAAGATAACCTTTAATTAAATTATAATATTTAAAATAAAAATTAAATTAATGTTTAATCCTATGTACTTACACAGTGTGTTGATGACCCTTAATCACGTAAGGGTTAAGATAACCTTTTTTATTTTGATTTTGATTTGAATATTTATGATATAGCTTATAATTGTAACGATAATAATCTGCGACTTGTATAAAAATGTATTTCATATTATGATATCATGTTTTTGCTATCACGTAAGCTTTCTTGCGTCGACGCTTCCATCGCTGGTTTTGGTGTTGACATCTTTCGTTTTCGTCTTCTTAAACTTTCAGATCTTTCACGTTTTATAATATTCAACATTTTTATTAGTTTTTATCATTTATTAATTTTTAAACAAACCCGTGTAACACGGGTATTTAACCTTAACCAATGTGAATTATTATATTAGTGTCTTGTAATTATATAATATTTTCTATTAATTTTAATATTTATCTTTTTTGAACAAACCGTGTATCACACGTGAATTACTCTAGTAATATAAATAAAAGATTAACATTCATCAAAATAATTAGAAGATCTTAGCATTTCATTTCATTAAAATTAATTCATTTAGGTTAAAATTGAGAACTTAATTTTGACTTTACATAGTCAAAATTAAAACTCTATTTTAAATTTATATAAGATAAAGTTATATCTAAATTGATATACATTTAATATATCTAAACTTTAGTATAAATTTTAAAAATGACATATGTATATTTTAATTAAATTGTATGAACGTCCAACTAATTTAGTAAATATAAGTTAAACATTTTTTTAAACAATCATAGGTATCTTTCATTCATCAAAATTACACAGATAGTTATACACACATATCATGATGGCACATGATTGCCACATCACACATTGATACTCCAATACTCACTAGATACATCAATACATCAGAATCTTCATCCCACCCCATAGTAGCACAATCCTCTAAATCATTAGAAAATAGCACGAGTAGCACATAACGGTGTCATAACACCACCACACAGCAGCATGACATTGTCAAGACCGCATCATGAATAACATCATCTAGATTTTTGTAGTGTAGTACTATGATAGCAGCAAACATCACCAAGACAGCATCGGATCGCCAACATTACAGCGCAAAACATACTATCGTGATCCAGAACTAAACATGTCGTACAGTATCTGTTCAGTTACAAAACAGTCAGAGTTACTTATTATCACAATAGTAGGGAAATAAGTAACGTCTAACCAAAAGACTCTGGGGCTCAACAGGGTTATCGCTATCACAAAGGACGGTTAACACTCTTTCCCCCTCCCGAAGCTACCATATCATCTACCTCCTATCCATACAAATAACAAAGACTCTGTGGCTCAAAGGTTAAACAAGACAAGGATACCCGACGGACCCATCCTGCTGGGGTTCGTGGTACACAGCAACGGAAGCATGCAAGGTCAAAAAACGAATTTTCAAACATAAACAAGACCACATGGTGAACCCCATCAATGGATCTAACTCTACAACCAAGTTATGCAACTACAACAGAAAAGAGAGAAGAGATTTTATACCCCTGATGTCTCTGATTGTTGGTGTCGATCACGAATCCAAGCAAGTGACAAGCTCCTCTTTGACTATCGAAGTCCACCCCGGGAAAAACCGTGATCTTGATGTACTAGCATCCCTTATGCATTCCTTCCTATATGAAGAATGCTTTCTGGAACAACAACCAAAGAACTCCAGGAACTCTCACTTAGATTCTCTCTTACAACTCACAAGAACAACCACTTGAGGCTTCTTATGTGTGTGTATTTTCACCAAGAACTACTAGAGAGTAAAATGAGAGAGTGCATGTGTTTTATGAACCTCATCTGCCCCCTGGAACTCCCAAGGCCGGCCATAAAGAAATCCAAGCAATCCACATGCATTGGTGGAGAGTGGAGGTGAAAGGAATAAAGTTGTAATCTGCCAGACGGGTTAGCGCCGCTAACCGCCCAAACGTAGCGCCGCTAACCACTTAAGGTTAGCGCCGCTAACGCGGCTAAGTTAGCGACAGTAGGGTTTAGCGCCGCTAACCCTTCCTGATTACCAACTATCTTTAATTATTCATTTCTAACCCTCCCTTTTAGGTTGTTGTCAAGATCAACCCCCGGCGTGTGACCCGATAGGCCCATACATCATCGGTAGTGATCATTTGGCGTACGTGTGACCGTAGGCATACTCCAACAGACTCCCACTTGCACATGACTCTACGTACCCAATACATCACAGACAAGGAGCGGCCTCTAGTAAGACATCCTGCCCCCAAGTCAGTATGGGTTTTGTCTTCAGCACAAAAAACCAATCTGCAACCCATGTGAAAAGGTCCTATCGATAAGTGATCAATCATCCTTTTTGTTCGCGATATCCGTGTGAACACGAGACATGGTACTAAGTCATTCTCCGTTCGTTCACGATTATGTTTCCCGATAGAGATTAGTGGTGACCAAAACATACAAGTTGCAATCAGATTCTTTAATCATTGCACACTTGAGCACGGCCGTGCATTTTGGTGTCAGCGACCAATCATCGAGGGGCCCAGGGATATCTCTCTAAACAGAGGAACAAATTCCTTTGACTCACACTGCCCACCACAGTGATCATACTTTGCCCAGCTGCTCCCTTTATAACAACCAGTTACGGACTGCGTTTGAAAACAACTAGAGCAAAGCAAACCAAAGTGATGCAGCCACGTGTATCTCCAGTCTGAGGATGAACTGATATTATCATCCTGATTTACTCATGACAAGTACCACAAAGTAAAATCAGATGTGGGTCGTCCAGTCACTTGAAACACTTTCAAGTACAGGCGAAGAATTGCGTCCCCGTGCCCCAATCCCCATTGGACACATGACCAATTACTTCCCTCAGTCTTAGTTCAGACTTCCTTCCCATGAAGAATGACCGACTGTGGACATTTAGAATGTTAAAACATTCAGGGAAGAGGTAAAACATGCAAAGTTGGAACACAATAAGGCTTACTGAGAGTACCCGCTACACGCGCATTACCAAACCCTTTTGATAATCGATACAAGCAGAAGCACAATATTGCTTAACGTTCCCCAAAAGAAAAGCATATCAAAATATTACTAAAACGAACTTAAGCCAAGTATATGCAGGCCCTAGTCTGATATAAAATTACTAACCCGCTACTATAGCTTAGTTCACGGATCCGCCACCATTGCTCTCCGTGTGTACTCTGATTATGATCGTATCCCAACTCCAACCAACCACTTCTAAAGTGTGCGTTGATGGGATTATGATCATTTGTCCAAGCCGTTATACATGCATTGTCTTAAAGGAATCCAATAAGACAAACAACGCTTGGAACTAAAATTTAATGTGCATGAGCCATCATACTCTCATAGTTTTCATAAAGATCTCTATAGAGTTATTGATGCTCTAAGAATAAAATCTTATTTGCTTAAGCCATTGTACTCTCATAGTTTTTACAAGGATCTCTATAGAGTTACCAATGCTTTAAGAATAAAATCTTATGTGTTAAAGTCATCGCACTCTCATAGTTTTCACAAGGATCTCTATAGAGTCACCGACACTTTAAAATCAAATCTCATGTGATTAAGTCATCGTACTCTCATAGTTTTCATAAAGATATCTATAGAGTCACCGATACTTTAATAATCACATTTACTAACGACACAATATTTGTAGGATCACAAACCCAATCGAATTGGAGATTATCCCAAAACATAAACTATCACCCAGAGTAATAAATTACTCTCATATCTTATGATTAACAAGAACATATCTTAATATTTCTTGTACTTCATAAATTGCTTTGTTAATCCTCAATGGACGTATAATTCTTGACTCAAGCCAAAAATGATCAAGACATTATCTCCATTATTGCATATGTCCAAGACATATCACATAGGATAACAACAGCCCTCCCACTAGCTCTGACATCTATCCAAGTTTCATCGTTGGTCACTGAAAACTCAATCGCTTGATTTTCACAACACGAAACTTAGATGTTTGTTGAAGTTCAAGGCAATCCTTTTCATGTTTTGTAGATATTACATGGATACTTTTAGATGTAAAGCACCTTCGGACAGTGTTACCAACACTTCCTCATTGAATTCCTATTACGGAATACGGTCTTTGCATCAAGCAGCCATGAAACGGCGTAAGTGTCCGTGTAAACTTCAACATATCCACTTGAAGAATGTCTTCATATGATACCTTCCACATGGTCAATCATCATGAAACCAATTCCAACCGGTCAGTATTTGAAGTTATCTACAAACTAATCCATGCAGATCTTATATCCAAAAGATCTATTTACACCTTACTGGACTCATCTAGGTGTTGGATTATCCAAGCTCATTCTTGAAATCCAGCATGGATTATAGCTTATCTCATTACCTTTTCCTTATCTTAGTAGACCCAAGGTCCATTACAGATTCCGGTAATTGATACATACGCAATGTATTATCAATAAGTCATCGTCCTCATGTATGTAATACATTTCCGGCCTTATGATAACTATTACCAGACTTATGAAGAGGTAATATCATAATGCCAAGTACTTCAACATTGCCATGTTAAGTTCCAATCATTACTGATTGAATGCTAGTGTCAACATCAGGTCATAATTTAAATTACACGTTCTTCCACAGGAATGCTTCAGTTGTTCATTTCCCTTTTCGAGCAACTCACCTCAGTTCTCAAAAGGTTATGAAAAGAACATCCAAAACTCAGAATAACATATTTAAATGTATTAGCATCTTTTTAAGTTAATCCATCTCCCACTAAATGTAGACAAGATAACTTTAATCCATGAGGTAGATAAGCAAAGCTATCTTTCTAGTCTAACCTCCATGGTTGCTAATTTGACCATCTTTGTTGTAATAAAACAAGAACATTGCCAGCCACTACTTAAGTACACCCATCTTTTAGGTTACTCAAGTCTAATCCATCAAAGGAAATCATATCTAGTATGTTCCTTTTCTCCACTTGGCGATCCATGTAGAACATGTATCCTAGGAGAGTTAAATTATGAGATATTCTCATAATTCTTTTGATGAATAAGGAATCTATTATATCTCAACATCTCATAAGACTTGGGTATTTTAGTTTCCTTTTTGCCCTCTTCACATGTTATGAATTTGTTACGGGTGAGCTTTGAATACTTCTCAAGTTTCAAACACTTTTCTAATACCCTTTTCTTCTACCTTCATAGGTAAAGGTAACAAATTTATACTTAGTTCATCCTTATGACTTTGTTTGATTGCACCTTATACGTGAAGTGCAAGCGTAGTCCAACAAACTTTTATTCCTCTCACTTCAACTAGTGAAGGAAGTCATAGGTATTTAACTTTATAAGCAAGATTCAATCATTAACTAATAGCTCAAAGCTAAAAGATTCCAAGTACCTATCCACATGGTGCTTGGCAACGATAATCTTGTTTATATGGTTAAATCACCAATGTTGTAAGGATAACTAATCAATGATCATATTATTACTTCTTAAGCAAAAGCTTATTATTTATGCCACGACATGAATAAACTTTGATATAAAACTCTAAACCCACAATAACATAATTCAAAGTAATATTCATCGTCATCGATAGCATAGAAGATACAATGCTTCTTGCCACGCAGGGCGTAAAACATCTATCTAATGAAGTAATAAATTAGCTGGTAGGAATGACAAGATCAACTCTTCAAATCCTTTTAGCAAGAGACAGGCACATAAGCTTCTCTTCACTTCTTCCAGCTCTCCATGCATCATCGGCCTACTTCGGATAAACACCTACACTTTGCAACAAACAAGTTTGTGACAAACGTGAGTGTTTTGACTAGCGTTCAAAAAACCTAGTCTTTTGAAGTAGAAGATCAATGGAGTATAATCATGAATGTACCTGAAGTCGAGGAGCTAACGTTCTTCCGCTTTAGGATACTTAGCTCATTCAGGCACTTAGGGCAGGCGTGACGGCGCCAATTTCCAATTTCCCCACAAAAGTAGCAAACTACCCCAAGTGGAATGTTATTTTGAGGCACAATCTCATTTGCCTCAACTTCCACATTTATGGTAGGCTTAGTCAAACCAAGCTTTCCATTTGAGGTCAGTTTCTTCTTCTTATATTTTTGTTTCCCAGTAGCCTTAGCGGGTATGGACGAGATTTGCTTACCTTTGGCCATGTTCAACTCAACAGCCTTTAACATGCCTTGTAGCTCACTTAAGGACCATTCCATATTGTCTTTGAGATATTCCATGACGAACTTCTCATAAGACGTGGGCAGGGATTGGAGAACCAAGTTCACCATCAGTTCCCTCCCTATAGGAAATCCAAGTCTCTCCATTTGGTCCATGTATGCCTTCATCATAAGGACATGAACACTTACATCCCCGCCTTCCTGCATCCTACAACCGACCAAAGCCTTGACATACTCAAAAAGTTCTTGTCTAACTTGCTGCGGGAACATGTCCTTTAGTTTATTAATCATGTCGTACGCACTCATATGCTTGAGTTGCTTTCGCAGCTCACAGCTCATAGTCGACAACATGAGACAAGAAACATCTTGTGTATCTCTGACACGCTTTTCCCATGCGTATCTTGTGGCCCAGCTCGCATTGGTAGCAGGTGGCTCCGGAAGAGGCTCCTCAAGGACGTGCAACTTTGACTCGTGTTGAAGGACAATCCTTAACACACGATACCAGTCAACGAAGTTCACTCCTATGAGTCTCTCCTTTTCAAGGAACAAACGAAATGATAGTTTTGATGTAGTGTCATTAAGATTTGCCATCTAAAAGAAGAGTACGAGTTTTAGTAAGTATTGATAAAATCCTCGTTATGATAATTACCCACTTGATTTAAGAAAACCAAATTATCTTAACAAGGGCTAAGAACCTACAAAATACCCCAATCCATGACGGGTTTGCCGCAGATCACTTCATGAAGCTATTTTAGGCAGGTAAACTATTTACCAATTGCAATCCGTGATCGCAACTCTTAGACACTTGCGGGATCCTAGGTACTCGCAGCACCCATTTGGCATGTTTGATCCCTCTCACACCATTCCTCATTAATCCACTTTGATAGCTCGGCTAGAGCTCGACAACTACCAAGGCGTTTTAATTCTTGGAATTGTAAATCAACCGTCAAGATACACGGTGGTACTCTAGCCCAATGGCCGGCTCGGCTAGAGCTCGACAACCGACCCTTGCGAGTTGCCACACGCACCTTCCACACAGTTACACAAAACCGGCTCGGCTAGAGCTCGACAACCGATCTTGCTTCACTAGATTCGGGTGGTGTCATCTTACGGATGGCGTGAGATTTACAATTTTGAAAAACGGGATTTTGTTTTACCAGTTAAAACGATTTTAACCAATTCTTGTCTATGTGGCGCGCGGAGTTTGTAAACCAATTTAAAAACTCTTTGATTTTATTATTTTGAAAAATTTTCTAGCATGCGAAGATCCTAAACATCCATGCAAGAAAAAGTACAAAATAAAATCAACCACGCATGTAATATAATCCGGTAACGAGCCAATCCTATGCGCCTTGCCCGTGAGCCAACGGGCAAGACTAAGTCATCTAAGGACTAGACTGAATGACTTGATGTGTGCTCCTCCCACTCGATCCATTGCGTCTCCTATCGACCTCCGGATCCAAGCTTGCCAAGACACCCTCCATAGTTCTTGATGGTTGCTTCGGTTCTCCTTTTACAATTTACAAAATTTAAAAGGAAATGGCATGCAAGCCACAATTTCTATTCTAAGCTAATACTACAAATTACAAAGAATACGAAATCGGCATGCAAGCCGTTAAAATATACAAACCGAATAAATTAAATTATTACAAACCATTATGTGGTACAAACCACCAAATGAATGAACAAATTAATTTAAACAACCAAACACATCACATAGGTCTCAAAGGCTCAAAATGTTACCGGATACACATACTACAACCACATACAAGAAATCACAAACTACACATGGTGTGCCACACAAAACCATGCAAATCTTATATGTCTTGGTTAAGATTATCAAATCACTCAAGGCACAAATAATCCTATGTACATATGCATTAGGAATTTTAAACAATTCAAAATTTCATAGTCATATGTACACAATGTAAGTATATGCAATTAACCATTTTCATGCCTAAATGTTAATCCACATATAAATACATCAACCAAGACATAAGGCAACTTTAATCTAAACACAGCTTAAATCTGGAACAATTCCAGCAAGTACAAATAGCCCAAAAATCCAACAAAATTGATTTAAGGCAAAAACCATGCATTCTGCCAGTAAGGGGTTAGCGCCGCTAACTATAACGAGTTAGCGCCGCTATCGCGAGACGACATTAAAACAAGTCAGTTTAACAAAGAGGACTGTTGACTCCGACTTTAGCGCCGTTAACTAAGGTTTAGCGCCGCTAACATTGAAAAGTTAGCGCCGCTAAACACTGGACAGAACCAAAAATCACATTTTTCGGATTTTCTTGGCCATCTAGTGCAAAACCAGTGTAGAGCTGGCTCTGATACCACTGCTGGGGTTCGTGGTACACAGCAACGGAAGCATGCAAGGTCAAAAAACGAATTTTCAAACATAAACAAGACCACATGGTGAACCCCATCAATGGATCTAACTCTACAACCAAGTTATGCAACTACAACAGAAAAGAGAGAAGATATTTTATACCCCTGATGTCTCTGATTGTTGGTGTCGATCACGAATCCAAGCAAGTGACAAGCTCCTCTTTGACTATCGAAGTCCACCCCGGGAAAAACTGTGATCTTGATGTACTAGCATCCCTTATGCATTCCTTCCTATATGAAGAATGCTTTCTGGAACAACAACCAAAGAACTCCAGGAACTCTCACTTAGATTCTCTCTTACAACTCACAAGAACAACCACTTGAGGCTTCTTATGTGTGTGTATTTTCACCAAGAACTACTAGAGAGTAAAATGAGAGAGTGCATGTGTTTTATGAACCTCATCTGCCCCCTGGAACTCCCAAGGCCGGCCATAAAGAAATCCAAGCAATCCACATGCATTGGTGGAGAGTGGAGGTGAAAGGAATAAAGTTGTAATCTGCCAGACGGGTTAGCGCCGCTAACCGCCCAAACGTAGCGCCGCTAACCACTTAAGGTTAGCGCCGCTAACGCGGCTAAGTTAGCGACAGTAGGGTTTAGCGCCGCTAACCCTTCCTGATTACCAACTATCTTTAATTATTCATTTCTAACCCTCCCTTTTAGGTTGTTGTCAAGATCAACCCCCGGCGTGTGACCCGATAGGCCCATACATCATCGGTAGTGATCATTTGGCGTACGTGTGACAGTGGGCATACTCCAACACATCCATCCACCTAACCTCCACAAACTCCATGTGCACACCAAAGCCTCCCCCATTGTAAATATAAGTTAAACATTATTTTATATTAATTTGAAACTAATATTAATGCTTTAATAACATTTTATTATTAGTAACTAAATTATATGTTCGTGTAATACACGGGTTGGTATAACAAATATTATATATTAAATATTAACAAAATTTTACTATAATTATATAAAGCAAATATAACAAGAATTTAAAAGAAAAAGGCGACATACAGCTTCAATCCTTCAACATCAAGACCAGCGGTGGAAGCATTGACGCAAGGAGAATGACAGTCGACAAATACTATATATGTAAATTAGGGTAGACAAATACAATATTTTGAGCTTTAAAAAAGACATTTATGAAATTCACCATACTAAATTTGATTCAAACTAAAATCAAAATTAAATCTAATTTTGATCAAAGAAAAACCAAAATTGGTTTTTTACAAAATGGCTGGTTCATATTCAATAATTAAAAATTGTATATATGTCATGACCCGTGTCTGTTTGATTTTATGTGTTTTACAAATCTTATCGTAAATAAATTTTACATCCTTCTAAATTTGTCATTATTTACTTTTCTATGTTGATTGAAATTAATATAAACTTGTTTTAGTTTTAAAGAAAGTCTAAAATCAGACTATTTTTTCGTTCTTACAAAACAATCATATATTTAACTAAGTAATTTTCACATAAATAGTTATAAAATGACCTGTGTGCCACACGGACATTTAAACTAGTCTATTTCATATAAGACTAATAACTCAGGTTGAATTCGACTAAGTTAAGTTTATACATTATTTATGTTTGTGTTAGTTTTAAGTTGATATATTTTAACTTATTTAATTATGTGTTCAGTACGTTTTTATGTCATTTTTTCGTATCGGGTTCACGTCCGGTTTTATAGTGATTTACTTTGGCTAAATGTGTTTGACGTGTATCTTTTCGGTTTTCATTCAAAATCCTGGTTTGTTATTATATAAAATTTGAATATGATTTTCGTTTCGATTCAAATTTCAAAATTCAATGTTCATTTTGATTTAACTCAAACTTTGAATTCGGATCTTTTTAATTTGATTTGCATTTGATTTTTTTAACTCAACTTATATAAATAATGAATATATTAAACAACTTGATTAAATACAAGTGTGATACAGGAGGTGGTTTTAGAAAATGATAAATATTAATTAGTTATAAATAAATAATAAAACATGAAAAAATGAGAATTTTAAAAAAAAATGGATAGATCTAAAGACAAAAATATGGTATAATGATACTAAGGGAGATTGATTGTATTTCTTGTACAAGTAATCAATCATTATTGTTATAATTAGATACAATAAGATTGTTGTTATATCAAAAAGGAATTCACATTCATTCCTTACAAAAAGTAGCTGTTGGTGATGGTAGAAATATATATTTCTGGTTGGACCCTTGGTTAGGGAACTCATGTCTAAAGCAGGAATTTCCAAGATTATTTAGCAGATTTGGCAAAGAAGATAGCAAAGTTGCGGATTGGGGTATATGGTGCGGTGAAGATTGGTGTTGGAAGCTGGATCCAGAAGCAATGCTGGTAGGTAGAGTGCAAGAGGAATACACGAGACTGTTGACTAAGCTGAAAGAAGTACAATTAATCAAACATAAGAGTGATAGATGGACTTGGTGTGAAGAGTTTGATCGTGGCTTCTCGGTAAAGGCAACAAGAAATTGGTTAGAAAGTAGACTGCTCAATAATGGCAATGGGTACAATGAAACGTTTTGGCACCGGTTAGCTCCAAAGAAGGTAAATATTCTAGCATGGAGAGTGGAAAAAGAAAAGATTGCGGTGAGATCTAAATTAGTGGATAAAGGTTTAGATCTTCCGACCATTTTATGTCCAAGATGCGACATGGAAATAGAGACTACAAAACATGCTATTTTTAATTGTCAAAAGGTATCACAAATTTGGAGATCATTACATTCTTGGTGGGGTATGACGTTTCGGAACGGGGACTCATTCGTCTCATTGGAGGAAGCTGGTAAAGAGGGTTGTTCAAAAGGTGTTTTCGATCTGTGGAGAGTTACGATTAGAATAGCAACATATTGTATTTGGAGGAGTAGAAATCTGTTGGTCTTCGAAGCTAAAAACAACCTGCATAAGTTACTATATGAAATTCAATTGCTTGGATTTCTTTGGATAAGTTCAAGGATGAAGTACAAGAGAAAACTAGACTGGAGTTCGTGGATAGCTCTCCCAAATGCTATCAATTTATAGTTTATTTTGTAACAGTATAAGTTGATTCTCTCTTAATACTAGTGGTTATAATAGTAAATGAAGTGTTTGTTACTTCATTTATTATAATAACAATTAGGATTTGAGTGAACGGTTCCATCGCTTATGGGACTGTTTTCTTTGTAAATTTGGGTAATTAATATATAATATCATCAGCTTTTCAAAAAAAAAAAAAAAAAAAAAAAGAATTTAAAATGATTGTAAAGTGATAAAACTAATAATTTAATTAAATATTATATTTTAAAATATTATAAAAAGTAAACATTAAAGTTTAGAAAGGGCATATATGAATGTTTTTCAAATGATGAAATATATGAATTCATTTTCATTTTCATTTTTTAACTTTTAACATTTAAAGTTTTTTACTTTTGTTTATTAGATCTTGTTGTCCTCAAATGTCCTTTCCCCATTTCAAATCACAAAGTTTTTTAAATTTTACAATTTACTGTTTTAACCTTTAACTGATCGGACATGTCACTTTCGGTTTGTTATGCTGACCCAAACCCGAGTGTTATCATGCTTTTGAATCAATTCAGACTTGTGTGTTAATTCTTTTATCTTAAGTTCGATTAGTGCTCTGTATCGGGTCCAAAATTACCACTTATTAAATTATCTTACATGACACTGAATGATACATATAAGAAAATGTGATCTACAATAAATCAAGGAGTACAAAAATAGAAAGAAAACGTTGAAGTCATTTTTTAAATATTAATGGGATTAAAGCCATCTTGGACTTTGCTATAATTTATCAAAATAAATACGATAAATTTTAATTTGAATTTGAATAGATAAATAACATAATAATAAGATAATATGACATTTAGACAGTCCATTGTCAATAGTGGAAGTAAATAATTTTTTTGTCATTTTCCAAGTTATATGCCCTGCAAAGCTAAACAGTATACTTTACGTTATGGGCTTCAGGGTCTGGACCATTACCCGTACTGCCTCAAGCTACTAACAATCTTTTTCTATTATTACTACTATTTTATCCGCGCGATACGGCGGGGTAAAATAGTTTCATTTATCGATATAGAGGTGTTAAAAATTCGGATATAGACCGTTTTAACCGTAATCCTAACCGCTCCGTAACCGAAAAAATCCGAAACCGTTTTCAAATTCGGTTTTCGGTTCGGTTTAAAAACCGAAACCGATTACCATAAATGGTTTTCGGTTCAGTTACGATTTGAGGAATTTTCAAACCGAAAAACCCGAATAAACCGAATTAGATATTTTAATATTTTTTAATTATATATTATATAATATATAAATGTTTTAAAATTTTTTTAAAGTACCCTCTCCCTAGCTTCCTCCGACCTCTCGCCTTTCCTGTCATTAATTCAGGACAGTTTTTTGTAAACATAAAAAGTGTATTTAAATTATGACAGTTTTTGGTAAATAATTTAAAGTGTCATTAAATTCAAGAGAGTTTTTTGTAAAACATTTAAAGTGTTTAAGATTATTGTTTAAACATATTGTAAATAATGCTATTTGAGTTGTACAATTTAAAAGTGTTAAGATTGTTACTTGAAGTTGATCAACTCAAACTAACCCCAAAAATCCGAAAGAGGGTTAGGATCTATCAGTCTAAAAAACTAATCATATAAAAGAAAAATATGATATCATAATTACTCAAACAACTACAAACAAAACAAGTTGTTTGTTTGTATGCGTGTGTGCGTCTAACAAGAAAAAAACCGACCCGGTTTCTTCCTCCTTTGTGGTCGGCCGAACCAATAGGGAGGAGGGAAGAGAGTTTTTTGGTGACTTGTTTCTTAAGCTATCTCATTAACTTATGAGGTAAAATTAAGTTAAATCTATTTTAAATACCATTTTATTTAAAATAGATCAAGCCCAGATTTAGCCCATATGAAATTTGGTTCAAATAAAAAGTTAATTAATGTAAAATGCGTAAGAGGCATTCACAAGATGACATGTGGCAAAAACTATAAAAGGTAAATTAGACTTTTTATATCGTTTATGATGCATTTAAAAACATTTAATTAGTCAAACTAATCCATATTATGTTGGTAAGTATTCCCGCATGTTTTTATCCTTTTCTCTGATATTCTTTCTGATTTTCATGAGCACTCTCTAGTTTCTTTATATTGGTTTAATTCTGTTTCATATCTCCTTACAAATTGATTTAATAATATGTACAGTGTTTATCATTTTAATCGAACAAAATAATATATTCATCGATTTTTGAATATATGATAATCCATTAATTATTTACCAAGCAATCATCAATTTTTGAAATAAATTATGAAGTTGGGCATCCTTCAATTTTTGAAATATATGATAATTAACCAATTATTTAATATGCAGTCATCAATTTTTAAAATAAATGATGTTCCGCATTTTTCAATATTATTGTATATTAAATTAATAACATAAATGAAGTGCGCGTACCTTTTCTTTCCCATGAATCATTTCCTTCTCATAAAACACTCTTCTATTTAACTAATCATATGAATTCCATTTTCCAAACAATCGTGATTGCTAGAGGCCACGTAGCATATTTCTCGGTATTAGGGTAACTGAATTGATAATTTTATTCCAATTTTGCCCTCGCGTCTCAATTAAAACCGTCATTCCATGTCATAAATTTTGACCGACGGAAATTGACTTTTTATGGCAATCCGACGGTTAGGATTGACTCTTACCTTTTTTACATTTTCACACCTTTTACAATAACCACACTCTATATATACATATTATCCCAAAAAACATATTTTACCCCGCCGCATAGCGCGGGTAAAACACTATATATATATATATATATATATATATATATATATATATATATATATATATATATATATATATATATATATATATATATATAATGGGAGGTTCAAAAGAGACCAGGAAATAAAAAAAGTACGGAAGACCAAATCTGAGCCGTTGATGTCATCGCCTTAGTGTTGCCAGTTAATGCTGCCCTCCCTAGTTAATGCTAGCTGCCAGTTATATTTAATGACTTAATTGATGCTGCCAAATGTTAATGTTGCCACTTAATGCTGCCCCTCCTCAGTTAATGATATATATATATATATATATATATATATATATATATATATATATATATATATATATATATATATATATATAATGGGAGGTTCAAAAGACACCAGGAAATAAAAAAAGTACGGAAGACCAAATCTGAGCCGTTGATGTCATCGCCTTAGTGTTGCCAGTTAATGCTGCCCTCCCCAGTTAATGCTAGCTGCCAGTTATATTTAATGACTTAATTGATGCTGCCAAATGTTAATGTTGCCACTTAATGCTGCCCCTCCTCAGTTAATGCTATATATATATATATATAGTGGGAGGTTCAAAAGAGACCATGAAATAAAAAAAGTACGGGAGACCAAATCTGAGCCGTTGATCTCATCATCGTTAGTGCTGCCAGTTAATGTTGCCCTCCCCAGTTAATGCTGCCAATTATATTTCCGCTTTAATGAATAATAACTGTCTTATATCTGTACGATTCTGATTTGGTTCAAACCAGTTTGGTTGTGACTCAGGACAACTTAAGTATGAATTATGACCTGTAAAACCCAACAGTGGTATCAAAGCCTCGTCTCAGTTTATCACAGTGTTATATATATATATATAGTGTTTTACCCGTGCGATGCGACAGGGTAAAATATGTTTTTTGGGATAGTATGTAACCTTTGAACTAAAATTAAAAGACGAAGAGTGTGATTATCGATAATATGTGTTTTCTATATTAAAACCATTTTAGAAGAACTAAATTTAAGATAAGTAATCAAGATATACTTTAAAAAGTCATTTTTTAACAAAATTTATGTTGAATTTAATATTATTTAAATCACAACAAAAATGTAATACCTTAAAGAAATATTTATTAATTTTTGAAAACTATTTTAATTTAGTAGTACAATTACTATAAGATTACTTACAATACCTTAAAGCAATAAATTATTGAACTAAACTTGAGTTCAATTTAATATGCAATAATGGTTATAATAATATGAAATTAATGTAATTAATTAGTTTGTTTTGTAACTTACAATTAATTAATTTTCATAACTTCAATGTTTGAAAATGTTGTTTTAATGTATTGTAATATATGCAAAATGTGTTGTACTACTTAACTTTAAAAAGTCTTAAAAAGAATAAGCTAAATGGTTTATAAAGTAGTAAAGATTATTACTAGTTTAGATAACAATGTAAACACACGGTAATTATAATTATTTATGTGTAAGTTTTATTTTCTATATGTTTATTTAAATATATTATTTTATTATATGAGCAAACAAAAAATTCTGTCCGATGACAATTTTTAAAAATAATATATAAATTTAATTATGATAAAATGTGTAGTATAAATATAATAAAGATAGACAAAAAGAGAACATCAAAAAATATATATATTGAGTATATATTTTAGTAATAAAAGTTAATTATATTTAATGTTTTAAGAAGAGTTTGCTATATAATTTTATATTTAGTAAATATATATTTAATTTAGTTTTATTTTTGTACGGGCATATTATCCCCTAACTCATATTTAAGTAGGAATCCAATCATTTTTAATCGATGGATAAAACATTAATATAAATATCCTAATATTTATTTACTTTTATTTAGCTTTTAATTCATGTGTTGTATCCCGAGTGTTTAAATGGATTAATCTAATATGATTATAAAGATATTAATAAGTGTGATGTGATTGAATTTGATAACATCATAATTTTGATTATTTTGATATGAGTTTTTACTACTTTAACTCTAAAAAGTCAAAATTAATTTTTTTTATTTAAAGTAATTGAATGATCAATATTAAATCTTTTGTTAAATTAAGGGTTAATTAAGATCATCTAATAATTTTTTTAAGTAAACTTTTATTTATATTGGAAGATTGAAAGATTATAGTTTATTATATAAATAATATTATAATATGTATATTATGAGGCAAAAGTTATGAGCTTAGCAAATTTAATTTATAAACATGTGATAAATAACAAATAATTAACTCTTAAATATTACATTCATCCCGACGATATTTATCATTTATTTGATTAAATGTTATCTTTATCTTAATTCATAATGGTTAGTCATATTAGTTTAACTCTAAAAAGTCAAAATCAAAATTTTAGAATTAAAGGAGCGAACGGCTAAGATTAAATCTTTTACTAAATGAAAGGTTCATATCATCTAATACTTTTTTCTAATTAGTCTTTTATATATATTAGAAGATTATTAGTTTAATATATTATGTATAAATACGGAGAATATTTATGTAAATTTTAAACATTTATGTTGTGAAATTTTAACATATAATAAATCTATATGTCGATAACTAATTAAGAAACATTCATAAGATTAAAGAAAATTGATATACTCACAGATTTGCGTTTATTCGGGGCGAACCTAATATCAGTTTGTGTTGTAGCATTCTTGCAGCTTTGGAGGTGGAGCAATGACATCCTTTATGCGAAGGAAGGTGAGTCAACCGGGAAGTAACGTGAAGATCCAACCCAATTGTTCAGAAACTATCAAAGCTTTTGGTGGGTAATTGGAGTAGTAAATTACACTTAAACTGGGACACTTGGATTTTCTCACCTTTCAAAATATAGTATGGGTGATAGCTTGTTTTGATTTTGGGCTTATTATTATTTATTTTTTTGTCGTTTGTTTATTTCTAAATTTCCGTGTACTCTTGGATTTAGCATCTTGCTAAAATGTAAATAAAATTGGAGTGAGTCTAGGGTGATGACCATGTCGAAGCTCTAGTTTTGCGTCTTCTTTTTCTTAATGTAAAAAAAAATGCTCACAAATTTGTGCTGATAGTTGTTAGCCATTTTAGAAAATATATATGGATGGTAGTGGAAAAAATTCTAAGAATAATTGAAGTAATTTTAAAATAAAGGATTCTAATTGGTATAATATATTCTAAAAGTAGTTTGATAATTTCAATAGCCCTATTCTTTATATATATATATATATATATATATATATATATATATATATATATATATATATTAAAGATTATTATTATTATTATTATTATTATTATTATTATTATTATTATTATTATTGCTGTTGTTGTTGTTGTCACTTTCTCTTTCGTCGTCCATTTTTATCTTTTTCATAATATCAAAACTTCTTAAAAAACAATGACGTTAAATATGGTTAAATTATAAAAGTTTCTCTTAATTTTTAGTTTAACATTAAAAAAAATTAATTGGTTTAATCATAGAATTTCATTTACCAATTACTTTCACTCATTTATCTACAATTATAGGTAATATCTAATCAAACACCAGTTAATCTTTAAAAAACTAAGTTAAACTATCCCCTAACAATTATTAAATTCCACCACTAAACACTTTCATTTGACCAAAAGTGCCCCCTTCCCCTTCCCCTTCTCTCTCTCTCTCTCTCTCACTCTCTCTGCGAAGATAAATCCTACTACCATCACTCAACCACCACCGTCGCCGCATGAGACACCGCCACCCCTACCCACACACCCCTTTTCTCTCCCCGTATTTTTTCGTCTCTACCTCTCTCTCCTAACTCTGGAAGATGACTCGATAGAGGTTACACCACCGACATAGCCGCCACATGAAATCTAGAACCATCACCACTTGTGTTGATCGATTTGGGGTCCTCTTCCCCACTTATGCAACTGTCAATCGAAGAAAGGAAATCGTTGATGATGATGTATAAAGGAGAAATTAATGATGATGGATCTATTTTAGAGAATGAAATAAGTGATGAAGATGTACTAAGGTGAAGATTATTGGTTTTGTTCTTCATCTTATTTGAGTTTCTGATTTACTTGTCTAATTGTTTAGATCAAATTTCATCTTCTTTCCCATATTATCTTCGTTGATGTGAAGATGTGAGAGAGTGTGTATTTATTCATTCGTTCTTGAAGGCTAATAAATCTTAGCGTTTGCTTCTTCAAATCCGTAGGTAGGTTAAACCCACCGCTTTTAGAATTTTTAACAGTCATCCCATTCTTCAACTTCATCTTCTATGTGTATCGAAGGAGTGTGTTTACAAATATCTGTTGGAATTAGTGGGGTACAACATGCACAACGGAATAAAATAAAATCTCAATCCCAGAGATCTCAACTGGATCAACTAGGGGAACAACAAATAGATATATGCATATTAAACAAATATATATATATATATATATATATATATATATATATATATATATATATATATATATATATATATATATATATAACTATATAGTTAAGGGTTAGAAAATATACCCTCGGACTGCTATAGGCGGATACACAACTACTGCACCCGTGAACCTGGCTGCTAGACCGCCTAGAATATTACCCGTAAAAAACCAAACGCGTGTGTGTTTGTTGCTCAAAACCGCCGCTGCCAACCTGCCCTCTAGGGGCTACCGAGGCCGAGAACCGCCACAAGGGGTTCGGCCTAGGGTGGGTGTCACCGGGACTGGTTGTCGCCGCAGCAAAGGACCGGTCGCTGGGCTATCGTCATGTCGTGAAGAACCACCGCGGGCGGCGGTGGGGTGGCTTCGGCCGAAGGTAGCGAGAGGGAGGGAGACAGAGAGTTTTGTGACTTGTGGCTTAAGATTATCTTATGCCTTAATCCTCAAGTTTAAACTCCTTAAATAGCTTTTAAGATGGATTAGGATTTTAAGCCTGATCGAAGTTTAAACTTTAAGCCTTTGTTAAAACTAACCACATAGTTTGATTAATATTAATTAATTCACTATTAGTTAATACGACTTTAACCAAACCTTTTTAATTAAATATTTAACTAAATATTTAATCTCCCAAATAATAAATAACTATTTATTATTTGTTTTCTTGATAATTAATTAAATATTAATAATCACCACACAAGGTTTTATTCTATCATCTTGGTTCGAGTTGGGTTTGTAGCTGTGTGACCCTTTAGTGTCTTATAGTACTCGGATATGACGACACGTGTAAACTACCTATACACACGATCCATCAAAGTCCCACTTGTGCAAGGTAGTTACACTCCCTTGTACGTCATTGGCCTTAGGAGGTCTTAGCCAGACACTTAGGTTAACCATGACTCTAAGATCTCTTACATCTAGAGATTGTAATCACCACCTGGATTACCCGGCTTTTCCTTTTGCATTACAATATTCCGTAATTTGAATTTTAGACATGGTGCACATGTTCTAGAATCTACATTATGTTTCTTGACTCTGATCTAGACTAACTGCAGTAACGGATCTATCGAATGCTACCTATCATTCTATACGAGCGCGGCCACACATTTCACTTAGTCTTAACCGTCAAGGGGCCGTGAAATATCTCTTCCTATAAAGAGAAGGTGCAAATCCTATCGTGACTACTTGCATTTGAGCACACGGCTTCCGCTGCATCTAGACACGCCCCTATGGCCACCCAGTTATGGCATGACGTTAAGACGTTCCAAAGTATAGAAGTCCCCGTGGCCCAAACCAAACATCTCAGGTCTAAGGATAACCAATCAAGCTCGCTCATGACAAGGCTCCATGGAGTTGTCTTGATGCGGGTCACCTCTAATATTTGTACCCCTAATAAATATCTATAAATACTTGGTCACAAACGTGTGCTTTAAATCTCTACACGAATACACCATCAAGTATTTATAATAGCGTTATCTCCTCGATGTAGCTCCCACTACATCAAGTAGCTACGGAGAATTTTAGATATTACAAGACTTGCATATCGTGGATGAGTTAAATATGCTAAAAATGGAAAACATTAAAACAATTACGTAAGAAACTCCTATTTCAATCACTATGAAATGTTAATACATAATTATAGGTTTTAAGTTTGATCCATGGGTTTAATTAATTACTGAAATTAGCTTGTAGGTACAATATAATGCATCCCTATAGAACTAGCATGCCTCTCATGCTTTTCTCTAGTCAGTGCCTTAGTCAAGGGATCAGCTACCATGTCATCGGTTGGTATCTTGCATATGCTCACATCTCCCCTTCCGACTATCTCTCGGAGGATGTGATACTTTATAAGCATGTGCCTGATCCTTTGATGATCTCTTGGTTCTTTTGTTTGCGCTAAAGCTCCCATGTTATCACAGATAATATCGATTGGTTTAGAGATACTAGCAGCAACTCTAAGATCCAAGATAATATTATTCATCGTATCTTGCTTCTAGCTTTTCCAAGATATGGCTCCTCTGTTTACGGTAAATACAAACCCTGACTGCGACTTGAAGTCGTCTTTGTCGGTCTGGAAACTAACATCGGTGTAACCAGTCACACTGATCTCGTCCCTACTTCCTCTAAAAACCAAGAACATATTCTTTGTCTTTCTCATATACTTGAGAATGTTGGGCCTCACCTGGATTCTTTTGATATCTACTTGTGACGCTTATCAAATAAGCAACATCGGGCCTAGTACATAACATGGCATACATGATCGATCATACAGCCGAGGCATAAGGAATCGATTTCATCATCTTCTGCTCTGCTGGAGAAACATGACACTGAGCTTTGCTCAAAGCTATACCAGTTTGCATCGGGATGAAACATTTCTTGGATCCATCAATATTAAATCCTTCATGACTATATCGATGTATGTACTTTGACTAAGTTCGATCATCTGCCTAGATATATCCTTATAAATCCTTATACCAATTATATATGCGACTTCTCCCATATCCTTTATATGGAAACACTTACCTAGCCAGGATTTTACTCCTTTCAACGCTGGTACGTCGTTTCCTATAAGTAGTATGTTCTCCACATACAGGACCAGGAATATTTCTATGCTCCGAATGAAGTTTGTGTAAACACAGGATCGAACTTGCTTTTGGTAAAACCAAACTCCTTGATGCTCTCATCAAAATGCAAGTTTCAACTTCTAGATGCTTGCTTTAATCCATAAATGGATTTGAGAAACTTTCATACCTTATTTGGATTCTTGGAATCCTTAAAACCTTCCGGTTGTGTGATATACACGTCCTCTATTAGAATCCTAGACTTAAGCATGGCCACTGGCGAAAAAGTTTCATCATAGTTAATTCCATGAGTTTGAGTGAAACCTTTTGCAACTAACCTTACTTTAAAGGTATACACCTTTCCTTCCATGTCCTTCTTCTTCTTGAAGACTCACTTCAGCCAATAACTTTACTGTGTTGTGGCAAGTCTACTAACTCCTAAACTTGGTTGTCATTCATGGATTACACATATGCCTTCATGATATCTAGCCATTTTCTAGACTCACTGCCTGACACAACATCCTTGTAGGATGTAGGTTCCTAAAGATTCATTCTTCCTAAGCGATAAGAAATCCGAAATATCTATCCGGCTTAGTCAGAATCCTACTGGACCTGCGAAGGTCTTGTGTTTCCACTTCCTTCTCAACCACATACTGGGATCGAGTCTCAACAATCCTTTTTGAGTTACTGGTTCCATGAACGGTAGTGGTGTATCTTGCTCTTCTTCAATCTATTGAAGATCTATTTCTTTTCTAGTTGTTTCTAGACTTAGAAACTTATCTTTTAGAAAGCTCCCGGTCCGAGCAAAAAAGATTTTGTTCTCATCTGGGTTATAGAAATAGTATCCTAAGGTTTCCTTAGGATAGCCTGCGAAGATACAATTATCTGATTTGGGTTTGAGTTTATCCGAGAACGGTCGTTAAAAGAACGCCTCACAACCCCAAATATTCATGAAAGACAATTTGGGCTTTTTTCTCGTTCAAATCTCGAACAGTATCTTCCCATCCTCCACTGAACTTGATGGAACTCGGTTCAGCATGAAAGCAGCCGTCTCGAGTGTGTGTCCCCAATACGACATTGGTAACGTGGTTTGATTCATCATTGACCAAACCATGTCAAGCAGGGTTCGATTCCTCCTTTCTGACACACCATTCCACTGTGGCGTATACGGAGGTGTAAGTTGTGAAACAATTCCACATTGTTTTAGATGATCATCAAACTCCTGACTCAGATATTCACCACCTTGATCAAATCGAAGCAATTTGATCTTCTTGTCCAGCTGGTTCCGTACTTCATTCTGAAACTGTTTGAAGAAATCAAAACTTTCAGACTTGTGTCTCATAAGATACACATATCCATACCTACTGAAATCGTCAGTAAAGGTAGTGAAGTACCGGTATCCTCCTCTGGCTTCCTGTCTGAAAGGAGCACACACATCTGTGCGTACTATCCCTAGAAGTTCCTTTGACCTTTCATTCAAACTGTTGAAAGACTTATTTGTCATCTTTCCGGATAAACAAGACTCGCAATTGTCTATTTATTCTGGATCAAAAGACCCTAGAACTCCATCATGGTGAAGTTTCTTTATGTGTTTCTTGTTAAAATGTCCGAGCCGACAATACCAAAGGTAGGTATGGTTCAAAACATCTTTTGACCTCTTACTTATATGATAGATTTCCTTGACATCTTGTAGATTTAATTTATATAGACCATTTTGTGAACTTGCTTTTAAATAAAATAAATCATTTTTAAAGCACAAAATTGTTTTTCCTACCGACTGATAGGTAAAACCACTGTCTATTAATAAATCACACGAGATTACATTTTTGATTAATCTAAGAACATAGTAACATTTTTCTAGTTCTATAATTAATCCGGAAGGTAGCTTGAGATGATATGTTCCTATAGCTTCAACACCAACCATGGAGCTTTCGCTTATCCATAGGTTCATATTACCCCTCCTTAGTGTCCTACACCTCTTGAATCCCTACAAGTGATTGCATATTTGATGACTACATCCAGTATCGAGTAACCATGATTCAAAAGAAGTAACTACGTAATCTATCATAAAGATACCTGTATCATTGGGTGAGCCAATGTCCAACATATCAATATCGAGTGAGTGCTCACATAAATCCTTGCCGTCATAGACTAGGCAACAAATATCTCCTAGCTCCTCAATCCGGTCATCTTCCTCTATTGACTCAACATGTGTTGTACCAAGGATGTCAGGTTGCATTGGTCACCTATACACATTGGAAACTCGTGTATACCAGCAATAGTTAGATCCTGTACTCCAAGCTCAGTCACTACCTTTGCTTGATAGTGATCTGTCAGAGTCCCGACCAATAGCATGACAAGTTCTTGTTCACTGACTTGTGACTCCAAGATAATTAAGCAGTCAAATAGCATTCTCATATTAATGAGATGATCACTTACTAACTAATGTTCTTTCATCCTCTGTGAAAGAATCTTCCACATTAGCAGAAAATGTACACAACGTTTACTACCTCTGAACTATTCCTTTAGATCTTGCACGACCTCAAAATATGACTTTCTTTTAAGCTCGCCCGAGAACTTGGATGTTGTGGAGAGTATCAGAATTAACATTACATCAGATTCATTAGATAAATACTTATGAAATGTATCATACTCTCCATCCAGGGCTGAGTAATCGGGTCGTGCCATAGGTGACCTATCAGCTGTGTACAACTTCCCTTGTGCCCTTAGGACATTCCTAAAGTGCAACTTCCAAACCGCATGGTTTGGACCTGAAAGATTCCACTTACCCATGACGAGACTAAGACACTCCTCAAGTGTATAAAACGGTATAACAGATAATAACGAGATCTACATAATAAGAAAGAAAACCGATTCATTAATTAATTCTTCTAAAATATATTACAACCCTTAAAAAATTTTATTTTAGAATAGCAACTATATTTCACACGTTCCGGTGCATGGTTTAGGCACGACAACACCAACCTTGGGTTAGTTTTGGTGGGTATTAAACCATATCAATCGTATTCAAACCAAAAACCAACTCCTAGATCTTTGGGACATTGAATGAAACACAATTCGTGTATATTTAGTCCTCCTAAGTGCACTTTGGGCCTTTCACATTAGGGAATCACCAAAATAGACCTCACCACCTAAGACAGGGTGAACTCTGGCCCGTCACATCAGGGAATCGCAAAGTGTTTCACCCCCTCCCCACATCGGTTTGAACCCCAGTGTGAACGGTTTGGGCACGACAACACACCAAAGGTACCGGTAGTAGAAAGGTGTACCATTAGATGGGTAGCACTACTGGTCTAAGATTTTAAAAGGGTTTGCGTGTTTCAAAAATTTTGCTAGTTTTTTCAAGGGTTTTTTGAACCTGACCAAACCACCATATGACTCAAACTGGTCAAACCTGGGTTTGATTCCACTGGTTCAATCCTAAAAGTGGAACTGGATTGAACACAACCCACTAAACCCCAAAAAGGGTTAGGATCTTAATACTAATGATCAAACATAGCTTCTAACAAACAATCCACAGATAAGGTTACATAAAATATACCTGATCAAAAACTTGGGATTGCTAAAGTAGTCCACCACTACTGCACCTCCTTTGGAACTGGCTGCTAGACCGCTCCTGGATTACCAAGGCTTCAAAAAACTCGAAACCCTTGTGTGTGTACCTGATATTTCCGGTTTAAACTATGTTTATCTCCGTAAATATTGCATGTCTACATGTATTTAAGTGCACTTTGGGCCTTTCACATTAGGGAATCACCAAAATAGACCTCACCACCTAAGACAGGGTGAACTCTGGCCCGTCACATCAGGGAATCGCAAAGTGTTTCACCCCCTCCCCACATCGGTTTGAACCCCAGTGTGAACGGTTTGGGCACGACAACACACCAAAGGTACCGGTAGTAGAAAGGTGTACCATTAGATGGGTAGCACTACTGGTCTAAGATTTTAAAAGGGTTTGCGTGTTTCAAAAATTTTGCTAGTTTTTTGAAGGGTTTTTTGAACCTGACCAAACCACCATATGACTCAAACTGGTCAAACCTGGGTTTGATTCCACTGGTTCAATCCTAAAAGTGGAACTGGATTGAACACAACCCTCTAAACCCCAAAAAGGGTTAGGATCTTAATACTAATGATCAAACATAGCTTCTAACAAATAATCCACAGATAAGGTTACATAAAATATACCTGATCAAAAACTTGGGATTGCTAAAGTAGTCCACCACTACTGCACCTCCTTTGGAACTGGCTGCTAGACCGCTCCTGGATTACCAAGGCTTCAAAAAACTCGAAACCCTTGTGTGTGTACCTGATATTTCCGGTTTAAACTATGTTTATCTCCGTAAATATTGCATGTCTACATGTATTTTGTGCTTAAATAGAATATTTATTACACTAATCCACCTTGTTTATGATATTTGCAGGTTAACTTGGTAAATGGTGGACAAATGTGAAGAATCAGCTGAAGAGAGAAGAAAAACGAAGAACTGTGCATAAATTGCACCTTCGCGCCGCGAGGTACCCCAGATTTTGATACTTTTTTCCAGAGCGTGTGTAATGCCGCGAGGATCCTTACTTCGCTCCGCGAGCTCGGTCAACGAAAGTAAAAACGCGGGTCAAAGTTCCTCGCGCCGCGAGGCATCCATGCTTCGCGCCGCGAAGCATCGCTGATCAGTTTTCTATAAATTCGATTTTTGAATCAATCGATCTGATCTTTTGCCCTACAGCCGACTCCAGGCGCCGTTTTCAGAGTTTTGCAACCCTCGAGGGTGAGGAAACACCATTGGAGCTTGGAGGATCCATATTTCATCATCATTCATTATCATCAACAACCCGGTTTGTCAAATCTATGGCTATTCTTCGATAAGGCTTGTTTTCTCAGACTTTGTTTGATTGTTTAAGCCTGATTATGGGCTAAACTCATCTTGTATTCACCTTATGATTGAACCCTAGTTGGGATATGCTTTGATTTCTTTGTTTATCGTTGGATTGATACTAGTTCCATGTTCAATTAATGAAAGTTTGGATCTTTATGGTTTTAATCTTCGTTTCTGGATTTATGGTTCATATTGAATTTGAATAGGAAGTTCTTATGATGTATGTCCCTCTTTGAATGATTTTTCTATGAATTGTTTAAGGGTTTACTAGGAAAAGTAAATAGAATCCAGATTCCATAACTTAAACCTAATCTTCTAGAACTTTACAGTCGAGGAAACGGTTGGTTTATATTAAACTTGTTTGATATGCGTGTTGAATTATGCAATAGGTTGTGTGGATTTAGATGATCAATAGGAAGTTGTTATTCTTTATCCGTTGCACAATAGCTATATGAAATAGGAAGTGGAGTATAGCTAAGTCAATCCAGGTAATCAATTAAACTGATCTTAAAGTATATCACAACAGGGGGGATAGATTAAGGTGGATACTTGCTTTTAATTGGCTGTTTGCAAAAGTTCATTTTACTGCTTTGTCTATTTGCTTTCAATTAGTCAATAGTTTTAATCACTTTCAAAACTGAAAAAACCCCCATTTTAGGTTAATTATTAGTCTGCTTTAGTTCTGGTGTTACACTGCTCCTTGTGGATTCGACACCCATTACTTGCCTGTCTCTGTGCTATTACACGATTAGGTACACTTGCCTAGTGTGTGTTTATGCTAGATTAGGTGAATTTATAACTAGATTTTACACATCAAGTTTTTGGCGCCGTTGCCGGGGAGTGGTAATATGCCAAGATTTTAGTAGATTTTTAGCTAATCGATCCTTTCCGGGGCCTTGTGCCCTGGAAAGTTACTTGTTTTTATTTCTACTTTAGTTATTAATGACCTGCTTATTCTGTTGCCATTCACTTTTGGTTTTTCTTGTGTTTTTCTTTTCAGACCGATTACACGCCATTCGAGCTTGGAACTTGTCCCATCTTTTGCTGAGCCTGAAAAAGTGTTCCGCGCCCGAAAACAAGCACAGAAAGCCATACCCTTCCCTACCTTACCCACCATAGAATCACCACCTTCACCTTCACCACCATCCTCACCTACCATACATAGCCCTACACCCGAACCAAATCCAATCATGGCTGGGGAAGATGACCGCCCAATGTGGACCTCGAGGCAAACTGCCCCGCCACAACCCACACCAGTCATCCGTAAACCCGCCATAACTGGAGAGAACTTTGAGATTAAAGGCCTGTTCCTTAGCATGATAAGGGATCTCAAGTTTGATGGAAAGGTCGTTCATGATCCAAATCAGCACGTTGAAAATTTTCTGGACATCTGTGACCTATTCCGAAACCAGGGCGCATCAAATGATGCCGTCCGACTCTGTATATTTCCCTTCACTCTCACCGGAGACGCGAAAAATTGGTTACGGTCCCAAGAACCCGATACCATCACCACTTGGGAGATATTGCGCAACAAGTTGTCACCCGATACTTTCCCCCATCTAAAGCTGATAAGCTCAAGAATGAAATCAACGGATTTCAGCAGCATGATGATGAAACTATCACGGGAGCGTGGGACAGATTCAAAAGTCTTTTGAGAAGTTACCGCACCATGGATTTTCCAAGAGTGCCCAAATTCAGACTTTCTACCGTGACATTAATCAAGCTGCTCGAGCCACCCTCGACTCATCTAGTGGGGGTGTATTCATGTACAAGACACCCACCAAAGGGTACGAGCTCTTGGAGGATATGGCCGTCCATAATTTGGAATGGGCCCCGGATCGCCGAAGCACCGGGAATAGAGCATTGGTTAACACATTAGACAGTGAACCTCTCGAAGAAGTGGCAGCTTTGAAAACCAAACAGCGTGTCCTTGAGAAAAAGCTTGATGAACTAACCAAATCTCTTGTTGCTATGCAGGTAGGCTGTGAGAAATATAATGGGCCGCATCTAACCAAGGATTGTGAGAACCAACCGATGATGACACCCGAGGAAGTCAACTATATGAATCAAGGATTTAAGGGTCCCTTTCAAGCAGGTGGTTCCAACTGGAACAATCAGGGCAATAACCGTAATTACAACCGCCCACCGCCCGGTTTTCATCAACAAAATCCGCAACCACCGAGAGCGAATCCGAATCCTAATGCGCAAGTGGTGACCCCGGAGTTACCCATCACGGATTCCTTGGAAGAAATCATGAAGCAATTCATGACGGCTCAGCTGCAAACAACTAAAGAGCTCAGGCAGAATCAGGATATGTTGCAGCAAAATCAAAGGAACCAGCAGGCCACAATTCAAAACTTGGAAAGGGATATAGGCCGGATTGCTCAAGTCTTGTCCGAGAGGCCAGCTGGAGGACTCCCTCCGAACACCCAAAAAAATCCGCGAAATGAGCATGTCAATGCCATTATCACCCGAAGTGGTAAAGAAGTGAGCTCCCCTGTTCTTAAAGGTAGTTCTAACGATTCTTATAATGTGCAGGTACATGCAGAGGAGAGCACGGGAGAGAAGGAGGCGCAGCCGAAACCGAAGAAGACGCCGACCCAACCTCAATCATCAGCTTACCAGCCTAAAATCACATTCCCTCAGAGGCTGCAAAAGGAGAAATTGAAGGCACAGTACCAAAAGTTTCATGATATGATTAAACATGTTAGAATTAATGTGCCTTTGGTCGATATTCTTGCAGGCATGCCTCACTATGGCAAATTTATTAAAGACCTGATCGCCAACAAGTCAAAGTTAGAGGAAGTCTCGCCGACCGTGCTGAGTGAGGAATGCTCGGCCATGCTGCAGCCAAACGGCCCATCAAAGCTCGGCGATCCAGGGAGTTTCATCATCCCTTGCTATTCAAATAACTCTCTTGTCTGCAATGCATTAGCAGATCTAGGTGCTAGTATAAACTTAATGCCATATTCTTTTTATGTTAAACTAGGCCTAGGTGATCTCAAGCCCACTAGGATGGTTATTCAATTAGCCGATAGATCCTTCAAGTGTCCATTAGGCATTGTCGAAAATATACCAGTGAAAGTAGATAAGTTCACATTCCCTGTGGACTTTGTGGTGTTGGACATGCCAGAGGAGGGTAGAGTGCCATTGATTTTAGGGAGACCATTCCTCAACACAACCGATGCTATCATTCATGTCTCTAACAAACGACTCACCTTGGGCATAGGAGATGAGAGAGTTACACTCTCGATGGGAAAAGCAATGAAGTACCCAGCTGCAACATCTGACGATACATGTTTCTCTGTGGACGTCATTGATGAATGTGTGAGAGAAGAAGTGGCGGATATTCTTCAAATTGACTCAACTGGAGTCAACCCAATAGCCGAGAAGAATCTGAGTTCCGACCCCGGTAAAGCTTTGGAGGAATTGAAGGCGATGTGCTGCACTAACTATTCGGTGGAGATGAGGTTCCACCCAGGAAAAATGTGAGGATCAACAGTCGAGTCAAGCTATGACTCGTTAATAAAAATACGATTCTCGGGAGGTAACTCGTGTCTAGTTTAGTTTTTCTTTCGTTCTGTTTGTTTGTTTCTTTTTGTTTGTTTGCGTTTGTGTGTTGTTTATGTTGGCAGCCGTTGCTTGATTGATGATTGGTGATTATTTCAAACACTCCAGCTCCGCTATTTCTGCCAGCTTAGGGAGTTTCTTAACCTAATTCTATTTATGCTTATTCGGATGCATTGGGGACAATGCATATCTTTATTGTGTGGGAATTGGGGTTAAGTAAACTTAACTTTTCTTGTTTTTGAGCATATGTCTATAGTCTGACCTGATTTTTTGGCCACTTTCATGCCTTACCTTGGAATCCACAGTATTATAGTTTTTCGCAAATAAATAAATTGTTGGTAATATGATATTTGAGATTGCATGCACTGTCGATCATCACTTAACCCATGTTCATAATCGAGAGTTTTGAGCCTAATAGTAGATATTTAGTAGAATTTTTTTCGATTGTGTGAGGATAACTGCAAACATAGACTGTAGAACTTGTTACCGAGTTACTTTTCAAGATCACCACAATGAGTATTTATCACCATTGCACTGATAGAGGCCTTCATTTGTTTTAAGCCATGTTTTTAGCCTGTTTTTTTTGTTAGAATTTCTTATTATTAGATTTTCTAATCTGCCCTAACCCTTTAACAAGTAGTACTCACTTTTAGTACTCGATACCCTTGACACCATTTTGAAGCCTTAGCTTATTCGTTACTAGCCACATTGTTTAGCCAATTCCATTTTAGCTTATTTTGGCCTTAGCTTAAGTCTTAATTGTGCTGGATACATGATTTCCGTCAGTGTTGCGTGTCATCCTATTGAGTCAATAAAAGTATTATGCCGCTTCAAGAAATTACGGGCTCTTAAGCATGTCAATGTTATAGAAGTCTCGCCAAAGGCGTAGTAGAAAATCAGAAAATTCAAAAAAAAAAAGCACGAGGAATTATATTCATCAATGTGACCAAGTGGTCTTAGTTCAAGAAATCTTGTCAGTCTTCTGGTTCAATTTCAGTTTGAGTAGTGAGTCATTGTTTCAGCACAGTTTAGATTTTTGCTATCTTAGTCACCTTAAATCTCATTTTCCCTACCTTTTACCCTTAGCCGAATGTTACAACCCTTAAAGCACTCTTAACGGTTGACAACTCTAGTGATGGAGATTTGAATTGGATACAAGCCTATGCTAGTTGGTTGCTTGTTAGCTATCAGGAGTGTTCACCCTAAATATAAAGCCTAAATACTTGAGTGATTGAGTGACTTCCTAGTGAGGATGTGAGACTCTGCATGTAATTGATTATTGAGTATTTGTTGATTGATTTGTAAGTTTGGGATGATCTATTTTAACTGTGGTACATAAGTTGGGGAATTTTGGTGGCCAGGTTGGGTTATCTCTATTTGAAGATTTGCTTGAGGACAAGCAAAGTTTAGTGTGGGAATTGGCGCCAAAAACATGATGTGTAAAATCTAGTTATAAAATTTATGTCCAATATTCACCTAATCTAGCATAAACATACACTAGGCAAGTGTACCTAATCGTGTAATAGCACAGAGACAGACAAGTAATAGGTGTCGAATCCACAAGGAGCAGTGTAACACCAGAACTAAAGCAGACTAATAATTAACCTAAAATGGGGGTTTTTCAGTTTTGAAAGTGATTAAAACTATTGACTAATTGAAAGCAAATAGACAAAGCAGTAAAATGAACTTTTGCAAACAACCAATTAAAAGCAAGTATCCACCTTAATCTATCCCCCCTATTGTACTATTTGCGTCGATCAACAAAAAAAAAAACGCAAACACCTTTGGTGTTTGTTTCGTGATCGTCGAAGAGAGAGAGAGAGTGAGTTCGATGAGAGGAGAGAGGGAGAGAGTTGGTGGCTAGGTTTAATCCCTTGTCACTTATGTCTTAATCCTTAAGGCTTAAGGATATATATAAGGATTAGATGGACCTAAGCCCATTTAATTAAAAGCCCACTGGTTTTAATTAAACTTTCAACCTTCTCACTTTGACCCCCTGGACTTTACTAGTTAATTAATTAACTATTAATTAACTGGTCCGTTAAATATTAAAACTTAATATTTAATTCTCTTTAAATAATAAATAACTATTTATTATTTATTTCCTTAATAATTAATACAAACTGATTAATTATTTATATCTCTCTTTTCAATAATTAATTCTACTGATTAATTATTTCCTTTTTCTTTTTAATATTTAATCTAACTGATTAATTATTTCCACACAGATTTATGGTGAAATCCAACTGTTCCGTATTGGGTGTGTAGCAGTGTGACCCTTTAGTCTCTTATAAAATTGGATACAATATGCCCATTAATTATCTCTGCACATAATTCAACAGACTCACACTTGTGCAAGATAAGTAATAGTTACTGCACATTGTTAGCCTAAGGAGGTCCCTAGCCAGACACTTAGGGTAACCAGGTTATAAGAACTCTTATACCCAAAGTAACTTGTGATAAAACTTCATAAGCAACCTGCTTAGAAGTATCCTGTTATAAACTAACTGTTTATAAACTAAACTATCATAAACTCCCTGTTCATGAATGGGTACGTTTTTATATATACAAACTTGCACATATATAGGTTTGTCCCTTGCAGCGCGATATTTCAATTTTGAGCGTGAGAATGGAAAAAATCAACTCAGAGACTCAAAAATTTGTTCATGACATACTTGATTTCAAAACTGCATGATAAATGACAAAGATCAGATCAGTTCGTTTGGGCACGGCTGTGCATTTACCAGTTTCTTTAATCAGTCAAGGGGCCCGGAAATATCTCTCCTAAAAAGAAGTTGCAATTACCATTTTGCATATTTGCATTTGGAAATACGGCTCCCACTGAATCTAGACACGATCCTTATGACCACCCTGTTAGGGCGTGGCGTTAAAGCGAGCTAAGAAGACAACAGTTACCGCATTTCAAACCAAATACCTCAGGCTTAAGGATAACCTACGTGATAAATACTTTTGACATGAATCCACGAAGTATTTTTCACAGTGGGTCAATCCAATATTCGTAATCCTAACGAATATCCGTCAATTTTGGTCCGCAAAAACTTTTTGCAGCTATATTCGATATACTTTCGAATCTACCCCAAAATTACGATGACTTTATAGCCCTATCATAGTTCCCACCACGATAAGTAGTCACGGATAATATTTTGAATAAACCTAGTTTATTCCTGGATGAACCAAAACATACAAAATTGTGAAGAATAATGAAACTAATTTCTTCACCCTTCCATATTCCTCCCTGGAATAAAGGCGCATAATTTCTACCATTTCATTGACTCGATTCACGGTGTATATTTGAATTACTTACTATTTTGTATTGTAACCTATCACAGATTACAAAGAAGAATAATATGATTATAAACCTAAAACTCAAGACTAGCACCCTGAAGTACTCTTTTTTGGTTTTACTAGAAATCGTTCTTGCAACCTAAGAACAATTCTAGACTTACTTATTTTATAAAATTCCCTAAATTGGAGAAACTGGAAATAACTCCAAAGTTTCTGATTTTACAAAATAACCTTCTTGTAATTCAAACTTTAACTACATTTGCAGACAAATTAAATCTTACTAGATTTTATTATCCATTTGGAATGATAAAACTTTCTTACACCTACTTGTAAGAACCTTGAAATTAGATTCCATGTGTATGCCAACACTAATCTAATATCACTACTAAGAATGTTAAAGAACATCCTATTTTATCATTTCTAACGTTAATTAGCCAACAATCATTTATTTTTTTGCTGACTTATTGAAACTTTCAGAATGAGTATAATTTTTATTCAAAGTCATAACTTGACTTATAGTTTTGCAATGATATCTTTATTGAGTACCTCTCAATAAATCATGCATTCCTTGGATTAGTTCTTTCTCAAGAACTTACTGTTTTAGATAAAATCTAAAAACATCCAATGATTATATATACTCTAAAAGTTTAATCTTGTATTTATCACACTGGTTAAGAACAAACTTTTATTAACTCTGATAAATACATTAGTCAGATGCTCCCACTATCTTTTATGGAAAAGTGCATTACTTTAAAACATCCTTTTAGGCTTTAGTCAATCCTTGATTACCATGCCTAAAACTTGTGTTCTAAACACATGTTTTAAAACTTAGTTTTTGTAAGAAATTTGTTTTATGAAACCAAGAACTTGGATCTCCATATACCCATCTTCCTATTTACAGAAAGTAGTTTCATTAAACTTTCCATGAGTGCAAAATCACTAGTGAAGGCATTTTAAATCTCTTTTCATTAAAAACATTTAGTATAAAATTCCTTAATTATAGTAACTACCATAATCACTTTTATACTATCTTAAATGTTTTATCAAAAACTATTTTTCACTTAGAAACAATGACTATCATTTCTATTTTGTTCAAGACTCTGAACTTTCACTTTTCACAAAAGTCTTTAACACTTTGCTAAAATTAGAAAAACTATCTAATTTTATAAACAATACTTGTTTATTTAAGCATTCGAATAGTGGAGCCAACATTTATATAACTACAACAAATCACAGCATAAGATTATTATGAATCACCAATCAAGTCAAGACTTGACTTGTTGGTACTCTTTTAGTCACAACTGGACTAATCCTGATTCATAAAACAAGAACACGTGCACGGATATGAACTAAATAATTAAAATTTCCATAAACTCAAAACAAAAGTTTCCATAAACAATTAAGATAAAAAGTTCAAATAAACTTAAAAGAGTTTAATAGACTAGGAAATATAAATATTAAAAAATATCCGTAAGCTGTACGTGGGTTTTCTTCATGCTGGGCCGCATCACTTTCCATCCGCTCCTGCAATAAATGATTGCAAGACATTAGAATACTCGTAAAAACTTTTACAAGTGGAAAGTGACAAAGAAGCTATTCACACGATACCTGAGGGGCCAGCCTTGCCACCTGCCTCGTGACCCTTCAGGCAATCTCTTTTCCAGTGCCCGACCTCACCGCACTTGAAGCACCGATTCTCGGTTCTTGCTTTGTTCGGCTTCGGCTTCTTGCCCTTGTTGTCGTTATTAGCCCTGGGTGCATTCTGGCTGGGCTGGGACTTGCCCTTTCCCTTTCCGTTGCGCCCCTTCCTCTTCTTATGCCCGCATGACCCACCATGAGAACGTCCTTATACTTGGTCCCGATACTCTGCTTAGCTGTCTTGAGCATTGAGTGCAACTCAGCCACGGATTTCTCCATGTTGTTCATGTTGTAGTTGACTATAAAAGGCTTATAGTCATCTGACAACGAGTTGAGTATCGTATCCGTTGCTAGCTGCAACGGTACTGGGTGCCCAAGTCTCTCTAGGTGGTCCATGTAACCTTTCATTTTCAAGACGTGGTTACTGACCGAGGTCCCCTTAGCCATCTTGCACGAGTTAAATGCCCTGGTGGCATCATAACGCTCTGTGCGAGCTTGCTCCTGGAACATGTCCCTCAGCTGGCGGATCATTTCATAGGCAGGAGTCTCCATCATGCTAGACTGCAACTCTGGACTCATAGTTGCAAGCATGAGGCAGCTGACATCTAGGGCGTCATTGGAGCGCTTCTGAAAAGCCTCCCTGACGTCTGCCCTAACATTACTGGCAGGAGGATTTCCTAGAGGTTGTTCTAGGACATGCCACTTTCTCTCGTGCCTAAGCACGATCCGGAGATTTCTCTCCCACATGAGAAAGTTAGGACCGGCAAGCTTGTCCTTCTCAAGGATGGAGCGGAGAGAGAGGTTGTTAGTACTAGTAACGTTGGTTGTCATCTACAAATTAAAACCTTGGTTTAATTAGTAATTGTAGATAAACTTTCTAATCATATATCATCAAACCCATAAACAATATATATTAGACCTAGGACCCATATTTCACACACTTGACGCAAGGTTTGGGCACTTCCCGCCAAATCATGCTATTTCTGGTAGGTAACACCCTGTACCAATCGTACCTAACTGATACGACTCCTAGAACCTCGTAGAGCACTTAGACCCAGTCTAGTATGTTTAACTCTACTCTAGTGATTTTTGGGCCGGGACTCCCGATTATCACCAAAATAGATCACACCACCTAAGACAGCATGAATTCTGGCCGGGACTCCCGATTATCGCAGAATCTTTCATGCCCCTTCCCGCAATGGTTTGAACCCGGATGCCCAAGGTTTGGGAACTTCCGACACCCGAGTACCGTTTAACAGCAAGGGTGTACCATTAGGTGGGTAGCCACTGATCTAAGATTTTCTTGGGTTTTATAATTTAGTTAAAAACTTAATTTTCCAGTTTTTGAAAAAAAAAAATATTTTAAAACTAACTGTTTTAAAAAAAATACGATTTATATGTACCTAAACTAGGTGCACAAAACGGCCTTTATAAGTTCCAAACTTATAACCATGACAAAACTTTAAATTTATAAAACTTTAACTAACACGACTAGCAACCTGTAGTCGTATTATAGTTTGTCATAAAACGTGGTTTTTCACTGTTTAATAACAACCTGTTAATAAATCCCCTTTTATTTACCATCACACACATCATATGCAAATATGAAAAAACAGTAAATAAAATCACAACCACGTAGATAAATAAGAATAAGCATATAAAGCCCTATAGTTTTGCCAACTAATCATAAGGTCAAACCTAAGGATAAAATGACTTGGATTCGTCTTCTTGATGTGTTGCTCCCACTAGCCTTGACACCTCCCCGAAGTATCCGTGCTTCGTGTGAAGAACACCATTTTACCTCGTCACCTTCTTTGAGTTCATCTTGGTGGAGGGATTAAACTATCACGAATCTATTAAAAATACAATATTGAATGGGGTTGTAAGTGGCACACAGGCCTCCCTGAACCAGTACAATATTACAAATAAGAAAGGGATTGTAATTGGCACGCAGACCTTCCCAAAACCAAAAGAAAAAGAAGAAAAAGAAACACGAGTCCTAAGTCGGCAAAACTATAGCTACATGTATCACAACCACGCAATTATATATAAGCACTATATATATAAAAGAGAACCACGCAGTTATAATAATATAAACCAAAAAAACTGTGCTGTTAAGCACATAACATGATTTGTTCAAACATTCCCATTTACCCTTTTGATTAATACCTATTAACAAAAAAAATGAGAATTATGATCTTCTAATTAAATTTATTTGACCAAAATAGTTTTTCAACAAACTTTAAAAAACTTGATCTCATTCAAAACTTGAATGAAATCCTCGTGTCGAGTTCTCTTACTAGTTTTCCAAAAACTTAAAACCGACAACTTTTGGTCAATTAAATATTATCATATTTGTTTCTTCATAATATTATATAAACTTTATTCTTTTTAGAATTTATTCAAAAATGACTAAACTAGTCATAATAAATAAAAGTAAAAAATATATATATTTTAACTAAACTAATTAAAATATATAACACTAGTTTATATAACGCCTTATTAATTTTATAACTTAAAATTAATAATCCTTTTGTATTAATCCGGAAAAACTATTCAAGCCAACATTTCCTGGGCCGAAAACCCGTTATCCCAAAGAACCCACTGGGCCGAAGACCCTATTGGGCCGAGAACCACATTGGGTCGAGAACCACATTGGGTCGAGAACCACATTAGGTCGAGAACCACATTGGGCCAAAGCCCCCCAGGCCTCGAAATTCCTTGGGCCGGAACCCCTTGGGCCGTAGCCCATTAGGCTTTAGCGCCGCTAAGTGCCTTTAGCGCCACCACCTGACACGATGATGATCTCGGTTCCCGTTTTCTGATTAATAGAATATTTTAAATCCCTTTTAACCTATTAAAACTAACTGTTTTAATATACTGATTAAAAAATTGGATTTAATTCAAAAACCAAAAACTATTAATTATTAATTTCAACAAAACTTGTTTTATTAATAACTAATTATCCTAAAACTTGATTTCAACCTTTTTAAACAAAAGTTCAAAACTGGTTAAAATCTAGTTTTAGATATAAAGTTTATCCTTTTTAACTGTTTAAACACAAACATAGTTTAAACCTAACCGGTTAAAATCAAACCTTTTATTAACTGGATAAAAAATAGAAAACTTGTTTTTATCCTTTTATGGTTTTCGAAAAACAGAGGAGAAGAAACAAGATGAAGAAGATCATATTATCAAAAACAAATCAATTATCTGGATTAACTAGGTTTTTACCAACTTAAACGAACTGTTTAATTTAAACTTAATTCAAAACTTTTTCTTTATTCAAAAATCATAATCCTTTTAACCATTCAAACTAACTGTTTGAATTTCCTGATTAATAGGATAAACCTGATAACAAAACAAACTGTTTTGTTACCTACTTGATTTTCGAAAAACTCAAAGAATAAGTAGAGAATTAAAAACAAAACCTTAATCCTAAAAATAGATAAAACTAGAAACTATGGATCATATAGCCGAGGCTCTAATACCACTGAAGGGTTTTTTGAACCTGACCAAACCACCATATGACTCAAACTGGTCAAACCTGGGTTTGATTCCACTGGTTCAATCCTAAAATTGGAACTGGATTGAACACAACCCTCTAAACCCCAAAAAGGGTTAGGATCTTAATACTAATGATCAAACATAGCTTCTAACAAACAATCCACAGATAAGGTTATAGAAAATATACCTGATCAAAAACTTGGGATTGCTAAAGTAGTCCACCACTACAGCACCTCCTTTAGAACTGGCTGCTAGACCGCTCCTGGATTACCAAGGCTTCAAAAAACTCGAAACCCTTGTGTGTGTACCCTTTGCGTCGATCAACCAAAAAAAACGCAAACACCTTTGGTGTTTGTTTCGTGATCGTCGAAGAGAGAGAGAGAGACCGAGAGAGAGATCAGCCGAGAGAGAGAGTGAGTTCGACGAGAGGAGAGAGGGAGAGAGTTGGTGGCTAGGTTTAATCCCTTGTCTCTTATGTCTTAATCCTTAAGGCTTAAGGATATATATATTAGACATGGGCCCCGAGGACCGACCGGACCGGTCCTACGAAGACCGTACGAGTCGAGCCGGTCCAAGACCGATCCAAGACCGAAAGTGAGAGAAACGGTCCGAACCGGTCCAGGACCGGTCCAGAACCCGAACCGGTCCAAAACGGTCCAAGACCGGTCCAAGACCGAACCGGTCCAACGAAGGTCCAAACCGGTCCAAGAGTTTAACGGCTTTTTTTTTGAAAAAAACGGTAAAAAACCGGTCCGAACCGGTCCAAACCGGTCCGAACGGCTAGTTTTTCAAATTATTTTTTTCCCGAAAATTTTAAACCCGGAAATGTCTAAACCAAAACTAAAAAAAACCCGGTCCAAACCGAAAACCGGAAAATTTTAAACCGAAACTAAAAAAAAACCCGGAAATATCTAAACCGAACCGGAAAATACCCGAACGAAAAACGGACCGATCCAGGACCGAAGTCGGACTGGTCCGGACTTGGACCGGTCCGGAAGTGGTCTAGGACCGCCCGAAGACCGAATTTATCAAAATGGTCTTACGCGAAGACTGGTCCGCCGAGGACCGGACCGGCCCGGGACCGACTAGGTCCGGACCGGACCGGACCGGCTGTGGTCCAGGACCGATTTTGCCCATCTCTAATATATATGGATTAGATGGACCTAAGCCCGTTTAATTAAAAGCCCACTGGTTTTAATTAAACTTTCAACCTTCTCACTTTGACCCCCTGGACTTTACTAGTTAATTAATTAACTGGTCCGTTAAATATTAAAACTTAATATTTAATTCTCTTTAAATAATAAATTTCCTTAATAATTAATACAAACTGATTAATTATTTATATCTCTCTTTTCAATAATTAATTCTACTGATTAATTATTTTCTTTTTCTCTTTAATATTTAATCTAACTGATTAATTATTTCCACACAGATTTATGGTGAAATCCAACTGTTCCGTATTGGGTGTGTAGCAGTGTGACCCTTTAGTCTCTTATAACATTGGATACAATATGCCAATTAATTATCTCTGCACATAATCCAACATTTTTAGTTTCACAAAACTTTGTAAACATTTTCCTTTCAAGTGAAAAAAAATTAAACTTAAAAATGCAGTTTTAAAATTTACATGCACGATCTAATTATAATATATCACAACCACACAATAATAAATTAATAAGCCATAAATACGTCCTTTGACCATTACTGGTGCTTGATTGACTAATCAAGTACCCGATGGCCAAAACCCCCTAAGTGGAACACACAACACACATGACATGGATTTTTTATGCTCTCACTCGCTCCAACATCCATAGCGGTCTTCAACATCTTGCTCCTCATCTCCGAAAAATTACATTTACAAATATCAAACTAAGCTATACAAGTTTTGAAAGATTCTAGTGCCCTAGGCACGCAGGCCCGCTAAAATTAGTACTTTTACAAAACTGAATAGAGGTTGTAAGTGGTACGCAAGCCTCCCAACATCAGATAAATAAATGTAATCAACCACAACAAGGAAAAATAAAGCAAAAAAATGATCCACTAGATCTTAGGTGTTTGGCTTATGCAATAAATAAATCAATCACGACACAATCATGATATATATTAAATAAAGCACGCTTGGTTTATGTTTACTTTAATCTCAATTTTAATAAAGCTTGAAACTTTATTTGACCAAAAGATCAAAGCTTTGACCTTTTGTCAAAATAAGTTTCATACAAACATACATATATGAAAAACAAGTAAAGCTTGAATCTTTAATTAGCAAAAAAATCAAAACTTTGATATTTGGCTAAAACCAAGTTTCATACACACATATATCTCTACTCATATATAACTGGCTTAAGTTTCTCTCTCCTATAATTTTTAAGATTACTTAAAATTAAGTAGTACATAAGTTTATGCACTATGTATAAGTATATACAACACAAATTACTTAAAAATAAGTAGTACATGAGTTTATGCACTATGTACAAGCTTATACAACACAAATGAGTTTGGAAATTGTTATTTAATACAAACGTCAGTTATACACAAAGGAAACAATATGTAAATACAAACGTCGGTTATTAAAATACCAAAGCCAAAATCTATCTAAAAAGGAAACAATATGTAAGGGTGAATACAAATGTCAGTTACTAAAATACCAAAGTCAAAAGCTATATTACCTCCTGTCAAAATCAAATCAATTCGTATATTACCTCCTGTCAAAATCAATTCGTATCAACATTCTATATATACATTAGCTTATATAAATAAACATAAACAGTTAGGTATTTTTCATTTTACCTTCAGACATTCTTTACCTGCAGTCTTCAAGATGAACTCAGCAATTGGTGTTGTCAATGTTTCAACTATCAACCAAAATGAGGTAAAAATCATTTCAAAATATCTATCTTGAACTCAGAATATTGTTTTACATGGTTATTTGCAAATTGCAACCCAAATATTAATAGTTACAGTGTTTTGACTTTTTGTTACAGAATCAAAACAACAATAATTTGTTAGTTGCAGCAACTGAAGTCCTCATGGAGGTAACATATCATCCATAATGTATTACATGGTTTTATATCTTATTTAACAACTATTTTACACCAAACAAATGAAGAAAACAACACTTACGTATATATATCATTTCTTTTTTATGTTGCTCTGCGTGTACAAATAATTATGTATTTCAATGTTCAAATAAAATTGATCATGTTTTTCTTGACTAACACGTATTTTTTATTCCGTTGACAGCATATGGACATCGTTGATGACTCGGGAAACAACGACAATCAGGTTGTCGTTATTGACAATCAAGAGGTAAATACGTCGACTTTTACATGATCAATTAAAATTAAAATTATGTGCAATCGAGTGTGTATTTTCTCCCGTATTTGTCCATTTGCTTGAGTACATCACCCCTAATCCCGTATTCAATAAACATTAATTGATTTTGAAAAATCAATATACTTTCAACTTATATCCTTTATTTATTTTGCACAGATAACAAAAAAGCGAAAAAGAGAGGAAAATTTGTTAAATTGGAACTGGGATGATGTACTCAACGTTGACACCTCTGATGATGATGATGAAGAAGCATTATCAATGATTAATGTCAAAAGAAAGAAAAAAGATCACATTTCGGTTTTTAGCCGCAATAAAGTTTACCGACTCATTGATGAATCGGATGAAGATTAACAAATATTTAGTTATTTTGCTTTCGAGAATAAGTGATGTTTTGTTTTGACTTTTTAGTGTTTATGAGAAGACTATAATTTATAAAGATAAATGAAAAAATTTGTGATCTTTTGACATTATTGTCTTTTTAGTATTGTTATCAAGTTTCAATTTATTGAGATAAATCATACGATTTGTGTTATTGAGGACTTCGGTTATATAAGTGATATAATTATAAAATCACCAAACCTTATATGTATTGAACAAAAATAAATACCTTTCCGCTCATCGATACTAAGCCACCCATATTTGTAACATCCTTGCAACTGTACAACCAAATCAAGATGAAAACAAAATTAGCATAAAAGGTTGAAAATAACCAAATATAAATCTAATGTAACTCCTAATTACCTATCATATTTCCATATTCCATACCCAACACCTAATATTACCTCAAACTAATAGTCTATTTACTAACGAATCATGAAATGTCAAGTAAAAACACACAAGTAATTTGAAGCACAAAGAAAGTATATCGTTTACTATTACCATTTGATTATTTCAAATCTTAAAGTATAGGCATTTGATTATTGACTACATCTCATCAAACGATTCAACATAATTCCAAACAATAAACAGTTATCTCACATTGTTTTTTTTTACAAACTACACCTCAAAGGTTAAAAACTCAAAACTCTCTCAAAATATAAATCTATTAAGTGGGTGTTTGGGTAAACTCATTAATGGTATTCATTTGCTTTTTAGCTTAATAAGAGAGCTTATTAAGCTCATTACCCCGACCCAAACAGTGAAAAACACGGATTAATTAATTAATAAAAAACATTACTAATAAATAATATACATAACAGATCAATCGAGTAAAATCAGATAACAAATTTCTACTAATGTTTAAAAAGAATCTCTTAACTAGGCTGATATTCATCTAACAACATATGAAATCAGGCAACATGACAGATTAAACAAAGATTCAAAGACTGAAAAAACTGAACAAATTAACAGGAGGAAATGGCATAAATTAACAGGTCAAAATACACACACCATGGTTTCATATTTCCATCGAAATGCACAACTGCCACATCACGGGTCTCTTCGATGCTTATGATTGGATTATAACCAAGACCAAGAACATGCCATGATTTTTCCAATGGTTTAGTTGTTGAGAAAAATGTGATCAAACCTGGAGGCAGTGTTCCCAATTTCCACTAAGTCCAGTTCTTATTCTGCAATACAAATCACAAAACTAAGTTATAGAACAGAAAACCATCACAAATGCAAGACAATGAAATGCTTTTAAGTTTCACAAGACATGCAATATCCTAATATAATAGCTAATCAGTCTTACCAGATTTTGCCAATAGTGGTATTCTTCGGTGCAATTTTCTCTTCTCCAAGATTCCAAATCGAAGAATGAGAGAAATTCATGAACTATCCATACAAGAACAAACCCTAAATTTATTGTAGATGCATAAGATACCCGGATCAATTAAGAAGGCGGCGACGTTCTTCACTGATTTTGGAACAAGAACAAACCCTAAGGACATACTCGCCGCCGTTTTTCACTGGTAGTTACGGTGGTGGCGTTCTTCACTGCTTCCAGATCTGAAGAACATACTCGCCGCCGTTCTTCAATGCTTCACCATCGCCGCCGCTTTTCTTCACTGCTTCACCGTCTTTGAAGGGGGAGAGTGACGGGGAGAGAAAGAGGCGGAGTGGGTTTTCATACGGTGGCGACGGGTTTTCATCTTCATGGGCTGTGGCAAGTATGGTGGCGGTGGCTGGTATGGTGATGGCGGTGGCAGGTATGGTGGTGGTGGTCGTGAGTGGGTTTTGGTGGCGGTGGAAATTCTTGGGGAGGTGGGGTTGAAGCTGTTAGCCTGTTGGTAGCACATTCAAGAGAAAGAAAAGAGAATAGGGGTGTTTGGATAATGACTAGAGTTAAAAACCCTAAACATATAAAAAATATATATCTAGAAGTTTCAGAATCAATTATGATTATTATAATTAACAACCTGTAAATTTAATTTATTTAATTGATTTCTTTATTAATATATTTATGCTAATATATTTCTTATTGTGTTGATAGTTTACAAATCCAAATGTATATGAAGTTTTTTCTCAATTCAATCCGCGTAATGGTTCGTTCTTCGTAACTGTTGTCCGAGTTTATTCCACATACAAAGACATCAAGGATAACAAATTATACTTATTTTTAGTGGACCGAAATGTAAGTCATTATAATTTATTTTTTGTTTTTATATTTAATAATATAATGTATGGATTTGTATAATATTACGCGTGGTAGGGAGATGGAGCTGTAGCCGTTGTTTGTCCTGAATTGGTTCAATGTTATGAAGCACTTAATCTAGAGGGATCTATCTTTTCTATCGACCGCTTTCATTTTTATGGGCTTGGCTATGACGATTTTCCAAGATATGAAGGCTATTCAATCCATCGTTATGAATGGTTACTTTGGATCAACCAAAAATCCGAATTCTCTCCATTGAATAACACACATGTTAATTTGGATATCCCCATTCGTCCTAAATTACCTACGTTCCGAATGTTGATTAACGACACAACCAATAGAAGAATATTGACCGGTATATTCATCTTTCATTTCAATCTTTTATTTTACCTAAACATTTTTACCATTACATTGATGTTTTCAATAACTTATTTTAGATGTTATTGGAAAAATCGTGTGGGGAAAGTTTCACAGTTCTCAAGAGTGTTGGAATGGTCATAGACCGGGCTATATAGAAATAACTTTGAAGGATTCAACGTAAGTTTAAATAACATGTGTAGATTATTATTTATAAAAATAATAAAAAATATGAATTCCATTTCGAACTAATTATCGTACTTCTTTACTAGGGGTCAAGAAATGACAATGAGGATGTATCTTCATCGGGGGATTTTAGTGGTACCTATCGCAAAAGCAATACGTTATAACAAAGTAATATTTGTTTCTCGAGTTAAACTTGTGCACAAAAATGATAGTAAGTTCTTAGTCAATGTTTAACAGTTATAACGATTTCTTTATTATTTAATATGTAACTTCTATATTACAGTTAATTGATTATATAAATTTGATTTACAGTTAACATTTTGATTTGCACGGAGTTGTCCAAGATAGAGTTTGAACCGAAGATGCAGGAAGCGGAAGAACTAAGTCTACTACGTATTTAGTGTGTTTTTTGTTTTTTCCTGGTGGACACATGGATGTTTTTAAGATATATTGACATCAATAATTTTCGTTTTTCATGTAATGGGATTGTAATCTCTTACATTTCCTTTTTTTATTTTTTATTTTTAATGCTAAATGATTATTTACACGTCATTATCATAATACTTATAACAAAATAAACCATCAATTATATATAAGTTGAATGCAAACATCTCAACCCACTTACCCAACAAACCAACCATATGCTAAACAAATATAACTTTAAGATGAATGTTATTTAAAATTATAACATCCATAACCATCGTGATTAGAAATGCTCAATACGATTTTTATTTAATAATTAATTTATATGCTACATATATGTTTGGATGACACTAATTTGTGTGGGCCTTATATGTTATATTAATCGCACATATAGAACTTGATTAAAATATACCATGGTATCAAATAATAATTATATATGGTTTTCACTTAAACAATATTAAGATTATTATTATCTAAGATACGTTACGAGTAGAGATATTTTGGTGCAACGTTAATAAAACATATATCGTGATGCTTTGATATAGTATGAAATGGCAAGATCAGATGAGAATTATACTGGTGATGTAACTCAGCTTAATGGTAGTCAACAAAAAGGTATGACTCTTCGATCAACAAATTCTAAAACATATATAATTCTATTTTTAAATTATAGTGTGAAAGCTCATCTTATATATGTTATTCATATCAGAAAAACGTAAAGAATACAATAGACAGTATTATGCACGAAGAAAAGAGATTAATAAATCGGGTATCCAGTCTGACCTCTCCCAATGTGATGTAGATACATACAAAGGTACGTCATATTTTGTATATTTTCTATGAACTTGTGAATTGTTGAAAATGTACGAAGTCATATTGTTTCAAAAAATTATATTTGTGTAGAAACTAGAAAACGACAAAACAAAAAATATTATGAAGGACAAAAAGAGAATAAGAGAAGAAGACAAATAGCTAACGGTGAAGGAAGTAGTCAATCTATGTCACATGTGACAAATATCACTGCAACGGAGATGGCTAATGTGGGCCTTGAACTACCAAGAAGGGTACCGTTAGGGAGATTGAGAACTCCAATAAATAACTCAATCCATGATGGAAAAAATAGTGGAATAAGGGAGATTGCTTTAGATGCGTCTAAAGGAACAAACTTGCATGGGAGAAATGATCGCGAGAAAGAAAACACTCCACCAATACAAACACGACCTCATCATGAATTACGTCCTGAAGAAACTAACGGTAGCGGAAACATTTCTTCTCAAAAAAAGAGGATTTATAATCAACAGTATTATGCGAGGAAAAAGGACATGAACCAAATGAGCGGTACGGATAAGACTCCTAATGATCTTAATGCTACAATCAGAGACGTACCGACACCATCGCCATCTGGTATAACCCATGAAAGGGGCAATGGTAAGTTTCCTTTCATTATTGGAGATCTATGCTATAAAATGTTATTTTATGCTAAACTTGTCATTCCATTTCTTTCTTTAATAGTCAGCATAAGTCGTACCGGTACACTACTGCCTTTATTTGAAGAATTCTTCACCCAAGCATCAACAAGTTAGTACTTCATTTAACTTACTATTATATATTATATATTTATTTATTCATTTAATAAATATATATATGGGTACAGTACAAAACAATACATAATAACTTCACATTTATAATAATTAGGTGTAGGGGAGTGTAGTAACACCAATGTCGGTCCATCTATCCAAAATAACATTCTCCCTTTGGATCCCTACGATTATGTTTACGAAGGTATCCCTACGCAACATCGTGTATTGAAGAAACCGAAGGCATGCGTTAAGTGTGGAGCAAAAAAGATACAATTCGAGTTCCCTACTTTTTGTTGCATGTCTGGGAAGACAAAGTTGGCAGACGCACATGTTCCTGAAGAATTATATAATCTATTTACCGCAGAAGATGACTTAGGAAAACTGTTCAGAAATAACGTACGTGCATATAACACAAACTTCTCCTTCACGTCGATGGGTGTATCTTTAGATAATACGATGAACAATATGTCATCGGGAGTATATACTTTTCGCGTTCAAGGAGGAATTTATCATAGGATCGATCACTTAGTTCCACGGGATGGCCAACCGCGATACTTACAATTGTATTTTTATGACGCTGAATCTGAGCTTGATTATAGGCTTTAATGGCCAAATCTAGATAAGAATATTGTTGGAAGATTAAAACATGTTCTTTCTACAAACCCATATGTTAAAACTTTTCAAAGCCTTTCTGAGCTTGGGCCACTTGACAATTATAGAGTTTCTTTGAATGCATCGGTGGAACTTGATCAGAGAGTGTACAACCGACCAACCACGTCTGAGGTCTGACCATAAATATTTACTATTACATAATACGTGTTATACCCCATACTGAATTGCCTCATATGTAGGTTGCTGGTATATGGGTTGAAGGTAATGATAACATCACCGCATACAAGAGAAGTATTGTTGTTTATGGAAGGTCACAATACAGTCAACAAATCCAGCCTTACTTTGCTTGTTATGATCCATTGTCATACCCTCTATTCTTTCCTCATGGTGAGCCTGGATGGCATCCTAAGATACCAAGACAGGGAGTGTCTATCAATGATATTGTTAACGATGACGAGAACAATGATGATTTAGATGGTACGAATGTTATCCCTAATGAGAATTCATAGTTTTCATCGTAGAAACCATTACCTAATAGGCGTTAAAAAAAACACTATCTAATTGTACATATATTTATATTATATTTTCAAACCATCAACTTCGTGCAGGTGATCAGGCAAGGATAAGATCAGATTTATACCAAGGGATAGTGGACTGCGTTAATGCTGGTGAGGTACAATCAAGTAGAGTTGGTCAAAGAGTTGTATTACCTGCGTCTTTCATCGGAGGGCCACGTGACATGCGACGAAGGTTCCTTGATGCAATGGCTTTAGTTCAAGATGATGGAAAACCTGATATCTTTCTTACTATGACATGCAATCCAAATTGGCCTGAAATCATTGAAAACTTTTTGCCTGGTCAAACATCACAGGATCGACCTGAGCTTGTCGCGAGAATTTTTCGTGCTAAATTGGAGGATCTCAAGGAGCAACTCTTCAAGAAGGATATACTCGGTGTGGTAGAGGCATATGTGTATGTCATCGAGTTTCAAAAGCGAGGTTTGCCACATGCTCATTTCCTTCTGATAATGAGACCCGGATACAAGATGACTAATCCGGATCATTATGATAAAATAGTTAGTGCTGAAATCCCTAACCCTGTGAAATATCCCAAGTTGCATGAGCTTGTTCTTACACACATGATGCATGGTCCTTGTGGTCATTTGCGATAGTCCAGTCCCTGTATGCAAGGCGAGCCAAAAAAATGTCGATTCAGGTTTCCTAAGCAGTTTAACGAAACCACAACACAAACAGAGGACTCCTATCCATTGTATCGAAGGAGAGATAATGGAATGGAAGCGCATGTACGTGGAAAAACTCTAGACAATAGATGGGTGGTCCCATATAACCCAAAGTTGCTAATGATGTACAATTGTCACATCAATGTTGAGGTTTGCTCGAGTATAGTATCAGTAAAATACGTGTTTAAGTATGTTTACAAGGGTCATGATAAACAAGTAATCCATATCGATCCAGATGGGGAAGATGTTGTTGTCAATGAGATAAAAAGATACCAGGATGCACGTTATGTTTCTCCACCTGAGGCAATGTGGCGGATTTTTAACTTCAAGCTTTCTCAAATACATCCTTATGTGATGTCATTGCATCTTCATCTCCCTAATAAATAGTTGGTTAGTTTCAAAGAGAGTAATAAACCAAGAGATGTTATCAATAGAGAGAGAGACAAGAGATCAATGTTAACTGCTTTTTTTGAAAGGAATAAAACAGATGTAAATGCCAGGCAATATTTGTATAAAGATTTCCCAAAGCATTATACATGGAATGCGAGTTCACGTACTTGGAACCCTAGACAAAAAGGAGCAATGAGAGGGCGATTGGTGTCTGCTAATCCTGCCGAAGGAGAGAGGTACTATCTACGTATACTATTGATACATGTTCCTGGGCCTACAAGCTTTGAAGATCTCTACAGGGCTAATAATGAGAGGCGGTTAACATTTCGAAGATCTTGTCTTGAGAGAGGATTAATAGAGTCTGATGATAGTTTATCACAATGCCTTACAGAAGCCTCTCTGTTTCAATTTCCCAGAGCTCTTAGGAGGCTATTTGCAACAATTTTAATTTTTTGTGAGCCTGGAGATGTTCACAAGCTATGGGATGACCACTATGATGCACTTTCTGAGGATTATAGACGACAATATGAAAATGTTGATGCAATCCAACGTATGGTCCTTAGAGATGTCAAAGTTTTTCTCCAATCTATGGGTAAGAGTCTTGATGATTTTGACCTTCCAAAGCTAAATGTAGATGTTAACATAGATCGTGGAGGTTTTCGTGAGGTACAAGAGGAGTACTCCATTGTTGTTGACGCAGAACATCTTCGTGCGCGTAACTCTCTTAATAACGACCAAAAAACCGCATACGAAGATATCATGAGACATGTAGATAATGATCGTCCTGGTGTGTTTTTCATAGATGGTCCTGGTGGAACTGGAAAAACTTTTCTCTACAAAGCATTGCTTGCTGAGGTACGCTCTCGTGGTTTTATTGCACTCGCAACTGCTTCGTCTGGTGTTGCGGCAAATAACATGCCAGGGGGGAGAACAGCTCACTCCCGATTTAAGATTCCCATTAATCTTAATAATAACTCAGTATGCAGCATCAAAAAGCAAAGCGGGGCTGCTCAAGTCATTCGAGATGCAAAAATAATCATATGGGATGAAGCGTCAATGGCTAAGAGGCAAGCTGTAGAGGCAGTTGATCGCACAATTCAAGACATAACTGGTTTGACACTACCTTTATGGTTTTAGACAGGTTTTGCCAGTCGTGAGACGTGGCACGCGAGCCCAAATTGTCGACTCCAGTTTACGTATGTCACCTTTATGGTCTTCGATTAAAAAAATACGTTTAACCTTGAACATGAGAGCGAGAACTGATCCATGGTTTTCAGATTTTCTTTTGAGAGTCGGTGACGGGAATGAAGAAGCTATTGAGAAAACCTATATTCACATACCGGATGATATGACTATTCCATATACTGAAAAAGCAAAGTCGGTGGATGCTTTGATCGATGCTATCTTTCCATCAGTACAATTAAATGGGAATTGTTCTGATGATATCATTTCCAGGGCGATACTATCAACTAAAAATGATGATGTTGATGAGATTAATGATCAGTTAATCAATCGTTTCCGTGGAGAGGAAAAAGTTTACTATAGTTTCGATAAAGCAGAAGATGATAAAAATAACTTCTATCCCGTGGAATTCTTAAACTCACTATCTGTAAGTGGTTTGCCACCTCATTATCTTCGTTTGAAAGTTGGATGTCCGATTATACTGATACGGAATCTTGATCCTTCGGATGGGTTATGTAACGGTACTCGATTAATTTGCCGACGGTTTCAACAAAATGCCATTGATGCGGAGATAGCTATCGGCCAACATTCTGGGAAAAGGGTGTTTATACCGAGAATTCCTCTTTGTCCATCTGATGATGACATGTTCCCATTCAAATTGAAAAGAACACAATTCCCTGTTAGGCTTAGTTTTGCTATGACAATCAATAAGGCACAAGGTCAGACTATTCCACATGTCGGTGTATATTTACCCGAGTCAGTGTTCTCACATGGCCAACTTTACGTGGCGCTATCTAGAGGAATATCTCGTGGAAATACAAAGGTTTTAGTGAAACCTGCCAAAACATTTAACCCGGATGGTGTTTACACGTCAAATGTGGTCTATCAAGAAGTTTTACATGACGAATAAGGTAATCTTAACTGCTTATCTTAAACCTTTTTTTTTCTCTTAATACCTATATATCATAATAACTTCTCTTTTTTTTTTGCAGAATTCTATATCCGAACTTTTCAAATTTTGTCTTTTCATTGTAAAAAACAAATGTCTATGATTGCAATGATGTGTATTTTAAATTTCTTTGATTGATTACAATGAAATGTAATTTATATTTATTTACGAGCATAAATTTTAATTGTTTTATGTAATAAGCTACATTAGCAATTCAAAATTCAATATTCATGTTAGTACTCTTATCGACTTATAACATACTTTCAAATATATCGAAACAATATTTATTATTGTTGGACATCATTTATAACTATCACTACTTCCTCTGTCCTCTATATTGCAAGCGACAACAATAATTCATCATCGTGTATTCGCCGCCGCCGCATCGCGCGGGTACCCCACTAGTAATAATAAAGAAGTCTAGAAACTTTATTTGGTAAAAAGATCAAAACTTGATCTTAAACCGAAAACCAAGTTTCACTATATATATATATATATATATATATATATATCAATAATAATATGAACAATATCAAATAAACCGTCCCCTATCGAGCCTAGAAGCGGCTCTGATACCACTGCAAGGATTTGTGAGGTACAACATGCACAACGGAATAAAACCAAATCCGAATCCCAGAGATCTCAACTTGTTGGTCAAATGATCTTATCAGGTAGGATTTGATGAGACAAAGTTAAGTTTGTAAGATATGTTCCAAACACAACTTAAACATAATTATGAAGCTTAGTTAGACTGAGCACTTATAGTGTTTCAGACTAAACCTAAGCTTAGTATAAGCTGAGCATAAGTTAATCAGTTTATACTATACCTTAGTTAGTTTATCAATATGTTTGATAAGCTGTGTGTGTCACTTAAGGTATCTATCGAGTATTCAGCTTGATATGTTTCAAGCTGAGTGACTCAGCTCAAAAACTAAGTCTGCTCGAAAGAGTTGCTAAGTAAGTTCTAGCTAACTCTTATGACTTCTAAGGATGAGTTAGTCATAATACATGTTAGTACATGTTTGATATCGAGTTTGTTCTCGAAGAACTCGGCTTGATAAGTTTCAAGCTGAGTAACTCAGCCTGACCAAATGAAGTCAGTTTAAGAGAATTTAAATATGTTTTAAATTTCTTTTACTCTCTATATCTACGGAGCGGATAAGAGGATTCCAAAATCAAGATTGAAGATTGAAGAAGTCAAAAATTCAAGATTCAAGATTCCGGTTTATCCAATAGTTAGTTAGCAGATTAGGATAAGTTCTAGTTTGTTATGATCCGTAGAAACATGATTATAAATACTGATCTCCTGATTAGTTTAGAGGTGACTGACTAAAAACCTCACCTCTCTATCGTATGTGTTACGAATCTTGATTCACCGTTTGTAAGTTCAACGTGATCAAGAAATTCACATATTGCCAACATTGTTCGTGTGTTCGATCTTCACATCTGTTGTGAAGTTGGAAAGTATTCAATCTGTGATTAAATCCTGTTTAGAGAGTTAGTCCATGTCTATAATCATAAGTTGATTATAGAAAGCAAGGTTGATCAACTAGTTTGAGAGATTGAGAGAGTTTGAATTACATTAGGTGTTTACATATCAAGTGTTTCTTACTTGATAGTTTATGTAATCATCTTCTTATTAATGAAATCAAAGCATTCGACTGTTTGTGGTTTGATGTGTGTAACACTTTTTATTTGATTTGTTCAATTTCCGCAGAAAGTGTATTCAACCCCCTTTCTACACATTACTTGGTTGTTGATCTTCTCACCAAGGGACCAACACAACTAGATGAAATAGGGGAACAACAAATAGATATATGCATATTAAACATATATATATATATATATATATATATATATATATATATATATATATATATATATATATATATATATATACCCGTGAACCTGGATGCTAGACCGCCTAGAATATTACCCGCGAAAAACCAAACGCGTGTGTGTCTGTTTGTTGCTCAAAACTGCCAACGCCAACCTGCCCTCTAGGGGCTGCCGAAGCCAAGAACTGCCACAAGGGGTTCGGCCGAGGGTGTGTGTCACCGGGACCGGCTGTCGCCGCCACAAGGGGGCGGCCGTCGGGCTGCCGTCTAGTCGCGAAGAACCACCGCTGCTGGATTATTAAATCCCCACATCCAACCCTCTTCAATCCTCTATTTTTTCCATTTTTTATATTTTTCAACTATTATTAAATAATATAATTTAATTATTAAACTATTATTAATTAACATAATTTAATTATTAAAAATAAATTGCAAGACAATATGATTATAAAATATTATATTTTATAAATCAAACTAATATTTCAATTTATTACATTAAAAAGTACATAAATTAAAAAAAACTACTAGTCGTCGTTGTGTCTTGAAATCCAATTAATGTGGTCGATTAAATCCGATTGAAGGTTGTGATGTGTTTCCGTGGTTCAGACTTCTCGGATGTTAGCGTCATATTGTTGATCACTAATCTCTACGTCTTCTTCCTTGTTCGCTTGATTAACATTTTCGTCGAATGGACAAATCACGTGGCCTTCGTCTTCCAATATCATAGTGTGTAATATGATACAAGCGTACATCATTCTTTGTATCTTATTAGGGTGCCACAATCTTGTCGGACTATATATCACGTGCCTCAGTTGTTTCAGCACACCAAAAGCCCGTTCCACATCTTTCCTTGCCGCTTTTTGCGTCGCACTAAACCTTATTCGACTTTGATCTAGAGGGGTTCTGAATGTTTTGACAAACGTAGCCCATTCGGGGTATATTTATCTGCAAGATAGTACCCGTGTTTGTATTGTACGTTGTTAATTTGAAACGGGCATTGCGGTGCTCTCTCGTTATAGACGTAGTTAAATAACAGCGACTGGTTTAGTACATTGATATCCTTGTTGGAACCGGCCAACACGAAGAATGCATGCCAAATCCAAAGATCCTATGATGCCACTGCCTCTAAGATCAAAGTCGGCTGTTGATGACCCACCTCTTCTATACTGCCCTTGCCATGCGTTTGGATAGTTATCCCAATCCTTATGCATACAATCTATGCTTCCTAACATGCATGAAAACCCATGCATATCCTAATGTGCGGCGTATAAAAGTTGAATATCATGGTAAGTAGGTTTACGTAAGTATCTCTTACCATAGAGAGAAATGATACATTTGCAGAAGTTTTGTACACATAGTCGTGCGGTTGATTCCGCCATCTGTAGGTACTCGTCAAATCCGTCAGCAGATACCCATACGTCATTTGCCGAATTGCCGATGTATACTTTTGCAAATGAGATAACCCTTTCCTACCTCTAGCATCGTAGCCCTGTACAAAAAAAATGTGTCCCATTCTTCAAGATCTACGACGATCCGTGTGAAAAGTCGTCTGCTCATGTGGAAACGTCTTCTAAAAATCTCGTCATTGTAGTAGTAGTTTTCGACAAAATAATCTTTAACAAGTCGGTCGTGTGCAGCTTCACAGTCTCTAACTTGATCCGGCCCTCTCCGTCTTCTTATTGAACGCGAGCTTTCTTCATCATTCTCAATAAGCCTATCACAGCCGTCGTTATTAATCCACGAAATAATACGGCACTTGTTTTATGATACGCGCCAATACATGATCCATCATAATCGGATGTAGTATGCGAAAAAGAAGATGTTGAAGATGAATCAAGATACTCTCACATATTATACGAAGAGGATGACATTTATTTTTGTATTAAAAAATAAATATATAAAGTGAAGTTTAAGAGAAGAAAAAGAAGAGAGGTGTGAAAAAAATATAAGAAGTAAGGAGGGTATTTATAGGATGAAGAAAAGAAAAAAATTAAAAAAAAGTGTTTATGTAAGAGTAAAAAAGAAAAAAAAACAAAAACTCAAAACTAACACTAGATGGGGGGCTAGCCGTTGGTCGAACCCGCCCGGAGCAGCCCTGCAGCGATGTGTGCTACGCTGGCTACTGGTTAGGGGTCTAGACAGCGCTGGTCCCTCCCTGATGCGCATGGTGTCTTAAGCAAAATTAAAACACACACACACACACACACACTTTGTTGATTGGGTTTACATAAAGAGGATAGACTACAAAGTGTTTAGTTCTAAAAAGTGTAGGAAGCAACTTTAGCTATTGATATAATTAAATACTCGGTATTGATGGTTGACGATATTTTGATAATTTAAATGCATTTTAAGTGATAAGTGTATGGGAAAAAGTGACTGGAAGGTTATAATGGGAAATAATTCTCACAAGAACAACAATCATCGTCTAAACTTATATATATATATATATATATATATATATATATAATCATGATCAAATAAAAAGAGTTTTATGGTACAAAGAGTAAGGAGAATTCCAGTTGCGCCACGTGTCCTTTTAACTAAAAGGGTAAAGTTGGAAGATTTTAAAAAAGGAAAAAAATTCTCCCTCCTATCATTACCCCACTCCCCCACATCTGAGCATTTAATCATCGTTAGAGCCGCCCTGCCCTCTTCCCCACGAAAACAAAAAACCCTAATACTATAGTCGCCGCCGGATCATCGCACACAGTCGTTTCTCCCTGCCCCCTCCGGCGATACCTGCTCCGGTGACATCCAGATCTGTGGCCTCCTCTCTCTTGCCGTCCCCTACCCTTAAAAACCCTACGCCTCTCATTCAAGATCTGAGAGTCCCGCCCCCATTCCCCTCAAGAAAACCCTAAAAATATCGCCGCCGTACACATCGTCGACACCGCTGCTTTCTTTTCCGACGCTGATTGCAGATGCACGCACGCCCGTGGTTGTGCATCAACGCCACCATGATCTAAAGGAAATCCAGCAGAGAAGATGAAGAATAATATGCCACCATAATCATCGACTTGATCAGAGGCTTATTTTTTTTCTCGTATTTAAATCAGATCTACAGATCCAAAGACTATTTTCTCGCATTCAGGAGTTCAAATTAGATATGTTCTTCTCTTCTTATGTCAAGATTTTGTTTACTGTTTGTTCTATATTGTTGATTCAGATTGTTTCCTGAATTAAATATTTTTCTTAATACAGGGGAAATAGAGGAGGTGGTCACGGTCGTTGTGGTCGGACTTTTACTGCAGGTGTCCGGAATTGTGTATCTGATTATTTTCTTTTGGAGTGTGCATCTGATTATTTTCTTTTGGAGTGTGCATCTGATTATTTGTTTCCTGAGTCAAATATTTTTGGAGTGTGCATCTGATTATTTTCTTTTAGACTGTGTATCAGTGTATGTGATAATGATGTATCAGTTGTTGTGGAAATCATTTTGTTAAAAAATCTGTATTTTGATGTATTTGTATCTATTTATTGTTAGTTGTGCATAAGATGATTTCTTATTCCGTGCATCAAATGGTTGTACCTTATGTATTGAATGTAATATGTAAATCAATGTATTTCTGTGCATCAGATGTTTGCACTTTCTGCAGTAAAATGGTTGTACCTTTGCATTAGAGAGCTGGCCGACGGAAAAAGAAAAAGAAAAAGAAAAACTTTAAAACTTTAATGGACGATTATACCCTTAATAGTTTTTTTTTATATTTAAAAGAAAAAGAAAAAAACCTATTTTCTAGGATCAGATTTAAAATTTTGGATGACTGAGATTTAACCTTACATTAAGTAACAAAACTTTCTTTTTACCGGATCCCTACCCTATATATATATATATATATATATGAATTTGTTTAGTATTTAGAATAAACTAATTGCCTCTATTTCCTATGCAAATTCACTTGTGATAATGAAAGTGTATGCTTCCCTCATTTCTTGCTAACTTAGTCTTACTATCTATTAACCTTTTTCTTTCCATAATTCAAATCCGGAGATCTTCCAAGTTTTTCATATCTATACTACTATATTAAACTATTTAACTTTCTCCCTCATGTTTTATTTTAAGAGTTCTTAAATTTCAATCACTTGACCTTTCATTTTATCCAAATTAATCTCAACCTCTCAATTTTTTAACATTTCAATCTCTTTCCTAATATACTTTACGTTTTTATTCATTTAAAATATACTCTCCCACTAACACTCTCTCCCGCTAACAAAAATAATCACTATCAACAAAATTCTCAAGATCTTATTATCTTTTCCTCTCCTTATCTATACTATCTATATCTATATTACTATATAAACCATTTAAACTTCTCTCTCCTCTTTCATTTTAAGAGTTCTTAAATTTCAGTCACTAGTAACCATATAGAAATTGCATAATAGAACCCTATGTTAAACAAAGAACCCAAAGAACCAATCTGGACCATTGGATCATCAAAATCAATGGACGAGATTTAACGATGGCAAAACTGTAATCATCATGTATTAATATAGAAAGAAAAAGACAAAATGGAAAATCCCCCCTCACAACAACCCACGATTAAAAAACCCCCCCAAAAACTCTAAAATGCCATAAATTTTCAAGTTTTGTGAATTTAAACAAAAAATTATACCAATCTTTTAGTTTTTTAATCCTCTTTCAAACAAGATCACTCTTCCTATATTTTTCTAAATTTTTTTGAAAATGGAAATTTTGTTTGCATTTTGGGCATCATGTAGTGTTCTGTACGGTTTTGCATTTTGGGTTCGAATGTGTAATTTTGCATTTTGGGCTGCATTTTCATTGAATCATGTTGGATTTGCATTTTGCATTTTCATAATTTTTGCATTTTGGAAGCATCTAGATGACCTGCATGTTTATATTTTGCGTTTTTTGTTTTTTTGCATTTTGCATTTAGGTTCTACGGATTTTGCATTTTTGGGTTTGAATGTGTACTTTTGCATTTTCTGCTGCATTTTTCATTGAATCATTTTTGGGTTTGCATTTTGTATTTCATAATTTTGTATTTTGGAAGCATCTAGATGAATTGGATGTTCATATTTTTCATTTTTTGATTTTTAAAAAAATATTGCATTTAGAATGAACCTAACTCAAAATACAAACTTTGCATTAAAAAAAAAGTTTCAGAAATATATTAAGACCGGTCTTGTTTGAAAGAGGACGAAAAACTGAATCTAATGATATAACTTTTTTGTTAAAATTCTTAAAAACGAACGAGTTATGATCATTTAAAGTAAATGGGGTTTTTTTTTAAATTCCAGGGGAGGGTGGCGGAAGCGTGAAATTTTTTCTTTTTTTTTAATTTTCCATTTTTGCCCTTAAACAATGTGTCACGTGTCATCACTAGAGAGGTTCTTTAGGTTTTATGTTTAAGGGAGGTTCTATATATAACCTTATCCTTTTAAAATACACAACAGTGAGAACAAGGGTAAACTTGTAATTTAGTATTTCTTCGTTACGTTCATGTTTACCCGTAACTACTCAAAAGTCAACTTTACATCCTAAATCTTAAAATCAAAATTATTTCTATCATATTAACAATTTAAAATTTTGTATGCACTGATGCATCTGGATAACACTTTTGTATGCATTAATTCATCAGGATTATAGTCGAACATATTACAAAAAACGTAGCAGTTTTTAAACCATCTGATCAATTAAATCCAACACAAAAAAAAAAACGTGACAGTTTTTGAACCATCCGATCAATAAAATCAAAGGTCTAAAACTGTTCTCTTTATTCACATTTTAAGAGTGTTCTCATTTAATCTTAACTCTCTTTCTATATATATATATATATATATATATATATATATAATTCAAAATATGTAGCTTGTAGTCTATAACTAGATATTACATGTACACACAAAACCAATGAGTTTTTCACTATTTTACATGCCGTGTTTTTTTTATCTCCATCATTCTTTTTGAGTGACAACTTACATACTCTTCTTACACTCTTGTCTTGCCTCAGGACATATTATAAGTTATTGAAAACTACTTTTATTCTTCTTGTCGTCACCGTAAGTCGTAACACCTCTTGTATGCTAACATGCACCATAATTATAGCTACTGCCATTATGGAGATATTAACGTAAATTAGAGTTCCAAATATACAATTATACTGAGTTATTTTATAATAAATCGTAATATACATCATCTTTTAATACTTAAGGATATGTAAAAGGGGGGGGTGATATTGCCACTGACAAACCTGATTAACTAACTAAAATGAAAAGTGAATTTACTTTCATACCCTTGCCTTGTATTTACACGTATTGAAGAAGAAAGAGAAAAATAAAAACCTCTGCATAAAATACAAACCAGCAGCCACGAACTCCGACGTTTCTCCTCCGCCACCGACCTTTTTTGTTCGCTGCCTCTCCGACCCCTAAGCTTTCCGGTTCGTGTATTCCTCCCTCACTCTAAAGTCGCCTGTGACGATCAACGCTGGCGGTGTTTTTTTAAAATGGAATTGGGTGGTTAGCTTTTATTCCTCCGAACATTCAACCATCAACGTCGGGTGCTCACCAACCACCGCCGTCTCCTTTACCGATCACCGTTATCAACATTGCCTGCACACCCAATCACCGCCATCTCAAAAGCATCATCTGAGATGGTCAAAGCTTAACTTCTCGCGACCCCCTCTAAAGCTCAAGATTAATGCCCGACGCCTCCTTACCCTAGCGCCGACCACCACATCCAGTCCACCATCACAACCATTGTCATCGCCCGAAGGTTGATTTCCGATTATAGATCTGTGTTTGAATCGTTGTTTTGATTGTAGATCTGTGTTTGCGTGTTTAAATCGATTGAGTTCTCGAGTTGTTCTTCAAGTTGTTCATTTGTTTCATATCTTATTTTTTGCCGGAGAGCTAGATACAGAAACGAGGAGATAGTTGTCACCAGTGGCGGATCCAGGATTTTCGTGTATTGGGGGCCTACTTTTTTAGCAAAGAAAGAGTCAATTGAAGCTTTTAGAGACGAAGAAGATGTATCCATCACATGAATAAGACCAACAAATCTCTCTTTAACAAGTCCACATGTATCAACAAATTGAAAAACAATTGCCAATTGTTCCTTTTTTGACACATCACTTGACTCATCGACTAACAAAGCAAAAACATCACTACCAATTTCTTTAAAGATGAAATTAAGTACCTCTTCTTCAAAACAAGTAGCAACATCTTTTTTAATACAAGGAGCCATCATTTGATTATTGCCCGGAGCATTTTGTAAAGTAACCTTACGGACATCCTCATTTTGACTAATAATCACGTCTAATGTTTCCAAGAAGTTCCCTTTGAAAATAGAATCATCATTTTCACGATGTCCACGAAATGGTAAAGCACATTTCAACAAAAATCTACAAGCAACAATTGTAGCATTTAATCGAATCCGGTACTCCTTTTTGACAATATCACTTTGCTTATCAAGAGCAACGGTAATAGATTGTTTTTGTCTCATTAGATCTTCACAATTTTTTAATGCTCTATTGTGATAACTTTTAACATCACCTACATAACTAACAAGTCTTTCTGTTTTATTCCAACTATTAAAACCTTCCGTCACAAATGCATCATTTCCACCTTGATGTCCAACATCATCTCTAAATAAGTAGCAACACAAGCAAAAAGTTTTATCTGCCTTTACACTATATTCTAACCAATTATGATATTTTGCAAACCAAGCTTCAATAAAACGTCTTGGCTTCTTTCCTATGATTGTTTTTGGGAAGTCATGACCAAGTGGTTGACAAGGACCTCGAAGCCAATATGCACGTCTTATTTCATCTCTTTGATTAGGATTATAATGCAAAATTCTTGGTCTATCAGAGGGGTCCCAAGGAAGATCATTCATGTCTACTACATTAATAGGCATTGAAAAAGTAGAGCTACGTTTAGTAGTATTTATATTTGAAGGTTCTCCTTTAGTACCATCTGATGTTGGCAAAAACGGTGATTTTCTTGGATAGAATTTTTCCATATTCCTGTACAAATAGCATAACAAATACAAGAAGATAAATTACGAACCTAAATACCTTAAATTAGTTAACATAGAAGATAAATTATATGAGGATTGAGGCTTAGGATATTATGACAGCAAATAGCCAAATATATGCATCACAAATTACAAATAAAAAAATATCTATTTACTTAATCTCACAAATTAATAACCATGGCTCCTTACCTAACCTCACAAAACATAATTCTCAAATAAAAAATACCTAATTCACAAAATAAAGCAATGGAGGGATGTAACTGTAAGACAATCGTGGGGTAGCAAAGAAAGAAGAAGAAGAAGATAGAGAATCGAGACTTACAGGGGCTGCCACAAGGGTGAGAAGAGTGCCGACGTGCCGTTTTGCTTCTGCGTTCGAGACTTACAGGGGCTGAAGGGCAGTTCGCTTAATCGCTTCTACGTTTGCTTTTGCCCGTTCTGCTTCTGTGTTTGCTTCTGCTGCGTTCAAGGGTTTTAATTCAAACATCAGATTTAGTTTTGGGCCATGGGGCCTTGAAATTATATTGTAGGGGGCTATAAATTTAAGCCCATATAATTATTATTAAAAAATTTTGGGCCATTGGGGCCTCTCCCCCCCCCCCCCCCTCTCTTCACTTGGATCCGCCGGTGGTTGTCGCCGGAAAAAGGAAGTGATTATCGCCGGAAATTTTGGAACAAAAAAAGTAATGGGTTATGAAGGAATCTCTCTCCTATGTTTGCAACCTTTAAATTAAGAGGCAAAATTGTCTTTTTATATATTATTTCCGTGGATGAATTAAAGCCTTCGGTCACTATATCATTTCCCATTATAAAAAGGGTTAGACACGGAATAATCCTCAAAGTTTCATTTGTTTTACGGTTTAACTCTCAAAGTTTTTTTTAACACGCAATAAACATAATATTTCATTTAAATTATGTTTTAATCCTTAAAGTTTCACTTGTATTTCGGTTTAACCCTTAAAGTTTGTTTTTAAATAGTTTAACCATAAAGTTTAGTTTGATTTTTGTTTAAATCCTTCAAGTTTTAGTTTAATTACGATTTCGTCCCACTTAAGGATTAAACCATTGAGGATCAAACTGAAATACAAGTGAGAATTTAAGGATTAAAACATAATTTAAATAAAATATTATGGTTATTACATGTTAAAAAAGTTTGAGGTTTAAAATGAAATATAAGTGAAACTTTGAGGATTAAAACATAAATTAAATGAAACATTATGGTTATTACGTGTTAAAAAAACTTTGAGGTTAAACCGTAAAACAAATGAAACTTTAAGGATTATTCCATGTTTAACCCTATATAAAAACTCATATTGTTGGTGTCTAAGAGCACCAACAAGAAAATATTATTAAAAAATACCCTCTTTTCAGCGACACATGTTTAACCGCCTTACTACCCATGCTTCAAGAAAATATTATTAAAAAATACCCTCTTTTCTCTGTCCTCCTTTTCTCTCTCTTATTTACACTCTATCTCTCTCTTCTTCTCTTCGGCAAACAAATGCTTTAAAAGCATGCCAATTTTCGATACCTAAGGGGGCGGGATGGTGTTTGACTCGGTACCACATCGCCACATCATCATACCGATCTCATGTTTGTAGTACTCCGTTTGCTCTAATAGAACACGTAAAAGGTATCTTTTAAATTTTACAATAATGGTTGATTGAAGAAAGAGAACATGTCCCCCTCTTAGGCTGATAGTTGTACCTGTGGGTAAACGTACGGGTAAGAGAGAATCTTTCGCGGGTGTCACGGGAACACCATTTCCCCACCTTCGGGTTCGGCTGCGGGTATAGGTCTTCGGCTTCTTTTACCCGTGAAAGATTTCTCCCAACCCCACCCCCCCCCCCCCCCACCCCACCTTCATCCAATCATAAATTAACACATTTTATATATTTTCATTTTTCTTTTTTGTAAGTGAAAAGGAAAGGGGAAAGAGAAAATGGTAGGTATAACACTAGTTGAGGGTAAGGAAAGGGGAATGGAAAGAAAGCTGATGTAGCGCTGATGTGACTGTGAGTAAGAAAAGATGAAAGATGAGTATAACGCATAGCCTTATAAAATTGAAACCATTCTATCTAGCTATATTTTGGATTCGTTGGAGGATGGCAAAGCCGCCAGAACATAACATTTATTGTAACAAGTTAAGGCTAAAGCAATAGGAGATTCTATCCTTGCTGCCTAACTTAATGGTGGTTTCGTTAAAGAGTAATTATTTTTCCATAGCAACCTTCGGTGGATTTGATTTTATTAAAGTTTAGATTTATCATAGTAAATTTTTTATAGTTAAACACACACCTATCTAATTCTATATCATATATGTTTACTATCAGGACTTGAACCCACAACCTTAGGATAGGGAACACCTTCTCCATGCTCCAATACTGCTATGCCAAACTTTTGGTGATGGAATTGCATTAACGGGTTTTTTCGGTGAGATTCCCTCAAGATTCGTGAAAGAAGCGGTGAATCGTGGAAGAAGCGGCGGTGAGCGGTGAGAACCAGTGGCAAATAACAACGATCGGAAGAATTTCCGTGAAAGAAAGCAACGGCAAACGGTGGAAGAAGCAGCTAGCGGTGAACAGTATAAGAAGCAGCGGTGAACAGTGGAAGAAATATCGGACTATCGGTAACGATAGTAGAAGCAGCGGTGAGCGGGGAGAACCAGCGACAAACGGCAACAATCGGCAGAATTTTGGAAAGGACACACGTCGTTTGTTTCCTTGAGGGAAGCGTCTCTCTCTTTTCACCCTCTTCAATATTACCAATGATAATTGTGTAACTTATAGTAAGGTGCAATTTTTTCTCAGTAGATGGATAAAATAGATACATGGATATAACAGCGGCAAAATGTTAAAAACTCCCAAATGTTAAAAACTCCTAGACAAAACCTATATAAGATTGTATTTGTAAACATAATCTAATAGATAGTGATTAGCGTTTGGGTTAGAATCATCCTATCCTCTATAGGTAGAGAGAGTGGATCTTTTGACGTATTATAAGAAAGTACTATTGTTTTGATATGTATTAAAAATTATAATGTGTGTTAGATAGGATATTAAGGGGTTGTGTTAATTAACAATACCCTACGCCTTTCTACTTAACTAGCTAGGCTAGACAACTATACAAATTGTATGCTGCCCAACATAAGTTCGTTATGATATTTTAATCACAAGTTAACGTCACTTGCATTCAAATATAGGACAACCAGCACCAGCTAGCAATGAATTGAAAGAAAGAGTCAAAGAGAATATCTTAGTAGGGTTGTTAATATTTATGGATTGAGTTATTTTTTTATAATTTTTATAAAGGAGTGCTAATAAGTAATTATTTTTCAAAAATTAGTCTTGAACTCTTGATGCATGTGATATTGTGATATCAATGTCATTTATCACTACAATATAGCACCTCCTTTTGTGTAGGACAAATCCCTGAAAAATCCGTGGAAAAAGAATGTTTTTCTCGGATTTTTCACAAAATCGACCGTGGCTAAAAGCTTTATGGGAAAACCTTTTCCCTTGGATTTTCCCACGGAATCCAAGGGAAATCCGTTGAAAATCGGCTTTCTGACTCAAATCCGTTGGAAATCCGCTGAAAATTTTCCACGAAATTTGATCCGTGAAAAATCAGTTTCGGAAGTTTGATTTTCTTGTAGTGTATCCATGCACAAAAAACTTAGGAAAGCTTGTACTCCATAATCCATATAATTATTAATAATTATTCATAAAAAACCTTAGATCATATAAACTATTGTAAAAACATATATATATCATGTTACTCTTCAGGATACCATCATCAAAGTTAAGACTAGTAAAATTTTACTTTATTACATAATATAGATAATAATAATAATAATAATAATAATAATAATAATAATAATAATAATAATAATTCACTACTACACAAAAGACAATAAAGACCACTCTATGGGAACAAGTTCAACAAAAAACCGGTTTTTATATGTATGGGAACCGTTTCGTAAATAAAAACCCGGTTTTTAAGAGTAAAAGACATGGGAACCGATTGTTAAGTAAAAAACCGGTCCTTAAGTTATCAACCGGTCCCCATAAGTTTTGTTCATATAAACCGGGTATCTATTAAAGAACCGGTCCCCATATATATTTTTTGAAATTTAAAATTGTTATCCAAGCCCAAACGTCTCTATTTTCACCTGCACATATTTCTCTCTCCAACTTAATCCATTAATGTTGAAAATTCCTCTCAATTTAAGATTTTTTTGATCTTCAAATCAAATTAAAAGGTAAACAACACTTCTTTTACCTCATTATTAGTACGTATTAGTCTTCTATTTATAATATACATGTTATTTCTTAGCTTCAAATCAAATTTTTGTTCCATATATATAGACTTGTATATTGTTATGGTTGTATATGTTTGTGCTTGTTTTGTATGTATACATAATCATATATAGCTTTTTATGCAACATTTTAAGATTAGTTTATGAATATTATTTATGATTATGCTAGTAATTATGATTTATTTTGTAGTAGTACTTAGAGATTATATATAAAAGATCAATTTTTTAACTTGAGCATTTTTCATATATTTTAGGACGGTTTATTCTTATCGATCACAATTCAATTACGTATCATTTTGTTGCTTGATTGATTCGTGGAAGTAAGGTACATATATCTCTAAATCTTTTTTCCCAACTATATATATATATATATATATATATATATATATATATATATATATATATATATATATATATATATTTTATATTATATTTATTTATTTATTGTAACATCATTTAGTACACACACCCATATATATATATATATATATATATATATATATATATATATATATATATAAAGAGATTTTGTAGCCTTTAGTTTAACATACCCGTTCAAAATTAACCTAATAGAGGTTAATTTTGGATTGTCCCCATTTGGGACTGCTTTTTGAATACTTTGTCTCATTTAGGATATGTGAATGTTTGTTAACTGATTCGGTATATTATTTAAGAAAAAAGCGAAAGCATTTCTCTTTACTCCTACGAGTTTACGTTTTATACATATTCTTGAGGAGTTAAGGGGAAATGCTGCTGATTTTTTCTTAGATATTACTCAATCTATTAACATACATTCACATATGAGGCAAAGTATGCAAAAAGTGGGTTAGGATACACCACCCCATAATCATATATTTACGCATTAGTACACACTCATATTAGGTATCCATGCATTTTATTATATCGACTCTATTTAAATTTGCAGATGGATCGTAGTGTCTGGATGTATGGAGATCGTGCTTCAAATGAGTTTATGATAGAGTTGAAAGATTTCATTAGAGTTGCTGAGGATCACAGGGTGAAAAAACAAAAGACGAAAATTTGTTGTCCTTGTGCAAGTTGTGCAAATTTCAACTGCTTTGTTAATAGTAATGACATTCAAAACCATTTGATTAAAAACGGGTTTGTGAGTGGGTACACTTGTTGGGATTGGCATGGTGAAACATTTATTGATAGTACTGCGGGACTTTCTGAACATAACAATAATTTAGATGGCATGTTACATGACGATAATTCGCACAATTCTAATTGTGATGATTTAGATGATATGCTACATGATTTAGAGGATAACATTGCTGAAAAGGATCATGATAAATTTCAACAACTTTTTGTTGACTTGGAAAAACCATTATACGCTAGGTGTACGACTTTTACCAAACTTTCTGCTGTGCTGAAATTGTTTAACTTGAAAAAAAGCATTGGATGGAGTGACAAAAGTTTCACAAATCTATTAGAGTTGTTGCATGAAATGCTCCCCGATGATAACGAGTTACCAGTTTCCACATACGAAGCGAAAAAGTTGATGTGCCCAATGGGGTTAGAAATCAAAAGAATACACGCATGTCCAAATGATTGTATGTTGTATACAAATGATGATGAAAATTTACATGAATGTAAGATATGTCATACATCAAGGTATAAACAACCAAAACAAACAATTAGTAGTGATGTGATGAAGAATGGCCCTCCTGCTAAATTATTATGGTATTTCCCCATCATACCAAGATTGAAACGATTATTTGCAAGCGCTAAGGATGCAAAATTGTTACGTTGGCATGGCGAAGAGCGTATAAATGATGGAAAATTGAGACATGTGGCAGATTCACCTCAATGGAGAAATATCACAAATTATTTTGAAGAATTTGGAGAGGATATCAGAAATATACGATTCGGACTTTGTTCCGACGGAATTAACCCATTTGGAAACATGAGTAGTCGTCATAGCACATGGCCGGTTCTTCTATGCATCTACAATCTTCCACCTTGGTTGTGTATGAAAAGGAAATACATCATGATGTCATTGTTAATCCAAGGTCCGAAACAACCAGGAAATGACATTGATGTGTATTTGGCTCCATTAATTGAAAATATGAAAGCATTATGGGAAACAGGCGTACATGTGTATGATGCATATATGAATGAGTACTTCCAATTACGTGCCATGATTTTTTTGTACGATTAGTGATTTCCCAGCCTATGGAAATTTGTCCGGATACAGTACGAAAGGGAAAAAGGCGTGTCCAGTTTGTGAGGATGATACCCACTCAACATGGTTGAGAAATTGCAAGAAAATAGTGTATATGGGACATCGTCGATGGCTTAGGGAGGATCACGAGTACCGTAAGAAGAAGAAATTGTTTGATGGTAAGATTGAGCATGATATGATACGACAACCACTTGACGGCAAAGCTACACTCTCTCGGGTTGCAAATTTAGATTTTGTGTTGGGAAAAAAGACTGCTCCTCCTAAAGGTATTTGGAAAAAAAGGTCTATATTTTGGGATTTACCATACTGGGAGCATTTGGAAGTCCGACATTGTCTTGATGTTATGCATATCGAGAAGAATGTTTGTGAAAGCTTGATAGGATTATTGTTGAACATTCCAGGAAAGTCAAAAGATGGAGTTAATGTTAGAAAAGACATGATGGAAATGAGAATTAGACAAGAGCTTGCTCTAGTTGAAAATAAAGATGGAAGACGTGGTATGTATCTACCACCAGCTTGTTATACTATGTCGAAAGCTGAGAAAACTAGTTTTTGCCAATGCTTGCATAATGTTAAGGTTCCATCCGGTTATTCCACTAACATTAAAAAGCTCGTGTCATTAAAAGATTTGAAGTTACTTGTTATGAAGTTCCACGATTGTCATGTTTTAATGACACAGATGATTCCTATTGCAATTCGTGGAATTCTACCAGACCGCATTCGACACACAATCACAAAGCTCTGTTTGTTTTTTAATGTTATTCATTCAAAAGTGATTAAGCCTCAAGTGTTGGATGAATCGCAACGTGATATTATCCTCACTCTTTGTCAACTCGAGATGTACTTTCCACTTTCATTTTTTGATGTGATGGTACACTTAATATCTCACATTGTACGAGAAATCAAAATATGTGGTCCTGTATTCCTTCGCTATATGTATCCATTCGAGAGATATATGGGCTTCCTAAAAGGCTATGTAAGGAACCGCTATCGGCCAGAGGGTAGTATAGTTGAAGGATATGCTTCTGAGGAGATAATTGATTTTTGTACAGACTATATGAGAGGTGTTACAAATATTGGCATTCCAAAACCTCGACAGCAGGGTAGACTTGGAGGGTTAGGAACACTTGGGCGGAAGGATGAGACACCAAATCAGAAAGATTCGCAGTTGGCACATTTTACAGTTTTAGAACACATGACATGTATTGCCCCATACATAAATGAGCACAAGATGTGGTTAAAAAATACAAATCGTCAAAAAAGCACAATATGGTTGGCTAAAGAACACATGAAAACATTTGGTGGTTGGTTGTTAAATAGAGTGAGGAGTACACTTGCACATATTACAGATAAAACTGTGGAACATTTAGGAGTACACTTGCACATATTACTGATAAAACTGGCTAAAATACAAATCATTTCTATCTTGAAGATGATTTTGCTAAAGATGCAACAATTACATCATGCAACTTGGCATGGAAAAGGTTTAAGAGAATCCTTAGAAAAGAACACATGGATACGGGTGTAGAACCATTTGAAATGTACCCGTTCTTAGAGCCACAAGTATGGGAGCAGTTCGTCGCTATTTATGAAACGCCCAAGAAACAGGTTTTTTAAACTATATATCATAATGACATAATATTGTATAATGAATATTGTTTCTAATCCATTGTTTATTTTCCCATGTGTAGGCGGAGTGCATAAAAGGCAAAGAGAATGCAAAATATCAAACAAATCATGCGCGTTTAGAGGCAAAAGGATATTGTGGCTATGAGGATGAATGGAAGAAAGAAAGGTCTGAAAAGCGGTCAAGAATCCATGAAATTATAGATGACCGTACATATAATTGGTTAATGGCTCGGACTCGCCTCAATAGTGACGGATCGAGGCAAGTATATCCCGAGTGTGGTGCAATCGTCCAAGAGCTGGTAATATAATTAATTAATTATTATGTTTTTCAAATTGTTATAAACTAGGTAATATGAGCCCGGGCTTCGCATCGGGATATATTGTTTATTTGCATCATCTTTAGATTATACTATTAGCTTTAATGAAATTATTAAAGACTCTATATGAGTAAATGTTTACTGTTTTTTTGATCCTTTAGTTAATTTTTATGACTGATTAATTAATTTCTATTTTTGATATGTTTAATCTTAAAGTAGCTTTAACACTCATAAGAAATAAGAAATGTAAGATCATTTATGCAAAGTAAACATTCTGGATATTAAAAAAAATTATGAACTGCAACTCTATTATTAATTAAATGGTGATTGATATATATTGTAATTACCGGTGAATCTCAACCGATGGAGAAAGACAAACAAATCTTTGAAGGTTTGTGTGAATCTCAACCGGGTGTAGACCCGTTAGCGATGGTGCTAGGACGGGAGCACCCGGGTCGCACAAGGGGTCTCGAGGGTAAAATTGGCTTCAAAATGGGCTTAAAGGGGTATGTTCCAAAAAAGAGGGTCCGAAAAGAAAATGAAGACATGGAGGCAAAATTAGAAGAACATAAAAGACAATTAGACGCAATGAATGAGGAACGGATGCAGGCCTTCATGCAACAAACCTCAACAAAACTCGAGAGGATGTTTGAAGAGAGGTATCGAGAGAAGTTATCGCAACATACCTCTGTCCCAGCCCCTCGCCCCGTCCCCGTTTCTGCCCGTGATCAGGTCTCATCTTCGGTTCCAGTTCGGCCACGTGCTCCCTCTTCCATTCCACCCATGTCTGAAATAAAGGTATAACTGCATCCTTTTAAGTATATATATAAAGCTACATGTTGATTGATCTCCTATGGCTATTACTACAATACTTCATGTTTTATTGCTAAGGAACTCTTCATTGTTTTAATTTGAAACATGTTTGATAGGAGCCTACACCAGTCGCTTTGTTCAACCCTTACACGAACAACAACAACGTTGTTGTTTCTCGAGGGATGTTACATCCACTCAAGGATAGTAAAATACATAATGCACGTATTGTACCTTGCTATATGATAGTCTCCGTAGACTCAATCACTTCGGGTCATGAGAACTTAGAGCTTACGTGGAACACAACTGAACCTAACACATTGGCTCAAGCAAAAAATAGTTTTACTCAATGGCCAATGTCCCGAATGGCTCGCTCTAAGGTACATTTATAAAAGTTATCCGATTTTATGTTATCTTATAATAAAATTTCTTCACTTCATATTGATTTTTGTACATAAGACCCCGCCACAAAATAAAATGCCTACGGATGCGACGGAAGGAAAGATGTTGAGTTCTATTGGCAAGGTAAATGCTAAAACCTTGTAAGTACAAATACAACAAAATATAACCAAATCATATATATATGCAGACTACTGGGAATTTGGTTACTTCAGACAAGAAAATGTCAGGAGATGTCATGAGTAGTATGGTTACTATCACCAAGGTAAATGCTAAAAACCTTTCAATTAATTTATTCATCAAAATATGCATGATTGTATCATATATGTGCAGGTGACTGAAGCTGAAGCTAAAGCTGCAGATGAAGCTATAGCCAAAAGAAAAAGGGAGCTCAATGAACAAAAGCAAAAGAAATTATTGTTGGGGAAACTTCAAAATGTGTTTAGTATAATTGGCGGTAGAGACCATGTTGTACAAGAGGCTTATAATCATTGGATGTTGCGTGATGATCCTACTGAGTTATTCTCAGATGATATTGAAATGGAGATCTTTGCGGATCTAGAGGTGTATCCGTACTCCTTAGAGCCTAATGACATGTGGTTGCTTTGGACAGATGGATGGATAGAAACAAGCATAGTTACATATTTCTGCAAGTAAGTGGAATAATTTTTATTGTATTTCATTAAGCATGATTTAGTTGTATTTGATGCTCATGTTACGGTATTATGATGTTTACAAGGGGGTTATATTACTCAATGGACTCGTCTAGTCGGTCAAAAGTGCGTTTCTTGAACCCTGGTAGGATATGTCATGAATATTGCGTACGCATGGAAATGGAGACCGTAGAGTACTTGGAGGGAGCAATACAAAACCCCAATTACTCTAGTTGCGATTTCTTTCTAGGTCCATTTTATCAAAGGTGAAACTATATAATTAGTATACTACTTAATAGTTAATATGTTAATTGTCTATACTAATGTGTTTACACATTTTCAGTAATCATTGGGCTTTGTTTATCATATGCCCTAGAATGGGTCGGGGCTACATTCTTGATTCCTTGAATAAGGATAAATCAAAGACACAGGTTGACTACGTGCTCACAAAATATGTGAACGAGTAAGTAGTTACTTTTTCTTAGAATTCACAATTGTCGCATGAAAGCTAACACAACCTTTTGATTTCTTTCCAGGGCCATTGGTAATCTCTCATGGAATATGATTGAGGTAAACAATATCACTATATACATATACAAACACATTGATTTGAATTTTACATTGTTTAATACAAACACTTGTGATGTTAAAATTTAGTGTAACCAACAAAAAGCATATTGAGAATGCGGATATTATGTAATGCGGTGGATGTATGATTTTGTGACTCGGCATCATATGGATTTTCCTCATACGGTAAGCACTTATTAAAATTTATATTTGTATACACACACACATATTAGATGACAACATATGGTAAAATTAATGATATCGAGTATGAAAGAAAATATTAGGCATATTTGTAGGTTGATTTATTAGGCATGTATAGCATTACTATATATATATATATATATATATATATATATATATATATATATATATATATATATATATATATATATATATATTATGTCACCCATTTAATATAGTTATTATTTATACAGATGCCATGGAGCCGCCATCCGTTTTCCCAAAAAGAAGTACATGATATTGTTACTACATGGCACATGATGTGTCAAATTTGATGAGGTAAAGTAAAACATATACATACTTATATATACATATGTATGAGAAAGCTAAAAATGAATATTTATGTATGAAAGCTAACACAAACTTCTTTCGTCTTGCAGGTATATTAACCATATTTGTAGAAGAAGCAAAGATTTTTGAGGTAGGTTGTGAAGGGTTTTGAACCTGACCAAACCACTTATGACACAAACTGGTCAATCCTGGGTTTGATTCCACTAGTTCAATCCTAAAAGCGGAACTGGATTGAACACAACCCTTTAAACCCCAAAAGGGTTAGGATCTTTAAAACTAACTTGATCAACATAGTTTCTTGCAAAACAATCCAAAGATAAGGTTATAAGATTATACCTGAACAAAACCTGGGATTGCTAAAGTAGTCCACCACTACTGCACCTCCGATTGAACTGGCTGCTAGACCGCTCCTAGATCACCAAGCCTTCAACACTCAAAGACGAGAGTGTGTGTGTGTGGATACCTTGCGTCGATCAACACCAAAAACGCAAACACCCTTTTTGGTGTTCTTCGTGATCGCCGAAGAGAGAGAGACAGAGAGAGAGAGAGTGTTGTGGTGGCTAGGGTTAATCCCTTGTCTCATATCTTAATCCTTAAGGCTTAACATATATTTATAAGGATTATCTTGGACCTAAGCCCGTTTAATTAAAAGCCCGCTGGTTTTAATTAAACTTTCAATCTCTTCACCTTGATCCCCTGGACTTTACTAGTTAATTAATTAACTATTAATTAACTTAGTCCGTTAAATATTAAAGACTTAATATTTAATTCTCCTTAAATAATAAATAACTATTTATTATTTATTTCCTTTCTAATAATTAATCCAAACTGGATAATTATTTATATCTCTCAATAATTAATACTACTGATTAATTATTCGTTTATCTCTTTAATAATTAATCTAACTGATTAATTATTTACTCTTTCTCTTTAATAATTAATCTAACTGATTAATTATTCCCACACAGATTTATGGTGAAATCCAACTGTTCTGAATTGGGTGTGTAGCAGTGTGACCCTTTAGTCTCTTATAACATTGGATACAATATGCCCGTTAATTATCTCTGCACATAATTCAACAGACTCCCACTTGTGCAAGATAAGTAACAGTTAGGGTAACCAGGTTATAAGAACTCTTATAACCCAAAGTAACTTGTGATAAAACTTCATAAGCAACCTGCTTAGAAGTAACCTGTTATAAACTAACTGTTTATAAACTCAACTATCATAAACTCCCTGTTTATGAATGGGCAGGTCTTTATATAGGTTTGTCCCTTGCAGCGCTATATTTCAATTTTGAGCATGAGCATGGAAGAGGTCAACTCAGAGACTCAAAAATTTGTTCATGACATACTTGATTTCGAAACTGCGTGATAAACGACAAAGAACAGATCAGTTCGTTTGGGCACGGCCGTGCTCTTACCAGTTTCTCTAATCAGTCAAGGGGCCCGGAAATATCTCTCCTAAAAAAGAGGTGCAATTACCATCTTGCATATTTGCATTTGGCAACATGGCTCCCACTGAATCTAGACACGCCCCTTATGACCACCCTGTTACGGCGTGGCGTTAGAACGCGCTAAGAAGACAACAGTTACCGCATCCCAAACCAAATACCTCAGGCTTGAGGATAACCTATGTGATAAATACTTTTGACACGAATCCACGAAGTATTTTTCACGGTGGGTCAATCCAATATTCGTAACCCTAACGAATATCCGTAAATTTTGGTCCGCAAAAAACGTTCGCAGCTATATTCGATATACTTTCGAATCTACCCCAAAATTACGATGACTTTATAACCCTATCAAGGTTCCCACCAAGATAAGTAGTCACGGATAGTGTTTCGAATAAACCTAGTTTATTCCTGGATGAACCAAAACATACAAAATTGTGAAGAACAATGAAACTAATTTCTACACCCTTCCATATTCCTCCCTGGAATAAAGATGTATAATTTCTACCATTTTACTGACTCGATTCACGGTGTTTATCTTAATTACTTATTATTTTTACATTGTAACTTATCACGGATTACAAAGAAAATAATATGGTTATAAACCATAAAACACAAGACTAGTACTTTGAAGTACTCCTTCTTGGTTTTGCTAGAAATCATTCTTGCAACCTAAGAACACTTCTAGGCTTACTTATTTTATAAATTCCTTAAACTTGGAGAACTGGAAATAACTCCTTGTTTCTGATTTATAAAACAACCTCCCTGTAATTAAAACTTTAATTACATTTGTAGATGTAATAAATCTTACTAGATTTTATGTCCTTTTGAAATGATAAATCCTCTTACACCTACTTGTAAGAAACTTGAAACTAGATTCCCGGTGTATACCAACTCTTATCTAATTCCATTACTAAGAATGTTAAAGAACATCCTATTTTATCATTTCTAACGTTAACCAACCAACAATCATTTAATTAAGCTGACCTACTGAACTTAATGAGTATAATTTTGTTTAAGTCATAACTTGACTCAAAATCTTGCAATGATATCTTTATCGAGTACCTCTCAATAAATCATGCATCCCTCGGATTAGTTCTTCCTGAAGAACTTACGGCTTTAGATAGCTTCTAAAATCATCCAATAATTATATACTTTAAAAGTTCATCCTTGTATTTATCACACCGGTTAAAAACAACCTTTTATTAACTCTGATAAATACATTAGTCAGGTGCTCCCAATATCTTTTATGAAAAAGTGCATTCTTTAAAAGCATCCTTTTAGACCTTAGTCAATCCTTGACTACCATGCCTAAAACTTGTGTTCCAAACACACGTTTTAAAGAACTTAGTTTTTGTAAGAAATTTGTTTTATGAAACCAAAAACTTGGATCTGCCATATATCCATCTTTTCAATTACGGAAAATGGTTTCATTAAACTTACCATGATCACAAGTATGAAACACTCATAATGGTATCTTAAAATTTCTTTCCTTAAAACATTTAGTATAAAACTTCCTTGATTATAATAACTATTATAATCACTTTTATACTTTCTTAAACGTTTTATCAAAAACTACTTTACCCATAAATAATAACTATTATTTCCATATGTTCAAGACTTTGAACACTTATTTTTCATAAAATCTTAAATACTTGTTGAATTAGAAAAACTATCTAATCTTATAAACAAAACTTGTTTATTTAAGCATTTGAATAGTGGAGCCAACATTTATATAACTTCAACAAATCATAGCATAAGATTATTATGAATCACCAATCAAGTCATGACTTTGACTTATTGGCACTCTTTTAGTCACAACTGGACCAATCATGATTCATATAATAAGAACACGTGTACGGATATGAACCAAATAATTATAATTTCCATAAACTTAAAAGTATCCATAAACAATATAAAATTTGTTCAAATAAACTTAAATTGTTTAAATTACTAGGAAATATAAATAATATCTGTATGCTGCACGTAGGATCTCTTTATGCTGGGCCGCATCACTTTCCATCTCCTCCTGCAATAAACGATTGCAAGATGTTAGAATACTTGTAAAACTTTACAAGTAGGAAAGTGACAAAGAAGCTAATCACGCAATACCTGAGGAGCCAGACTTGCCTCATGCCTCGTGACCTTTCGGACAATCTCGTTTCCAATGTCCGGCCTCGCCGCACCTGAAGCACCGATTCTCGGTCCTTGCCTTGTTTGGCTTTGGCTTCTTGCCCTTGTTGTCGTTATTAGCACTGGGTGCATTCTGGCTGGGTTGGGCCTTGCCTTTTCCCTTTCCGTTGCGCCCCTTCCTCTTCTTACATCCACCATGTCCCACCATAAGAATGTCCTTAGACTTGGTCCCGATACTCTACTCAGCAGTCTTGAGCATGGAGTGCAACTCAGCCACGGATTTCTCCATGTTGATCATGTTGTAGTTGACTATAAAAGGCTTATAGTCATCTGACAACGAGTTGAGTATCGTATCCGTTGCTAGCTGCAACGGTACTGGGTGCCCGAGTCTCTCTAGGTGGTCCATGTAACCTTTCATTTTCATGACATGGTCACTGACCGAGGTCCCCTTAGCCATCTTGCACGAGTTAAATGCCCTAGTGGCATCATAACGCTCTGTGCGGGCTTGCTCCTGGAACATGTCCCTCAGCTGGCGGATCATGTCATATGCAGGAGTTTCCATCATGCTTGATTGCAACTCTGGACTCATAGTTGCAAGCATGAGGCAGCTAACATCCAAGTCGTCATTGGAACGTTTCTGAAAAGCCTCCCTGACCTTTGCCCTGGCATTGCTGGGAGGGGGATTTCCTAGAGGTTGTTCTAGGACATACCACTTTCTCTCGTGCCTCAGTACAATCCGGAGATTTCTCTCCCAAGTGAGAAAGTTGGACCCGGTGAGCTTATCCTTCTCAAGGATAGAGCGGAGTGAGAGGTTATTAGTATTGGTAACGTTGGTTGCCATCTACAAATTAAAACCCGGTTTAATTAGTAATTGCAAATAAACTTTCCAACATATATCATTAAACCCATAAACAATATATATTAGACCTAGGACCCATATTTCACATACTTGACGCAAGGTTTGGGCACTTCCCGCCAAGTCATGCTATTTCTGGTAGGTAACACCCTGTACCAATCGTACCTAACTGATACGACTCCTAGAACCTCGTAGAGCACTTAGACCCAGTCTAGTATGTTTAACTCTACTCTAGTGCTTTTTGGGCCGGGACTCCCGATTATCACCAAAATAGATCGCACCACCTAAGACAACATGAATTCTGGCCGGGACTCCCGATTATCGCAGAATCTTTCATGCCCTTTCCCGCAATGGTTTAAACCCGAATGCCCAAGGTTTGGGCACTTCCGACACCCGAGTACCATTTAACAGTCAAGGTGTACCATTAGGTGGATAGCACACTGATCTAAGATTTTTCTTGGGTTTTAATTAAGTTCAAAGAAAAAACTTAATTTTCCAGTTTTTGAAAAAACATTTTAAAACTAACTGTTTTAAAAAATACGATTTATATGTGTACCTGAACTAGGTGCACAAAACGGCTTTTATAAGTTCCAAACTATAAACTTGACAAAACTCTTAAATTTATAAAAATTTAATTAATACGACTACCAGACTGATGTCATATTCTAGTTTGTCATAGAACGTGGTTTTTCACTGTTTAATAACAACCTGTTATTAAACCCCTTTTATTTACCATCACACGCATGTATATATATACCATACATATATATGAAAAGCAGTAAATAAATCACAACCACGCAGATAATAAGAGTAAACAAATAAAGCCCTATAGTTTTGCCAACTAATCCTAAGGGCAATCCTTAGGATAAAATGACTTGGATTCGCCTTTCTTGATGTGTTGCTCCCACTGGCCTTGACACCTCCCCGAAATGTTCGTGCTTCGCGTATTGAACACCATTTTCTTGATTGCCTTCTTTGAGTCCATCTTGGTAGAGGGATTAAACTATCACTGGTCTATTACAAATACAATATTGAATGGGGTTGTAAGTGGCACGCAGGCCTCCACTAACCAGTACAATATTAGAATTAAGAAAGGGATTGTAATTGATACGCAGGCCTTCCCAAAACCAAAATAAAGAAGAAAAGAAAAACGAGTCCTAAGTCGGCAAAACTATAGCTATATGAATCACAACCACGCAATTTATATATAAGCACTATATATATAAAAGTCAACCACGCAGTTATAATAAATATACAGAAACTGTGTTGTTAAACACACAACCTGATTTGTCTAAACTTTCTCATTTATCCTTTTGATTAATACCTATTAACCAAAAATGAGAATTATGATCTTCTATTTTAATTTTACCAAAATATAGTTTTTCAACAAAAACTTAAAGACTTAATCTCATTCAAAACTTGAATGAAATCCTCACGTCGAGTTTTATTACTAGTTTTTCAAAAACTTAAAACCGACAATCTTGGTCAATTAAATACTTATCTTATTTGTTTCTCCATTATATAAACTTTATCCCTTTTAGAATTTATTTAAAACGACTAAACTAGTCATAATAAATAAAAACTAAAAAATATATATTTTAACTAAACCAATTAAATATATAATACTAGTTTATATAACACTTTATTAATTTTAAAACTTAAAATTAATATCCCTTTTGTTTTAATCGAGAAACTATCTGGGCCAACATCTCCTGGGCCAAGCACTACCTGGGCACCCACCCCGTTAACCCAAAAAATCATTTGACCGAGACCTACTTGGTCCGCGACCCACTCGGGTTGAGAACTCACTGGGCCGAAAACCCCTTGGGCCGAGAACCCCCTGCTGGGCCGTGAGCTACTTCGACCGCAGCCCACTAAGCCGTAGGCCACCTTGGGCCGAAGCCCTTTGGACCGTGATGTACTGGGCTTAGCGCCGCTAAGTCCTGTTAGCGCCGCTAAAACCATTTTAGCGCCGCTAACGGTCACGGTAATGGTTTCGGTTCCCGTTTTTCGATTAATACAGTAATATTTTAAATCCTTTTTAATCTATTAAAAACTAACTGTTTTAATATACTGATTAAAAACTGGATTTAATTAAAAAACCAAAAATTATTAACTATTAATTTCAACAAAACTTGTTTTATTAATAACTAATAATCCTAAAAACTTGATTTCAACCTTTTTTAAACAAAAGTTCAAAACTTGGTTAAAGTCTAGTTTTAAATAAAAAGTTTATTCCTTTTTAACCGTTTAAACACAAACCTGGTTTAAACCTAACTGGTTAAAATCAAACCTTTTATGAACTGGATAAAAACAGAAAAACTTGTTTTTATCCCTATGGTTTTTGAAATTTAAATGGAGAAGAATAAGATGAAGAAGATCATATAACAATTAAACAAACCAACTAATTAGATTATCTAGGTTTTACTTATTAAACAAACTGTTTAATTTAATCTTAATTCAATCTTATTCTTATTTCAAAAAACATAATCCTTTTAACCATTCAAACTTACTGTTTGAATTTTCTGATTAATAGGATAAAACTGATAACAAAACAAACTGTTTTGCTACCTTCTTGATTTTCGAAAATACCAAGAACAAAAAAGAGAATCAAGAATAAAACCTTAATCTAAAACAAATAGAAACTAGAAACTATGGATCATAGAGCTGAGGCTCTGATACCACTGAAGGGGTTTGAACCTGACCAAACCACTTATGATACAAACCGGTTAATCCTGGGTTTGATTCCACTGGTTCAATCCTAAAAGCGGAACTGGATTGAACACAACCCTTTAAACCCCAAAAGGGTTAGGATCTTTAAAACTAACTTGATCAACATAGTTTCTTGCAAAACAATCCAAAGATAAGGTTATAAGATTATACATGAACAAAACCTGGGATTGCTAAAGTAGTCCACCACTACTGCACCTCCGATTGAACTGGCTGCTAGACCGCTCCTGGATCACCAAGCCTTCAACACTCAAAGAAGAGAGAGTGTGTGTGTGGATACCTTGCGTCGATCAACACCAAAAACGCAAACACCCTTTTTGGTGTTCTTCATGATCGCCGAAGAGAGAGAGACCGAGAGAGAGAGAGAGTTCGGCCGAGAGAATGTGCGACGAGGAAAGGGATCGACGAGAGAGGAAGAGAGAGTGTTGTGGTGGCTAGGGTTAATCCCTTGTCTCATATCTTAATCCTTAAGGCTTAACATATAGTTATAAGGATTATCTTGGACCTAAGCCCGTTTAATTAAAAGCCCGCTTGTTTTAATTAAACTTTCAATCTCTTCACCTTGACCCCCTGGACTTTACTAGTTAATTAATTAACTATTAATTAACTTAGTCCGTTAAATATTAAAGACTTAATATTTAATTCTCCTTAAATAATAAATAACTATTTATTATTTATTTCCTTTCTAATAATTAATCCAAACTGGATAATTATTTATATATCTCAATAATTAATATTACTGATTAATTATTCGTTTATCTCTTTAATAATTAATCTAACTGATTAATTATTACTCTTTCTCTTTAATAATTAATCTAACTGATTAATTATTCTCACACAGATTTATGGTGAAATCCAACTGTTCTGAATTGGGTGTGTAGCAGTGTGACCCTTTAGTCTCTTATAACATTGGATACAATATGCCCATTAATTATCTCTGCACATAATCCAACAGGTTGTTGGCCATTAGGAAGAAACATTAACCGGGTTTTGTATTTAGCCCAATTTTGTATCTATCACGATTATGATGAAACACTAACCGGGCTTTGTATCTAGCCCAATCTTGTATCTATCGGGATTATGATGAAACATTAACCGGGTTGTTGGCCATTAGGAAGAAACATTAACCGGGTTTTGTATTTAGCCCAATTTTGTATCTATCACGATTATGATGAAACATTATCCGGGCTTTGTATGGATCTTTTTGGTGAACTTTTGTAGAAATTGTATTTTGTTGGGCTTTATTAATATTCTGGTAATTGTATATTTTTTTAATGATTTAAAACAAGCATGAAGACCGGTTATGAATAGTAATGGTTTATATAATATTCCTATAGGGACCGGTTCTTAAGTAGGTCTTCATGTGTTTTTCAATAACCGGCTCCCATAAACTTACTATGGGAACCTGTTATTTTTTATAACCGGTCTTTGTGTGTCTTTATGAGGACCGGTTTATAACCGGTCTTTATATGTTTTCTAATAACCGGCTTGTATGAAGTTATTATAGGGACCGGGTCTTTATGATAACCGGTCTTTATGTGTCCTTATCGGAACCGGTTCATAACTGGTCTTTATGTGTTTTTTTATGGGAACCACCCCTAAAAGACACCTCCACTAAAACCGGTCTTTATGAATAAATTAACCGGTCCCCATTCCTTTATGTGTAGTAGTGATTAGATATAACTTCTTTTTAATTGAAGTTTAATTACAAAGAAACAATTTCCCTTTTTAATAATTGAATCACCAAAAGTCAACACTTTCATGGATAATATAGGTTATTCAAAACTACATTACTTATTTTCCTAATATAAAAATAAATTATTTATAATGTTATATTTAAAAAATAGGTTGATGTTTAACGACTTAGAAGGATTGAAATACTTCCTCTTTGCTTATCTAACATGTCATCAAAAAGGTTTTTACATATTTTGATAGTAAAAAAATAAATTATTACGTAAATTGATATATTAAAAAAGTAGCATCTTATTAAAAGGTACTTTTACCTTATAAAGTAATAAAGACATAAAAAAAAATCTTATATATGTATTATTTTTGGGTATTGAAGCCTCAGGATTCGAATCCACGAAAGTGTAACAAGCGGATTATTGTAATGAAGGATAAGTCCCCGTATGATTGCAAGTTGTGAGGTGACTAAGATTAGGAATCTAATCAAATTATTGTTGAAAACGATGTTTTAATTAATGAACTTATGTTTTAATTATTATTATTGTGGTCATCCTTATGACACATACTTCAATGCCGTTTCAATTTTCGTTCATAGTACATTTTCGTCGCTATATTATTAATATAGAGTTTGGATTATTACATCTCCTTATATGATAGAAAAACGATATATTTGTATACTATTTATTTCTATTTTATTCTTTTATCATTACAAGAAGATATACAAAATATGTTAATTTGTTTTGTTTACATCTTCTATTAGTTTTGACATTTTTATTAATCTTATAAATAGTAGGATGTATCACTTATCTTTAATATAATGAAGGTACGTATAACTTTGGTCTAATGTACTTCATAAATAGTAATTTGTGAGAAAGTAAAAATATATAAAAGAAGGTTGTATTAACAGCACTCTTTGATTATAATTTGTTGATTGCCTCATTTGACGAAAATGACAAAATTGTGGACACGGGTTCGAACGGTGGAAATTTTATCATATTATTGGCCATATTAATTTGATTGGGTGTTTGTAGCTAGGTTCTTATCTAATAGATTAAAAGGTGTTATTGATTAGGTACTGGGTTTTGAACAAACGAATTCTATTAAAAATAGAAACATTATTGATGATTCTCGATCTAATTATGAATGAATTGATTGTTTGGGCAAAAAGATTGAAAACAGAATCATTTTGGTTTGAATTTTGATTCGGTTTTGGAACAAATCAGTTTTGGGAACTAGGGTTGTAAACAAACCGAATTTTTATGAACTTTTGTGAAATTGTTTGCTGGGAACATAAGCAAGATATTACGTTCATTTAATTAAACGAACAAACACGAACAAAACTCTCATTTGTTCATTTATGTTCGTAAATGTTCAATTATCCGTTCGTTTATACGTGTGTGTATGTGTTCATATATAGTGTTTCTTCGTGTTTAATTCTTTTCGTTTTGCGTCGTAGTGTGCGTTCCTTCGTTTATATTCGTTTATTATTTAAATGAACGAATGAAAATTTACATGAACTAACAAATATTTTAAATAATAAAAAATAAGTGTTCGTTCACGTTTGTTTATTTGTCGGCTAAAGTTAAAGAACGAACATGAAAAAGAAATATGTTCATTTATCGGTCGTGTTCGTTTCTTTGTTCGGCTAAAGTTAAACAAACAAACACAAACAAACCCCTTTCGTGTTTGTTCGGTTCGTTTTCGCAACCTAGGTCACTTGTTAGGAATAAATGGAGATCTTGGATCCGTGTCTGTCTAAATTCATCTTGAGTATCGATCTATACTTATCTCGTAAACTATGGAATTCTCGATGTATCGTGGTGCTCGTCAAGCTATTCTTTAGCATCTGCTTGTTGCAAAAGTTCTGAACGTGTTGATGATTGAAGCTGTGAGAAGAATATATGATGTGTGATTGAACTTCCAAATAATGGAGTCCTACTATGTCACATCTTCGGCATGCCATTGATGAAATCTTCATTAGGGTATATGAGATTGTATGTAATGAATGGGTGGGAATAGTATATGATGATAAAAGTATAATGAATTCAAGAAAGAGTCTAAAGATATTCTAAACAAAAGATTAAATGAATAGTATGTACGAGAGTGTATGAATATCATAATCTGATTCAGTAGGATAAGAGTGACATGAGGAAATGTTTAAATATTGAAATAAATGAGTTGAAATCGAGAAAAGATAAGAGAATGTGTGACGAGTAAGCATAGATATTATAGACTAAAATCATATGTGAAACCCAACCAATTTATTAAGAAAGGATATGTATCAGTGTGGATAATTGACATTATCTGAATATGGTAAGCTTGAAGTAAGTAAGTAGTGTAAGGGATTAAGTGATAAAAAGGTATGAATGATAGTTTGTCCCTTATATATGACCTAGAGTTGTTTTGTTGCAACATAATGGATAGGAATCTAAACCATCAAGTAGTAAATGAGGTAATAAACAAGGAGAACTCGGATATGACCACTATAGGGGAGGTTCAAGACTATATGTCTCTTTATAGAGACAGGATTGGATCCATACCCACAAGACACCTCGGGGAAGTAATGTCGGATCAATTTGACAAGTGTTTTAGAAGAAACATGCCACACATTGTAGCAGAGATGAGGAATGAGATAAGGAGTGAGATGAGGAGCGTGGTGCAGGAAGAATTTCACATGTTGTAAGATGAACTAAATGATGAAGTAAGGAAAGCGAAAGGACAGAAAATACCGGAGGATCCGGGCCAAGGACCGTATGTGATACATGTGGGGCCTCCGGGCATTACTACAAAGACTGTTTAGGAAAATGTTGTAATGGATGTAATTAGTACGAAGCTGACTCCTCGGAATGTCCTAATTAGTTAAGGTAATCATGAGTTGGAATGTTCAGTGAACTATGAGATGATAGTAGGAAGTTCTTTCTCACATGCAGTGTCACTTATACAAACAATAATGTGTGCGCTTTTTGGTATGTAATGTTAACCTTACAGTTAGTTAAAGTAAAGAGAACTTTTATCTTAGTGGTTGAGATAGCAATGGTTAATACCTATTAATTGTGTCATGAGTTGATTTCAAGTGGGGAAGTTCTATATATACGAATGGAAATTATAACAATGTTAAGACAATTTGTATAAATCACCTTGATAGCGATACATATGACGAACGTAAGGAAAGTGAGTGTTAAATAAATTGTACAGACTAGAGTTATGATAAGGGAATTGTGTTGCAGAACTTTAAGGTAATTAAGGAAATGTATAAAGTTATTTCATCCAAATAGCGACGAAGTATGGTATTTGTAAGAATGAAGATATAAATACAATCCTATATGTGACACAAATAAGTAAGGTGATGAGTAGCAATAAAGAAAGTTAATGTCACACCCCACTAAGCGGAAACACGAGATGTAACAATTTACGGTTTCATAGCATAAGGTAAAAGATCACACCAACCATAGAATATTGAAAGGTAGTATAAATGTTTACAACATAACATGATAAATTGTTTGGAAAGTTAAAGACATAACATAAGAAAATGTGCTAAATGCAGCTGTCACACGTTATGCTGACCGAGTACTGACCACTTACATACTAATGATTTCTTGAAAAGCATGATAAAGAGAGTGTCAACTATAGAGATAGTTGGTGAGATCACAAGTTTTGATATGCAATAAAAAAATAAGATTTTAATGCAAATTCGTTCATAATCGAACAAAGAATAGGTAAATCAGTTATTTGAATTGCACAAGGTATAAGCGTATGCATAAAGTTAACGCAAAGAGCCCACTACCTAAGCAACTGACTGAATGCCCATTGAGTAATTAACAGAGTTTGTTCACCGTAATTATGCACTTACTCAACGTAAGTGGGATGCCAACCTAATAGCGCTATCCATAATTGCTAACGGCTCAATACATGAGTTAATAAGTAGTGTTGTTTGTTGGGACTTACATAATGAGAGAAACTAGAGTCGCTTAACATAGCATACATACCAAAATATGAAAACAAAGTAGCAGTTTGATAAACAATATCATGCTTTCCCCAAAAAATTATACGAAAACAGTAAAAGTGGGGCCGTGAATACTCACTAAGTACAATCGGTGGTAAGGGGAAATGATCTGGTACGTAGCTCGTCCTGGCTTAGATTCCTTAATAATTAAATAAAGTATTATTAGTTTCAAAATATATATTTTTGTGGCTAAGACTTGGCTTAGCATTCTTTCAACTTATATAAAATTACTTACGTATTATTTGAATATTTATTATTTAATTGTGAAAATTATACATGATGAATTTTTATCGGGTTGTAGCTTTTACACTTTATATGTTAATGACTTTATATAAATTTTTGATCACTTATAATAATATCATTTTACTCATCCTTAAAATTATAAGATTTTATTACTTTTTCATGTATTTAACTAATGTACCTCAAAATTTATTTATCTATTCATTTATCCTTAAGTTATACTTGATTTCAGATTTCTGCCTAAAATTTTTAGAGTTCACTTTATGGTAATATATCAACATCTTAATGATTCATTTAATTTACCAAGTTTTTATACAATATTATTTATTGTCTTAGGTACATTTTGGTATAAAAATCATAATTTTGGGAGGTGTCTAAGTATTTTATTCGAATTTTGTTTTGTATGGTGTCAATGCTGATGAAGCAGCTTGTAGCCTTGTATACCTTTCTTACTTCCTTCAATTAAAATTAATAATTAATCATTTTAGAGTATTTTTAGCTGGGATTTTTAATTATTTCACATACATATCAATCAAAACAAGAATCATAAGATTTGTTATGAGTGAGTTATGAGGTTTTAAGATCACATGCACTTTCTTACTAGAAACCTTTTCTTGCACATCAATCTTGTTTTGCTTGATTGACTTACCAAATCTGTATGAAATTGAGTGGGACTAGATTTTATTGAAGTGTAACTCATTAAATTAAATTCCAGAAGAAGATTCATTATTTTTAATGCATTTTTGAGGGAGATATGACATGTGAAAGTCGGATTTTGTTTTTGATACAATTTAATACAAATTGTAGTGTTTTGGCGTTTTATAAGATGTCTAAACGTGTTTACAGGTTTTTAAAAAATCTAAGCACATTAGAGTAATTTCTATAAGTAATCTTAATTTAACTATCATATTTGTATTATTTTGGTTCAATATAACTTATTAGGACATTTACTAAAATTTACGTTGGCTAACCTGAGAGATTCGGTTGAAGGTTGTCACAGTTAAGGCGAATAATGAATGCATATAAGTGAATATAAGATGAGACAGAATATTTGGAGTAACGAAGAATTAAAAATTTTAAGTTGTGAAGTAAAACCAGCGATGCCGTGATTTCGGGGATGAAATCATTTCAAGTGGGGGAGTGTTGTAACATCCCAAATTTATAGAAGTAATTAAATAAGTTGTAAAACTAAAGTTGAGGAAAATGAGTAGAAGCTATGAATTTCTAAATGGTTTTACGTAATGATTCCAAATATATACTCGTTGGGATTTTTAGATTCCGTATTGATAAGTCATGAATTAAAAAGTGGAGTGGGTTACCCGTTTACTGAGCCAACCGACCCTTTAGGTCGGCAACTTCTTTTCCCTTCTGTTTATTCTTCTATCATCATCTTCTTCTATCTCTTTTTATTTTTATGCCTTCTTAGAAAGAACACAAATACACATATCGGTTTGAACCTGGATTTGAGCTTGGATTCGAAGTCTTAACAATAGGGCTTAACAAGTAGCAATTGTGGCAAATAATATCAAAGATTTTAAGTATTTACTTATTTGTGTTATGAAGTATTAAATGGGTTAGTATTAATTTGATGTCAATTGGAGCCAAGGGATGTTATATTTTGGTTATTAAACTCTAGAAATGCCGAGGTAACAATTAAATGGGTTTTTGGACTGAAAATAGTGAGTTCTATTCGAGACAGAGTTGTAAGTTGCAGGGCACGCGCGTGCCTCTCTAGAACAAGTCATGCCTTAGGCCGTACCCAAGAAGGCACGGGCGTATGTCAAAGGTACGGACGTGCCTAATCCTAGAAGGTTCGGGGTGTGCCTGTGGATCACGGACGTATATGTGAAAAGGGGTACGGTCGTGCCTAGGAACCTGACATTACTGTAGAGAACTTTGAGATTAAGGGACAATTTCTTACCATGATAACGGATCTCCAAATTGTTGGAAAATTGTTCATGATCCTAATCTTTGTATCAAAAGTTTTTTGGATATCTATGAAATGTTTAAAATTCAAGGTTCAAAGTCCTAATGTAGTCAGGCTTAGGATGTTCCCCTTCACCCTCATTGTAGAAGCAAAGGCTTGGCTAAAGTCCTTAGAACCTTACACTATAGCTACTTCGAAGGCTATGAGAAATAAATTTGTTACAAGACATTTTTCCCCACCATGGTTGAAAAACTAAAGATTGATATCATTAGATTCCAGCATAACTCAATCGAAACTCTCACTAAAGCATGGGCTCACAAGATTAACCAAGTGAAGATCTTCTGTATATAGGGGAATTGAATCTTCCTCACAAGCCATACTTGATGCATCTTGTGAAGGGGTGTTTGTGTATAAAACACCTACTGAAGTTTATCAATTCTTGAAGGATATGTCCATCCATAATGAATGGACACATGATAGAAGAAGTTCAAGCAATCGGGTCTCAATTGATGCGATTACCAATGACATTAGGAAGAAGTTGCAGTCCTGAAGAGTAATCAAAAAGCACCGAAAGAAAAGTTGAGGCACTAATATACTTCTATTCATGCATTGTAGGTGGGTAATGAGACTTGCAGATAGCAGTATCTAACAACAGATAGAGAGATGAGTCAACCAATGATGACTATGAGGAAGTGAATTACATGAACCAAGATTTTAGAGGAAATTTTCAAGACGTTGGCTCGAATTGGAATAATAATCAAGGTAACAAAAATCTAAACTTTGACTTCGAGAGGCAAAACCTACCACGCATCTATAAATACAATAAAGTTAGACCGTCGAGACCTGACCCACTTAAACAGGGACTGAAGCAGGAGCAGCCAAAAATCATAGTCATTAAAAGAAATGATGAGAAATTTCATGGCATCAACTAAAAGTCATTGCATAATTGAAACAAACTCAAAATGCACTACAACAAAATCAAAATACAATGCAACAGAACCACAAGAACCAATGAGCTTCAATTCAGACCTTGGAATGAGATGTTGGAAGAACAACTTGCTTACTATCCGGAAGACCTCAAGGTGGCTTTCTCCGAACACAAAACCCAATCCAAGAAACAAAAAAGTTCTATAAAGACACTATTTTTTACATAAATGCATATTTTAATTAAAGCTTGAGTCACCAAAATATACAAAATAGAGATTTATTTGATACAAAAGCTAGCTTAAGCAAAAGACTATAAAAAGTTTATCAAGCTTGTAGCACTATCAATCATTGTTTTCAAAAGTCAAAGACACACTAAATAACAGGAGCCCTCTTCAGACTATCAAGCCACCTTTATCCTTTCCTGAGGTACCTGAAAATATTTAAATAACAACTAATAAGCAAAAGCTTAGTGAGCATACCTATAAACCATATATGTTCATGTAACTTATAAAATTACTAGCATCAACATCAGGATTAACAACAAATGCTAATCCCCAACATAGATATGCATGGTATCAAGCAAGCGTCCCCTTATATAAGTCTCCCCATATTTAAGCATCCTCATAGCATTATATAACAAGTGGCATCGAATAATCATATGCATTTACATCACAAATTGGTACAAGTATACTCGGTGATCTGATGAGAATCAACATCCGAATATTCATAACTAAATCCAAGAAAAAGTAAATTTATAAGCATAAACAATTATAAGAACAATATTACTTGGTCAAACTCGGCTCATACAATTTAACCGAGCAACACACTTGGTTAAGGCATCAAGTGGCATAAGATATCCTCAACATTAACTAAAACTTGAAACTAAGGCTTTCCATGTCTGCTCAAAGAGTCTCATAGTCCAAATCATCTAAAATCTCAACTTGTATGCAAAAATGTATACTTCCAACTTGACCCTTCTATGGTATTTTGTATTTTTAGTCATCCTATGTTCCTAATTAGCTTCTGTGTCCAACATAAGAAAGAAACTAGACGTCCAGACCTTTCCAACGATATATAGTACGGCCTCTATCGATTTTTCTTTGATTTTTCATGATCTTTTTTAAAGTTGATAAAACATGCTGACCTGTGCAGAATGTAGCTACGGGTTTGTAAAAAAAATGTGTAATTTCAACCCATTTCAAACCTAATGCTTGAAATACCTCAAATACGGATAATTGGCATTACAAAATACTATTCTAACATGTTTTAATCCCCAATTCGCTACCAATACATTAAATTCAAAGTGGTTATACAAATAACACCAATTTAACCTATTTTAATCACTTAACTCAATCTCATGTTTTAAAGACTTGTACCATTTATACCAAATTCAAACATAACTACTTCTAACTTCAAATCTTGACGTGCAACAAATAATATATGTTCTATTAGGTGTATAAACACCTAATCATCATAAAAACATATCATGCATCTCAAATCCAAACTTAATCAAACTTTCTCTCTCTAGAAACATAAGGACACAAGAGTTTAGAAATTTCTTACCTTGATTTCTTTTCTTAATCACTTGTTGAAACTGAAATCTTTGTAATAACACTTGATCTTCACATGCATGCAAGAATCTTTGCTTAAATCCTTGATTTAAGCACTTTCTCTCTCTAACTTTCTCTCACACCAAGAACACACCCTAAGTGTGTGTTTTCCAGATCTAACCTTAATGAAGAATAGCTTCTACAACTTGTTCTAGATGAAGAACAACACTTGATGCAGGCTAAATCTTGCGCATGAATGGCTTAATCTCTCTTGATCTTCACTTTCTCTCACTAAACTTGTTACTCTCTCTACCTCAAGAACACACCCACACACACACACACACACACACACACACATCCACCAAACACACACTTCAGATCACACACTAATGTGTATGTTATGGTGTCTCTTTCATTTATATAATAGCTTTCACAATGAGGGTGTTAATACCTCTTACTTAGTTGTGCTACATTTGTTCCTTCTATTTACTATTCGTATCTTATATTTAAGAAATAAATTCTATAATATCAATATTAATTAATATTTCTAAACTTGGGGGGTTACAACTCTTCCCCACTTAAAAGATTTCATCCTCGAAATCTAATTGTTGATAAACTACAGTAGTTTCTTATTATCTATTCATCTGACTCCTATGTATATTCTGATTCTTTTCTATGCTTTCAGTGAACTTTCAATAACTTAGTCTGCTTATTCCATAACTTCTTAACTTTACTTTTAAATGTTGCTACAAGCTACTCTATGTTACTCATCTTTTGAACCATAACAATATCTTTAACCGTTCTTAGGTTGACTCATGTGTTAAACACTTCCTTCAAGAAAAGTTGTGGAAGGTATTATGAATTTCTGATAACTATTCTAGTAGTTCTAGTCTCTATGCTATCTTTCCAACACTGAACTATTTTGAAAGAGCCAATGAACCGTGGACTCAACTTTCTTCTCTTTCTAACCGAATAACTCACTTCCAAAGTGAAACCTTCAACACTACACTATCCACAACTTGAAATTATTACGGTGATCTTCTCTTATCAACTTAGCTCTTTATCTACTCTAGGATGCCGTTAAACGTTCACAAATTTGTTGAATATGCTCGGTTTATCTTTTGCACTATTTCTGTGCTACCCAGTTCCTTTCGACTAATCTTAACCTAACAAACGGGAGTTCTACACTTTCTGCGATAAAGCATCTCATACGCAGGCATACATATGTTGTAGTGATAACTGTTATAGTAAATAAAAATCCTCTAGGGATACGTATGTCTCTCAATTGCTACCAAAATTAATTATACAGGCTCGTAGATTATCTTATAAGGTCTGAGTGGTTCTCTCATCTTGCCCATTACTTTGGGGATGATAGGCAGTGCTCAAATGTAGTTTCATTCTCATATCTGCGTGAGACTTGCTTCAAATATAGCTGACTACCAAGTATCTCTATCAGGCACTATTGATACTAGCACACTATGCCTGGCTACAATTTTTTTAAGACACATTTGCCATTTTTTCAGAGTATAAGCTTCCTTAATTGCTACAAACTGAGCACTTATTGGTTTTATCTCATTTATTCCCTTTCTTCCAATAATTTTGCTTCAGATCTCTGTACATCTTTGTTGTACGTTTTTATCCATTCTTCGTTCTCACAACTTCTAACTGTGCTTCCTGAATCCTATCCACGTCATTATAGACATTCTCAAAGATCGAATTCTTAATTGAGCATCACATGCTTTTCTGCTCAAAGTATTCACTACTACATTTGCTTTACCAAGATGGTAAAATATTTCTCAATCATAATCTCTAAGTATCTCTAACCATCTTCTCTGTCACATGTTGAGATTCTTCTGGTTAGCAAAGTACTTCAAACTCTTATGATCATTTAACTCCATACAGATAGTGCTTCAAAATCTTGAGTGTAGAAATTACAGCTGCTAACTCAAGGTAGTTGTGCTCAAGTGTTCTTTCATTCTAGTTGTTCCGATCAACAAAACCGTTTATTGTAGTTTTAGAAAGATGATATAATTATTGATTTGTACATAACTAATAAATCAGTGGTACTATAACTTAATTATCTACTAGACCAGCTTTAGTAATAATCAAAAGACTTATAGACTAGTAGTATCTGGTGTATCATAAGTCTTTCGTGAACAAAAAGATAAATATATATATATATATATATATATATATATATATATATACTAGCATCATACCCGCGCAATGCAGCGGCGGCGACTATTTTTTCGATAACTTGTCTGTTTTTATAATAGAGGTAGTATGTTTCTTTTTTAAATAATAATTGGTCAATAAAATTCCATATGGATGATAAAATCTAACAAGTGTGTTAGCATTATAACTATATACCATTTTAATACCCATAAAAAAATCTAGAAATTTTAAAAATTTAGGTTATATGACTATACGTAATTTTTATTAATTAAGTTAAAATATTATTATATAATAGAATATTTACTATGAAAACTATAATTATTAATTCTTTTAATTATTATGTTAATTTGCTTAATTTGATTTTTTAGATATTCTTTTTTTGGAAGGTTTTGTTATGAAAATAATATATTATATTATCATTAACTTCACTAAATAGTTACTTTAATTAGTTCATAGGGGTATTTTAGTATTTTCAACTTACTTAAAAATTAAGAGTTTTTAAGGATAAATGCATTATAAAGGAGTAAGATATATATATATATATATATATATATATATATATATATATATATATATATATATATATATATAGGGGAGGGTTCATACGAGAACCGTTGTTAGTGCGAGAACCAATCTCAGCCGTTCCTTGAATATGGGAAGTATCATGGATGGAGAGCGTGGAGAGATAGGGTGTGGCAGGGTGCATGTGAGGAATTCATGGGTGGGCAATGACATTGAAGGAGGGGAAATTGGACGACTTAGATTGGTTCTCGCGCTAACACGGTTCTCGCATGAACTTTTGTCTTTATATATATATATATATATATAGCATTATATTTAAAAAGTGGGTGTCAAAGAAAAAAAGATAAGCTTCACCAACGAACAATAATGTTACAAAAACCCAGATTATTGATTGGCCCATCTTTTTGTTACAACATTATTGGAGATAGGTGTTGAAGTCTACTAGAAAGGGCCCCAATAAGAAGAGCATAGGAATATCCTTATCAAAGCTAGGCGCATGCATGCTCATTGATCGAGACAAAGAAATCACATTTAATACTATTTCAATCATTTTGTGCGAATGGGTTGATGAACGTTTACATCATATGTCTGTCAAACACATCTATAAATTCGTCTAGTAAAACCAAAATATTTTATTATTTTCCTTCTGTCCCACATTTCATTGGTTAAGAACGAGTATCCACACTTGCGTACAATGTTGAATGAGTTTATGAGTCATTGACTTGTCGACAAATTTTGACAATGACACGTATTAATACACACTTGTGCATAGTCGGCCGCTGGGTGGGTTGTTTTTTGAACGGCACATACACCCTCACCTAATCTATACATGTGTTTACGACATGATTTTAACTCTTAATCACATAGAGAAATGAATGTTTAAATATATCTTGATATCATTAGATTAAAGGCCTTTTGATGAGATAGGTCGTTAATACTTGACGTAGGGCTAATCTATTGTTTCCTCAACTGTTTTACGGGTTACCTTCAAACTCCTATCGACCCAAAGAAACATGAGAAGACTACCTAGAATTACCTACCCCTTTGGTATTTTTGCTTATTGACGTCGTTCATGCTACTTTTTAGCGATGCATGATGAAGATCTTTTATGGCATCATCAAGGACTGCATGTAAGTCTCTATAGATGATTTTGCTGTCATCGACATGAATTTGTATCTTTTATAAGTTTTCGAACATAAAATTAGGAAATGCTAATATTTAATGTTTAGAATTATCTCTTGGAAATCAAGGCTTTTGGTTAGATACATACTTGTAAGGGTTAAGGGAATGCTTACTCTTTTATCCCTCCATCCCACTTGCTACATCAATACCTCCCTCTCTTTACTTCTTGTAGTACAAATCTTTCTACTCCATCATCCACTATTTTTTTATTTTTAGTTAATAAATATATACAAAAATTATAATTACGATATTTTTAATTAATTAAAATTACAATATTAACTAAATTAAGAAGTTACAACTAGATTAAGATACAACTACTAGACTTATAAATAAAAATACAACTAGTGGGTGTTCAAAATGTGTTTCACAATATCCAATCTAAGGTTGTTGTGTGTTTTCCGGTTATGTATTTATTATAAAATATATAGGTATACTTCTTGAGAAACCATTTCTTGACTGGGTAATGGATCGGATTTTTGGAAAGGACATATAGCTTGCCCTTCATCTTTTAAATCAAATTGTGCATAATAACACAAACATACATCATCGAATTTGTTTATGACATACCCATGTTGGTCTGATTACTATAGCCTAACAAGATTCTATGACACCTAAAGCTTGTTACACGTCTTTACCGATTCTTGTGCTAATTTGAACCTTATTTATTCTGGTCGGTTGAAAACGAAACTTTCACAAAAGTAACCCACTCCGGGTATATCTTTCCAGCAAGATAATACACATGCTTGTATCGCACTCATTTACAACAAATGCTTGTTGAAAAAAGGTGATTGATTTAGCACATTTATGTTGTTGGAACGGGTTGTTCTAAAGAATGCATGCCAAAATCATAAATCTTTCGACTCAACCGCTTGTAGCCTAATTGTTAGATGCTTATGATCTTCTCGCATGTATTGACTTGGCCACTTTGTACGGAAATTTTCCACACCCAATGTGTACAATCGATGTTACGGAGCATTCCAGAAAATCCATGTTTGGATTCATGTGCCACATACACATGATGATTATCATCGGCGGTCCCTTATCGCAAATATTCTCATGCATATAACTTGGTAATTCCTTTACAAAAGTGTTGTAGACTTTCCAATGAAGTATTTTTTTGACATCTTCACATAGTTATCACATGAATTGGGAACGAAGCCGTATGCTAGTTTCCATATAGTCGATGTGCACTTCTGTAACTGTGAAAATGTTTGTCTCCCTCTAGCATCCCATCCATACGTAAAATATTGATATTCTTGCTCCACATTGTTAACTATTTGTATGAATAGTTTGTTCATCACCGGGTGTAACAACCCAAACCCAGTAGCACGATATTGTCTACTTTACCCCACTTAGTCACGGTTTTGTTTATGGTATAGAACATTTCACCCAAAAGACCTAATGCTAGGAGAGGTATCCATATATTTATAAGGCATGATTTATTCCCCACTCCAACCGATGTAGGACAGATGTTACAAATAGTCCCACATTCGAACACAACGTTCTCGTGGTGCACATCCGTGGTGGGCCTGGATCTGACACCATCTGTAACAACCCAAACCCCATAGCACGATATTGTCTGCTTTGGCCCACTAGCTCACGGTTTTTTTTCTGGTGTGGAACATTCCACTCAAAAGGCCTCATGCTAGGAGAGGCATACACACCCTTATAAAGCATGTTTCTTTCCCCTCTTCAACCAATGTGGGACGGATGTTACACCTGGACCCTCTTGCAGGCTTTGTCTTTGGGTAACTCGGAAGAAGAAGAACACCAATACAGGTGCCAAATGCAAGCCAACCGGGTAAGTCATTTGGTTCCCCCTACCCGATCGTATCTTCCCCCTCTCTTTCTTATATATATATATATATATATATATATATATATATATATATATATATATAGGGGTGAGCATTTGAGCCCGAAACACTGAACCGAACCGAAAACCGACCGATACCGAACCAACACCGAATATAAATTTCGGTTCGGTTTTCGGTTTTGAATTTTCATGAATTTCGGTTTCGGTCCAACATGGTTTCGGTCCTCTCGGTTTCGGTTTTTTACCGGACCGAACCGATTTCCCTCTCAAGTAATGATTCTTGTGATTTTAATGATAACAAATTTATTTGTTTTTTGATGCACGTGGTTTAGTTAACTAGCTACTTGGAGACATAATAGTATATTAATATAGTCACTTGCACGAGAAGTTATACACATAAAATTATTGATTTTTTTACATTTGATCATTACAAATTTCACTAATTGTTAGGTGTTTGTTGTTGCCGACGAATAAATTTCCTTGCAACTTATTTCAAATTTTTTGTTAAATGTGACTCGAAATCTAAGTTACTAGGAGTTTTTGTGTATCAATGTTCATGCGACATTATTGGTCCTAATTCGGTTTTAGGACAGAAATTGCAAACCGATAACGAGACCAAACCGGAACCGTATAGATATATTTGGTTCAGTTTTCAGTTTGAAAAATAACTCATTTTTGGTTGCGGTGCATATTAGTTCGGTCCGGTCCGGTCAAGTTCCTGGACTATGCTCATCCATATATATATATATATATATATATATATATATATATATATATATATATATATATATATGTGTGTGTGTGTGTGTGTATATATATATATATGTGTGTATGTGTGTATATATATATATATATATATATATATATATATATATATATATATATATATATATATATATGGGAGAGTTCATTCGAGAACCGCTGTTAGCGCGAGAACCAATTATGGCCATAGATCTTAATTAAACAAGGGCTAGGATTAAAAGTGGAAAACATGTAATTAATAAAAACATAGCCCACATTTTCAATTTCCTAATATCCTGGATTGGTATTATAGGTAATTGTCTAAATTAAAGGGGGACCACATCCCCCCACTTTGTAAAGCTAAAATATCTATGAAACAGAACGATATTAAAATACGAAAATTATACCAAATTAACGACAAAATTATGCTCTTTAATTTGACACCACTATTGCTATACTTTTTCGACGAAAAGTTTTCGTTTTTGGAAGGGGGGGGGGGGGGGTTCAGCACGTACAGTAAAGTTATCTATACATCATGCATATATGCACCATGCACATGCAGCACAGGTAGTCTGAATGCATATATGTACCATGCGTATGTGCATATCATTTGGTTTTGTTTCAGCACAGGTAGGTATGGATGCATATATGCACCGTGCATGTGTACATCTCGTGCATATGTGCATATCATTGGGTTTTGTTTCAGCATAGGTAGGTCTGGATGCATATATAAACCAAAGTTAAACACCAATCACAATTATTTTGCATAAAAAATTCTTATCAACATCATTCATCAACCTACGAAAACCTCATCATGCTTTTAAAAACAGTGAATGAATCATATTTGAAACTAATAAAATAAAAAATTAAAACAAAATAATGAATCCATATACGAAAGACCTTGCACTCAAATCCTACAAAATCTCGAACCTGAAACTTCCTTTTTCAAAGTTTTAAAATCAAATCTTGCCCCAAAAATCCTTGCCATCCTCGTACATATTCAAACTGAAACTGAGATTAGTATTTGACTAAATTTGCAAATGGAAATGAAACTGGAACTATAGGAAGCTATTCCGTATATGATTAACATATAAAAAAACAGTGGACAAGGAATGATGATGATGATGCGTATAGGTAAAAGGATAGGGGAACGTTACACGTACAAGGATCTCCGACGAGAAGCGGAAACGTTGATCGTCTCTGGTGTTTGGAGAGGAGTAGATTGAATTGGTGGTCGGCGGTGGTAGTGATGCTTGCTAACGGTGGATCTCCATAGTCATAGAAAGTAGCGAGTGGTGATCACCCGATTTGCCGTTTTCTCCGTTAAGATCTGGGTTTTTTCAAAGCTCTGCAGCAAGAACTCCTCATTCCCTGATCTGTGGCCGGAAGTCACCATAGATTCCGACGACACTAACGTAGAAGATGCGAGGATAAAATTGTGGCCATATGCATTGACAGCAGCGAGCGATAGGCACCCGTGGTGGTTCTGGGGCAGAAGTGAAGACCTACGGAGAGAGTTTGGGATTCAAAATCGTGAGAGCTTTGGTCTGAAACATCGTGTAAAAAAAAGACTATTATACCCTTTCTCTATAAAAACATTAGTCAAATGTTTAATTTAGAGTTAATTACTGATTTGGTCCTGTGGTTTGCACTTTTCTACTGGTTTGGTCCCTAACTTAGAAAAACTACGTGGATGGTCCCTACTATAGCAAAGTTGTTACACGTTTGGTCCCTCTTCAACTTGAAATGACCAATTTGCCCTTACCCTTTTAATTTTTTATTTTCTTTAATTCTTAATCAAAATTTAAATTATTAAAACCATTTAAACAATAATTATATATATTATATTATATTATTATTATATATAAAAGAAATATATATTGTATGCCCCACACACCCTCCTACACCACACCCACATTTCTTATTCTAGCCACCGGCGCCTCCTACACCGCACCAATACCACCGCCACCGGCCACCCATCCCTTCATTCTCTGTCCCTACCATCTCTCTACCCTCTCTTGCTCTCTCTCTCTCTCTCTCTTCATCCAACCCACCACCGCCACCACCTCTACCTCCCCCTCCACTAAAAATCAACGAAGTCTTCTGAGTTTCATCGGAATCAACCAACTAGCCACCACTCCATTGCATCACCGCCACCACCGCTACAATGCCACCACCACCGCTACGACACCGCCACCACTACGCAGTTAACACCACCGCCCCAAAATCTGTAAAACAACCACCTCCACCACCGGTTTCTACCACCTCCACCTTCATCTTCACCTTTCACCCACCACCAACGGCACCAACAGCACCACAACCACAACCACCGCCGTTCGCAGAAAACCCTAAATCTGGTCCCAACCACAACCACCACCTAGAAAACCCTAGTCCCAACCCAAATTCTGTAAAATAACCACCTCCACCACCAGTTTCTGCCGCCGTTCGCCGCTCCTCCTCCGCCTCTCATCTCTAGTCCCAAAATCTGTAAATCGAGAACACCATCATTCCAGATCGTTCAATCAACTCGTTCCAGACCGTTCGTTTTGAACACCAACGTTCCAGATCTGCTTCGTTTTGAACACTATCGTTCTTTCCAGATTCTTGGTTTCCAGATCTGCTTCGTGGTAATGGCAGAGGTGGAGGTTGGCAGTGGTGATGGCGGAGGTGGAGGTGGGCGGTGGTGATGGCAGAGGTTGATTTCTAGGGTTTTCAAGTTTTGGTGTGCAGATCTAGGGTTTTCGAGGTTGATTTCTATGTTGATTCCGGTGGTGTATTCGTATGTGTGTGTGTTTCTTGTGGCGGTGGTGATGTCATAGGTGGGGACCGATCTTAAGCCGGTTGATTTGATAAGTGGAATTCACGGATGTTCAACGTGGGGGGATCAGGTGTGGCATGGTGCATGTGATGAATGCATTGGGTGGTTGAAGAAGGGGGAATTGAACGACTCAGACTGGTTCTCGCGGTTCTTACAATAAAAATAATTCATTTAAGAACCAATCTGAGTCGTTCAATTTCCCCATATTCAATGGCATCAGGCAACCATGAATTCATCAAATGCACCCTGCCACACTTGATCCCCCCACGCTCTACATCCATGAATTTTACTTATCAAATAAACGACTAAGATCGTTCTCGCGGAACTCACACTAAAATCGGTTCTCAAATGAACTTTCCCATATATATATATATGCTAAGAGGGATATCAAAGTAAGAGACGTAAGAGGGATCCACAGCCGTTAGATCAGGGTCCTCAGTCAACTTAAATTGGTCAAAGTTCAGTACAGCTAGCAATTAGAAAAACGACACTGAGGGGTACTTTTGGTATCACGCTCAATTAAAAATGATGAACATCCTAAACTTACGATATGAATTTGAGAATTCATAAACAAGAATAGATCATCACTAAACTAAAATTGATGATTCATAAACAGGAATTTACTAAGTTACATACATCCTTCAAAATTAATAAACAAGAATACATCATCACAGAGCTCATCAAAAGTTACAAATCATCATTTTACAATATCATCAGATTTGCTATGCAGAACTCATCATTTAATATGTTTTATTGTATGTATATTGAATTTCTAAGAATGTATCCGCTTATTTATTTAATATGTTTGGTACTGCTACCTAGAGGTGCACAAAAAATCCGAATATCCGATTTATACGAAAAAATATCCGAAACCGGTTTTTAGAAAAACCGGATTTTTTTTATCCGGACCGGATATTTTGAAACCGGATAGTACGACCGGTTATTGGTTTTTCCGGGCGACCGGTTTTTTTACCGGTTAAAAAACCGGTTTTTTTTAAACCGGATAAAAAACCGGTTTTTATCCGATTTTATCCTACTAGCCATTTTTAAAAAAAATAGCCGTTTTTATAGCCGTTTGTGAGAATTCTTGACCGTTTTTTTCATGTTTTTTTTACACTTTTGCCACTCAAAAAACTTATATATAGTGTGGGTATGTTGTAGAAATAAGCCACAACTTACATCTTCCATTTTCTCTCCAAATTCTCTACTTTTATTCACCAAACTTGTAATTTTAATATTGTACTTTTTAAGTATTTAAATTAATCAAAATTTGAGTTTTCTTTCACATGCATGTTTTTTTATAGTATATATTAAAGGAAATGTATTTAAAAAAAAAAACAAAAAAAAAAAAAAAAAAAAAACCCTCTCGGTTTTTTTCCCAAAAAAAAAACCGGTTTTTTTTAAAAACCGGTTATAGCATTAACCGAAACCGGATTTTATAGTATTTGTATTCGATGCCGAAACCGGATTTTACTAAACCGGTTTTTTTTTAAACCGGTTTTTTTTTTGCCCAAAAAATCCGATCCGGATAATACTATAACCGGTTATAGTATTATCCGGTATATGTGCATGTCTACTGCTACCAATTTTCCTTCCAAGTTCAAGCCCACGCTGGCTTTTTTTTCTCTTGTGGGCCGATGTTTTAAAAAAGAAACGGGAAGTTGGGCTCAAAATGTATTCACATATATTGTCCAATTTCAGAAGAATATTTGGAATGATAACTTGTACGCCTGTAAATGAATCGAATGAACATGAACGGGGCTTGTTCTTGTTCGTTCGTTTAAATTAGCCGAAAAAATAAACGAACACGAACAGATAAACGAACGGATTTCGGTGTTCGTGTTCGTTCGTTTAACTTTAGCTGAACAAATAAACGAACACGAACGATAAACGAACGAGCATATGTGCTCAATTGTTTAAAAGATTGGTTAATTCGTGTAACTTTTTGTTCGTTCATTTAAATGATAAATAAACATAAACGAAGGAACACACACTATAATACAAATCCAACATTATTAAACACAAACAAACCCTATATCTAATCACACACATATAATATAAATGAACATAAACGAACGGATAAACGAACGTTCACAAACGTAAATGAACGAATGAGAGCTATGTTCGTGTTCATTCATTTAATTAAACGAACGGAAAATCTTGTTCATGTTCGTTCGTTTAATAAACAAACGAACATAAACGAACTTCCCGCCGAACAATTTCACAAACGGTTCATGAACGTTCGGTTAGTTTACAGCCCTAATAACTAGCAATAAATATAAAAACGATGCTGCCAATTTATTCTTTTTCTTTGGTAGTATTGTAGTATGTTAAGATTAAGATTTAAAAAAATCCGCTTTGGTTATTTCAAGACTTGAATAAAAGTGTTCAAAACCGGATTTTTGAAAATTCAGATATTTGAATTTGGGATTTCCGAAAGTTTGGATAATTGATTTTCAGTATTCGAATCTGTATCCAAAAACTTTTCAAAAACATGTATTTTTATATAAACTTTTTAAAACATACTTATTAAATAACCATTTTTTAAATTTTAATCAACTGAAAAAGCTCAAATATGTTTTACAATGAAAAATACATGTATCTAAAACTATATATGTTAAGAAAATTAAATAAAGAAGCAATAAAAATATATTATGGATATCAAATATCCGAAATATTCGAAACTTTACAAGATTACTATCTGAACCGGAATCTGAAAATTTGGAAATCTGATTTTTCGAATAATTTGGGATATATTCGGAACGGATGTTCAGATTTAGATTATTTTCAACACGAGTTTTGATTATACTGCCACAAAATGTCAAAGGCTTGCATGTAAAGTTTGGCGTACGCTACGGCTTAACTGATTGCGTCTTTACCCGTTATACATCCTGTTTTTTATGCTTGTTAAATGTATTGTGCTATATGAGCTTAATATATAGTTATTCGGTTATAAGAAACTAGTTTTATACCCCGTGTATAAACACGGAGACTGTTTGTAACATCTGTCCCACATCGGTTGGAGAGGGGAACGAAACATGCCTTATAAAGGGTGTGGATACCTCTCCTAGCATGAGGCCTTTTGGGTGGAGTGTTCCATACCAGAAACAAAACTGTGAGCCAGCGGGGCAAAGCGGACAATATCGTGCTACGTGGTTTGGGTCGTTACAAATGGTATCAGAGTCAGGCCCAGGACCGATGTGCACAACGAGGACGTTGTGTCCGAAGGGGGGAGGATTGTAACATCTGTCCCACATCGGTTGGAGAGGGGAACGAAACATGCCTTATAAAGTGTGTGGATACCTCTCATAGCATGAGGCATTTTGGGTGGAGTGTTCCATACCAAAAACAAAACCGTGAGCCAGTGGGGCAAAGCAGACAATATCGTGCTACGGGGTTTGGGTCGTTACACTGTTTATGTAAATTTTTAACATTTATGGTTTAAAATCTTAAACATATAATAATTCCATATATCGATGACATATCAAGAAACATTCAAGAACATGTGAAGAAAAACAATTGATAAACTCACAGATTTATGTTGATAGTTAGCCAATTTAGAAAATAAATAAAAATGATTAGTGAAATTTTTTCTAAGAATAATTTGAAGTCATTTTAAAATAGAGAATTTTAATTGGTAAATAATATTCTAAAAATAGTTTGATGATGTTATAAGCTTATTTTTATAATATATATATAGATTAAGATTAAAGATACACTTAACTCGTATATACTAAAACTAATGTAATGTTATCCTTTCTTTTTAAAAGGCCAAGCGAATTATATTAAACTAGGTTTCAAGGCCGTGTAAACACGGGCTAGCATTTAAAACGTTCGACACATAGGTCGCAAAAATATATGATGCTATTTGTTTTTTGTTTTCCATAGTTGTAGCATCTGAAGTTTAAATACAGTATCATTAAGACTGTTTAAAGAGTATACTAATGTAAATGTTACTGTGTAATTGTCCATAACACAATTTGGTAGCTCGGAATGTTGAACTATTGATTATATGAAAAATAAATTTGCTGTGTGTTCAAATGATTAAATATGAAAATATATTTAAGACAACTCTAATATTTTCTCCACATAAGTTGCCATATCCAATGGTCAAAAGCTTCCAAAAGGCTTTTTGGTTAGTACTTGGTCATTATTTAACGTCCCGTTGAAGTTGTTCTATGTTTAATCATGCTAAAATGGACCTCCTGTTGCATTTTTATAAGTTTATTACTTTATTAGTCCCTTTTGGTCAAACTCCACGAGTCCCTTTTGTCCATCCAAATACTTGCCCATTTTGACCCTATTTTTACCACGTAAATATACGAAGTCCTACTGATGTAATTTTTCGTTAACATCAAGCGGTCAGATATAAAGATACGAAAATTGGAATAAATTGTTCACTAACTTTAATGTCAAAAACTGAATTCAACGGAGAAAATAGAAGATATAAATAAGCTTTCCTAAGCCAACAAAGTAGGAACTAATCTAGGAAAGATAATCATAAAATAAAAAAAAACAGATAAGGACTAATTTAAATATCAAATATTAATTAAGATCGAGACTCCAGCTTCAAATCTGCATTGCATTGGGTTTGGGTTGGCTTGGACCTGGGTCGTCAGTTTCATGTGGCCCAGTTGCATCATTCTCCCCCTCTTCAAAAGGACTCGTCCTCGAGTCCAATGGGTCATCCAGCTCGGGAAGGAAAGGGGACATATCAGCGACATTAAAAGTAGCTGACACATTATAGTGCCCAGGTAAATCTATGTTGTAATTTGCTCGCTCGACCCCCCGGAAAGCGTTCTTTGCTGAGATGAACCCACACGAGATCACCCTCCTGGAACACAACTTTCTTGCGTCGCATATTGGCGCGTCTTTGATAGACGATATTTATTATTGTTAGTAATTTGTTCCCGAACATGTTGATGGAGAAGTTTAATTTGGGCAGCCCGTTCTTCGCCTTCTGCACTAAAGTAGTCGGTAGCCGGTAAAGGTGCCAAGTCTAGGGGTGTCAACGGGTTGCAACCGTAAACAATAAGAAAAGGGCTCATTCCGGTGGAGCGGGGCGTAGACCTGTTATAAGCAAACTCGGCTTGAGGTAGAACCAAATCCCATTGCTTCGGGTTTGAACCCACAAGGCTGCGTAACAAGTTCCCTAAAGTTCGATTAGTCACCTCCGTTTGGCCATCGCTTTGTGGATGATGTGCACTACTGAAATTGAGACCGGAACCCAAACGCTTCCATAGAGTACGCCAAAAGTGACCCACGAATTTTACATCTCGGTCAGAAGTCAAGGTTTTTGGAACTCCATGCAGCCTCACGATCTCTGTGAAATATAGGCGAGCAATCTGGCTAGCGTCATATGTTTTGGTACACGGAATAAAACGGCTCATCTTTGAAAATCGATCCACCACCACCATGACTACATCTTTTTGTCTTTGCGTCCGGGGAAGGCCTACCACAAAATCAAGACTAACATCCTCCCATGGCCCCTCGGAGACCGGTAGCGGTGTGTATAGGCCTGCATTTGAATGATGAGTTTTTGCGATATGACACGTGCGACACCGATCCACAATCTTTGTAACATCTATGCTCATCTTTGGCCAAAAAAAAACGTTCCTTGACAAGTTTAAGCATCTTGTCGCGGCCAAAGTGCCCTGCGAGAGCTCCTTGATGTCCTTCTAAAATAATGGCATCACGTAAAGAACATTTAGGTACACACAACCGGATGCCTTTGAACTAAAACCCGTCATGCAAAGAGTATTCCTGTGCAGGTGCTGTCTGACAAGCAGCCTATATACTCGAAAAGTCTGGATCATCTGGATAGAGGGTAGAAAAAGTTTCAAATGCATCCACCCGAACCTGGAGAGATGTGAGCAGGCCTCGACGTCGACTAAGAGCATCAGCAATGGTGTTAGTTGCTCCAGATTTATGTCGGATAACAAATGAGAAGTCTTGTAAGAACTCAACCCATTTAGCATGACGTGGATTGAGTTTGTGTTGCCCTTCAATAAATCGTAGTGCTTGGTGATCGGAGAATAAAATAAACTCGTTGTGCAAGAGATAGTGTCGCCAGAATTCCAAACTTCGAATAATTGCGTAGAACTCTTTGTCATAGGTGCTATATTTTTGCTTGGCCTCACAAAGTTTTTTGCTAAAAAAAGCTATTGGGCGCCTGTTTTGGCTAAGGACACCTCCAATACCGAGTCCGGATGCATCACATTCAACCTGGAAAGTATTCTGGAAATCGGGCAGTGCCAAAACAGGAGCGCTTGAGATACAGCGCTTATTCGTCAAAAGCGACTGCAGCAGCTGGTGTCCACGAGAAAATTTTACCCTTCAAACAATCCGTAATGGGGGCTGCTATTGCACTAAAATTGCGAATAAAACGGCAGTAAAAAGATGCCAAACCGAGAAAACTCCGGGCCTCATGAAGCGTGGTTGGTACAGGCCATGAAGTGATCGCATCGATCTTGGACTCATCCATTCGAATTCCCTTCCCTGAGATTAAGTAACCCAAGAACAAGACTTCAGGTGACAAAAAACAGCACTTGTCACAGTTAGCATACAACTTTTGATCCCTCAGAATGGTGAAAACTTATTTAAGATGAGAGAGGTGATGTTGTATATCCCGGCTAAAGACGAGGATATCATCGAAGTAAACAACCACACAGTGACCAATAAATGGTTTAAAGATGTGATTCATTAGTCGCATGAAGGTGCTCGGGGCGTTTGAGAGACCGAAGGGCATAACCATCCATTCGTACAATCCGTCTCTTGTTTTGAATGCGGTTTTCCACTCGTCGCCGGGGCGCATCATAATTTGATGATACCCGCTCCGTAGATCAATCTTAGAAAAAATCGTGGACCCATGTAACTGATCCAAGAGGTCGTCCAACCGGGGAATGGGGAATCTATACTTGATCGTGATTTAATTGACGGCTCGGCTATCAATACACATGCGATAGGCGCCACTTGGTTTGGGAACAAGAAGTGCTGGCACTGCACACGAGCTCATACTTTCTCGGATAAGGCCTTTGTCAAGTAACTTGGTGACCTGCCTTTGTAGCTCTTCGTACTCTGTCAGATTCATACGGAATGCTGGCTTGTTTGGGATGGTTGCTCCTGCCACAAAATCAATACAATGTTGTATTTCCCGTTCAAGTGGTAGACCAGCAGGAATGTCGGATGGAAAAACATCTTTGAAATCTGTGAGAAGAGTCTGGACTTCCTTCGGTGGTTCACTGGTTTGCTAGTTGGCCTCGACAATGAGTAGGGCGAAGGCAAGGGGTGGTTTGGAGGTCCGGGTGAAATCCAGAAACGCCGACTTGGTGAGTATGAGGGCTTCAGTTCCCGTGTCCCGCATATCAAGAGGAACTAGCTGAACATTAACCCCTTCCTTTTTAAAGGTGTAGGTATTAAGGTACCCGTCATGTTTCGTACGCCGATCATATTGCCACGGGCGGCCTAACAGAATATGACACGCATCCATAGGGATGACTTTACACCAAACTTCATCCGAATAACGAGAGCCAATACTAAACTGAACAAGGCACCGGTGCTTAACTTTGACCACATTCCCCTTTTTAAGCCATGTCAACTGATAGGGTTCTGGATGATCTTCAAGTTTCAACCCCAATTTTTCAACCATAACAGCAACCACCATATTTTCACAGCTACCCCCATCAATAATAATAGTACACATTTTCCCTTTAACAGTACAACGTGTTCGAAATATATTATTACGGAGCCATAGGTTGTCAGGGATGACTTCACACCAAACTTCATCCGAATAACGAGAGCCAATACTAAACTGAACAAGGCATCGGTGCTTAACTTTGACCACATTCCCCTTTTTAAGCCATGTCAACTGATAGGGTTCTGGATGATCTTCAAGTTTCAACCCCAATTTTTCAACCATAACAGCAGCCACCATATTTTCACAGCTACCCCCGTCAATAATAATAGTACACACTTTCCCTTTAACAGTACAACGTGTTTGAAATATATTATTACGGAGCCATAGGTTGTCATTGATTGCACGAGTTGGGTTGGTGCTGAGAACCCGCTGGGTTATAAGGGTCTCACCTTTGTCTAGGTACACAACTTCCGTTTCAACATTCTCCGAGGTTTCTTCTTCCGTATCATAAACTGGTGGGGTTTCTGCTGTGAGGGTAATGAGTTGGGTGTTAGGGCAGTCCCGCGCAAAATGGCCTAGGCCCCCACACTTGAAGCAACGGGGAGGTGTGCGAGATGTGACGGCGGGTGTGTTGGAGTTGGTTGAACTCTCGGTTCTACTTGCATTGAAACGATTTCCAGCAGGGGCTCCTGAAGATCCCTTCGAAACCTCGGCCTTAACAAGGTTAGGTCGTGGCATGGTGGGTTTAATTTTGGCTTTAAGTTGTTTCTCCACTTTGAGGGCTTGTTGACACACATCAGTAAAGGTCCAGTACGGTTGTAGTTAAATAATGTCTGCAATTTCGGGTTTTAATGCCCCGAAAAATCGAGTGATAACTTGTTCTTCTTCCTCTTCTACCCCGCATCTCATCCGTAACCTGTCAAATTCACAAATAAATTCCTCAACGGTAGTCGACCGCTGGGAGATGTTATGATATTCCAGAAACGCCTCTTGACGAAAATTTGGTGGAAGAAATTTTTCCCGAAGGAGTTTTTTCATCTTGTCCCACGTTTTAACTTTGGATCTTTCCTCTTGGACCCTCCTCTTCTTAACATGTTCCCACCACAAAGATGCGTATTTACGAAGTTTGATTTCTACAAGTTTTACCTTATAATTTTCCGGAATGTCGCGTAGATCAAAGACGCGTTCGACTGTTTGAAGCCAATCGAGAAACACATCGGGTTCAGCCCTTCCATCGAACTCCGGGATATCAAACTTGACTCCAAAATTTCTGAGTGGGTCAGCTCTTTGTTCCCTTCGTTCACAAGAGTTCCACCGGTCCTCGTGGGCGAACGAGTTGTAGTTATTTTCCTCATCATCACAGATGGGGGAGTCAGTCTCGGTTTCGTCCCCTGATCGGATCTCCTGCTGCAATTCAAGGTCCCAGACTCTTTGCTGCAGGCGTGCGATCTCCTCAATATCACGTGGATGTCGCCTGTAATCCTCGTTGCCTCTGTCGGCGTTTCTACGGGGATGTCGGTGCATGCGTACTCCACGATCTCCCATAATCGAATCTTGCTGAGCTCTGATACCACCTGATGTAATTTTTCATTAACACCAAGCGGTCAGATATAAAGATACGAAAATTGGAATAAATTGTTCACTAACTTTAATGTCAAAAACTGAATTCAACGGAGAAAATAGAAGATATAAATAAGCTTTCCTAAGCCAACAAAGTAGGAACTAATCTAGGAAAGATAATCATAAAATAAAATAAAAAAACAGATAAGGACTAATTAAGATCGAGACTCCAGCTTCAAATCTGCATTGCATTGGGTTTGGGTTGGCTTGGACCTGGGTCGTCAGTTTCATGTGGCCCAGTTGCATCACCCTACTCTCCTGGACTCTTATTACACAATCTGCCAGTTTGCTAGTATTTTCAGAGTTAAATATACGAAGTCCTACTGTCCTAGACTTTTATAAAGGCTCCGTATCCAATATTATGATGGAACTAAACTTCCCTAGCTGTAGAAATAGTAGTTTTTTCATTACTTTAATGCTATTTTGATCATACTCGTTCATCATTTTTATCAACACGCAGCATGCAGATGCTTGACCTTCTCCATTAACAATGTAGATTTGCCTCTGAAATTAAACAACGAATCAAGCAATCTCTGGCGAGTTCTCGGACGATCTTCGTGACAGTCAGCAACAGGTTTCTTAGATGAGGAAGAAGAAGCGGCAGATTCAAAATACAGCTTCAACTGCTACTTCTGCACACATAAATGTTGTATCTGAAAGACTATTACTTTAGTCTTAAGTTATAACCTTTAAGAAAGCATACATATAATAACAAATTCCAAGATAAATAATCTGACAATTAATAGAAAAATTAAAAATATAAAAGTGATATATATTACTTCTACGGATGATATGATCAACAAAGTCTTCATAAAGACAAAGCAAGCCTGGTGAACCCTGACAATAAAGGAATATCGTAGTTTCAGTCGAGCACACACCGGCTAATATGACATGAAAAACTGTAAAATATGAATAGATTCAAAAATAACTAAATAAGCACCAAGGTTAAATATCTCAAAAGACAGAGAAACAATCTGAGAGCAACGGAAAGTACATATAGCTACTTTAAGCAAGTTAAAAGTCTTCAACATACATTGCAAACTTCAGTATAATGGTTAAAACAACAATTGTTGTGATGTCTAAACACATTCAAACAATTATGAAGCACAAAATATATATTGCTTTTAAAGGTCTGTTATCTAGTCAGCTATGTTGTCCATGCACCTTACCTTCAAATTGCTCTCTTGATGCACCTTATCGGCTTATCCACAAATTGCTATCTTAACTACAAAGAATAAAAACAGAGCAAATGTTTCAATCTTCCAGCTTTGATTTCAAGCAATTAGCCAAATAGGCAATAACTTCATATCTGCTGCAAAATAGACTAAAATTCCGCCAAATAGACAACAAATTTTCACATTACGAAAAGCATCATACATGACATTTGAAATTAAGTCTCAAGCAAGGACAAGAAAACTAAAACATAAGTTTCAATTTGTTCTCGTTGACCTAAATAACTTATTTAAATAATTACCGTCAAAACTCACCACAAAAATGAAATATAACAAACATTCTTTTTATGAAATATATCAAATAGGAATAAATACATTTATAGCAGGGTACCTACCAACAATCAGAAACTTAACGCAGTTTCCTAAGTTTCTAGTTGCAAAGAACGATGACAGCTTACACATAAAATCTTGAATGTAAAAAAAAATCAAAAGACAAAGAATATAAGTGATAAGAAAGCAACTCACCTGTGCCATGGGAAATGATGGTGATGCATATGCCCACACAAAATTCTCAGATATAAACTTCAGAGCAGGTGAAGACTCGTAGTTAATATCATTGTCAAATTCATAAGCAGGCCTCAGATGCCCCAACCAAAATCTCACAGCTTTTACGGAGTAAATGGGAAAACCAAACAGAAAATACGCTGCGAGACCCAGACCAACAATTGGTTTTTGTAAGTACAAAACAAAACATGACTTAAAGAGGAATTCCAAATTACAAACCTTGAAATGGGTGTATGTGGATCTCCGTAATCACACATATATTTGCAACCAGTTTATATACAAGTGTTTCAGGAGCCGCTGGATCAACTTCATTCTCAAGCGTAGTATCTTTCATTCAGTTGCCAATAGTCTCTTCTCAGAACAATCACTCTCTGGAAACCTTTTGGGGTTTTTGGAATGTTGGGTTTGTCCATCACCCATGTTCGAGAGGAATCGAACCCCAATCCGATGTATAAATCACAAGTTGAACCCTAATCTGAGGTACCAAACTCAAATCGAACCCAATTACACCAGATTTAAAGCAGGAAGATGCAACACTAACCTGTCATGTCGAGCGTCGTTCTGTACAAGCGTCAACGGTGGTCTGTGTGAGCGTCAACGGTGCTCTGCGAGTGTCGTTCTCTGAGACGATGGTCGTTTGATGGAACGTCGATGGTGGTATAGTGGAACGACAATGGGATCACCGGTTGCCAATGTCCTGCACTTGAAACATTCATTCGGATCCTCCAAAACTTAAAAAGGTCCGCGTATTTTTTTTAATCGGAGCTTTCCCATCAGATTGCTAATTAGATGCCACGTCACTTTTCTACTATGTCTAATTAGCTTTCATTCAAGATTTGGAACTCAATTAGACCACCAGCATCTATCATACCTTTTACACAGTCACATCAGCGCCACATCAGCATCCCACTATTTTCTCATTCCATCACACAAACCTCTGCATCCATCACATGATTCACACAACTTTTCTATTTTTTATTTTTTATTTTTTTATATTTGTTTTAATTAACATTATTTAATTTTTAAAATAATATAATAAAAACATAAAAATTCTAAAAAATATTAAATAACAATATAACTTCAAATAATATTTTTAAATTGCAAGACAAACAAAATATTTCAAATTACATCAATTTAAATAAAAAACTACTAGTTATCGTTGTCGTGCCATCTTGGAAGCCTATTGATGTGTTCGATTAGATCTGATCGAAGGTTGTGATGGATTTCCGCACTTTGGACTTCTCGGACGTTAGCCTCAAATTGTTGTTCACAAATCTGTACATCGTCTTCATCGTTTGGTTGCTCGACATTTTCGTTGAATGGGCAAATCACGTGACTTTCGTCTTCCAATATCATATTGTGTAATATGATACAATCATACATTACTCTACGTATTTTTTGCGGGTGCCACAATCTTGTCGGGTGTTGTATCATGTGTCACCGTTGTTTAAGCACACCAAAAGCCCATTCCACATCTTTCTTTGCCCCTTCTTGCGCAGTAGAAAACCTTACTTGTCTTTGATCAAGAGGTATTTTGAAGGTTTTTGACAAAAGTAGCTCATTTGGGGTAGATCCCATCTGCAAGATAGTGGCCGTGTTTGTATTGTACTCCGTTTACTTCAAACGGGCACTGTGGTGCTCGCCCGTTGTATACATCATTCAATAACGGCGACTAATTTAGCACATTAATGTCATTGTTGGACCCGGCCATCCCGAAGAATGCATGCCAAATCCAAAGATTCTGTGATGCAACCGCCTCTAGCATAAGAGTCGGTTTATAATGATCACCTCTCATGTACTGCCCTCGCCATGAGTTTGGGCAGTTGTTCCAATCCCAATGCATACAATCTATGCTTCCTAACATGCCAAGAAACTCGTGCCTACTCTCATCTGTGGTGTACAAAAGCTGAATATCATGGTAAGAAGGTTTACGTAAGTATCGCTTACCATAAAGAGTGATAATACCTTTGCAGAAGTTTTCTAGGCATAGTCGTGCGGTTGAATTCGCCATCTTCAAGTACTCGTCAAATCCGTCAGGGGACATCCCATACGCCATTTGCCGAATTGCCGATGTACACTTTTGCAAGGGAGATAAACCTTTTCTTCCTCTAGCATCGCAACCCTGCTGAAAAAATTCATGTCATCTCTCAAGATTCGTGACTATCCTTGTGAATAGTCGTTTGCTCATGCGAAAACGTCGCCTAAACGATTCGTCATTGTAGTTGCAGTTGTCCGCAAAATAATCTGCTACAAGTTGCTCGTGTGCAGCTTCACGGTCTCTAACTTGATCCGGGCCTCGCCGTCTCGTTGATTGACTCGAGCTAACTTCATCATACTCACGCAACACATCCAAAACCGCATTGGATAATCCAATAAACAAATTGGTTCTTGTTTGACGATAAACAGAGAGATAATCTTCCTCCGTTTGATTAATCTCGAAATCTTCGTCATAATAATCCGACGAACTAGAATTAGATGACATGGTTGTATGTATGTAAATGTTTAAAGTTTGAGAGAAGATTAGAGAAACGGTGTGAAAAAAATGAAGATAATAGGTTGTATTTATAGGGTGAAAAGAATTTAAAAAAAAGAAAGAAAAAAAAAAAATATATATATATATATATATATATGAGGTTCAAGGGAGAACCCTTTTAAATAGAGAACAGAGAGAACACGTGTAAACTTGTAATTTATTATTTCTTCTTTACGTTCATGTTCACTCATAGCTACCCAAAAGTCAACTTTACAATCTAAATCTTAAAATCAAAATTATTTATATAATTATTAACAATTTAAAATTTTGGATGCATTGATGCATCAAATAACATTTTTGTATGCATCGATGCATCAGGTTTATATTCGAATATATTATCAAAAAAACGTGACATATTTTAAATCCGATGATCAATGGAATCAAATGCCTAAATAAATTATGACAATTTTTGAACAATCTGATAAATGAAATCAAAGTTTCAAAAGTGTTCTCTCTGTTATCTATTTAAGAGCGTTCTCCCTTGATCATAACACTATATATATATATATATATATATATATATATATATATATATATATATATATATATATATATATATATATATATATATATATATATATATATATATATATATATCCAACGGCTACCGCTAACGTCTCTTTCCCTCTCTCACATACGCGACCGAGGTCACGAGTGTGACCGTGAGCGCTGGCTCACGCATGTCAGCGATGGTGTGCCAAGCTCGTGAGCGGCCTTCACACACTCCCCACGTGACGGATGCGGCTAGTCTTACATATGACACATGTGATACAACCCATCTTAAATTAGTATAGATATAGATAGATAAAAATAGCTGTAAAAGTCCTTACATGGACGTAATGTTAACTTAGTTACTTTAACCATTAAATAATAAATTAATCTACTATATCAAATATTAAAAAGTCTGATCATTCGATTATATTAAATAACATGATCAAATCAAGAAACTACTATTCAAAAATCAATTTTTAAAAAATGCTTTATTTATCATTAATTTGAATAAGTATTATCTTTATTTAGTTTACATTATTTAGACACTTTATTTTGACTCTAAAAAGTCAAAATCAAAATTTTAAAATTAAAAAAAATAAACGGCTAAGATTAAATATTTTATCAAATGAAGGGTACAAAAAATCTAATAATTCTTTTCTAATTAGTCTTCTATATATATATATATATATATCAGTGTTCTAAAAGGCGCGTCATGGCGGCGCCATGGCGTCGCCAAGGCGTGAGGCGTGGCTCCGCCATTAAGAAATGGTCCTAGGCGTGAGTGCTAGGCGTGGTGCGTGCCAAGGCGCGCCTTTGCGCGCCAAATGACGAGGTTTTTTATAACGTGGCACCAAAAAAATCATTTTTTAAAAAAAATTGAACTTTTTTTTATGCATTTTGCAATCGCGTGTATAGAACTTTTATAAATTTGTATTTTATAATTTGTATATGTTATTTTGCTCATAATTTCCGTAACTTTGTGTAATTAGTATATTAATAATGATAAATTTGATATATATAATTACAAAATCGCCGCCTTAATTCACGCCTTAAAAAAACGCCAAGGCTTCGCCATGGCTCCTATAACTTGAGGCTTGACCTCGCCGCCACGCCACGCCTTACGTTATTTAGAACCATGATATATATATATATATATATATATATATATATATATATATATATATATATATATATATATATATATATATGAAAAAGTTCATGCAAGAACCATTATTAGTGCGAGAACCAATCTGAGCCGTCCAATTCCTCCTTCTTCAATGTCATAGCCCACCCATGAATTCCTCACATGCACCCTGCCACACTCTATCCCTCCACGCTCACCATCCATGAAACTTCCCATATCCAAGGAACGTCCGAGATTGATTCTCGCGGTTCTCGCACTAACAACGGTTCTCGCATTAACCCTCTCATATATATATATATATATATATATATATATATATATATATATATATATATATATATATATATATATATATATATATACTAGTTTTAACACCCCGTGTATAAACACGGGAGATAATTAAAATTAAATTTAATTGGTTGTGTATAGTAAAACAACTGTAAAATTCAAATTCGATTATAAAGATGTTATACAAAAAAATTGATAATGGTGTTATGTATGTAAACCTATTTTTAAATATATTTACCTATTTTTTATGAGATCTTATATCCTAAGTATGCTTTACAATTATTAAATATTGAAATTATTTTTATAAATATACAAATACAGAATTGTTTGGTCCTTTTGATTTTAACCCACCAGTGACTTTGGTTATTCCATAGTCAAAATAAGCTTAGATAACTTGCGTCATTTTTTGAAAATATGATAACATTATAACACTATTCTTTTAATATATATTAATTAAAGATAATTTTGATAAAGATAATTATATCCGTGTTATAGTTACTACTAACCAAATAAAAAATTATTTAATTATCTAATAAAATAACTATATTATATATATATATATATATATATATATATATATATATATATATATATATATATATATATATATATATATATATATATATATAGAGAGAGAGAGAGAGAGAGAGAGAGAGAGAGAGAAAAGTTCATGTGAGAACCGTTGTTAGCGCGAGAAGTACCGCGAGAACCAATCTAAGCCGTCCAATTCCCCCTCCTTCAATGTCATTGCCCACACATGAATTCCTCACATGCACCCTGCCACACACGCTCTCCATCCATGATACTTCCCATATCCAAGGAACGGTTGAGATTGGTTCTCGCGGTTCTCGCATTAACAACGGTTCTCGCATGAACCCTCCCATATATATATATATATATATATATATATATATATATATATATATTACCGACGGTAAGTTTGGCTAAATTAAATCACAATCATTGAAAGTTTCTGGGAATTAATCATGGCCCTTATAATTACATATTGAATTGGTCAACATAAAGAGAAAGATTAATCCTGCACGTTTCTATATATCTACAAATAAATTTGAAAAACAAGTGATGAAACAACCTAAACCAATGTTCAAGTTATACATGCAATCATTCTCAAACAACCTTAATCCCCTAAGAACATCTGCAATGCTTGTTTTTAGAAAACCAAGGACAAATGGATGTTGAGTTGGAGTTGTTTTTTAGGATTGCATGCTATTTGAAGGACATAAAAAGTCCTTCACTACAAACCTCACAAAAACCAAGTGGTGGGCTCCACTTAATAAAATTATAGCAATAAAATGATTTATTAGAAATAAAAAATTAATGTAAAAATTGTGGGACCCATAAAAAATGTTAAGAACTTTTGTAAAGGACAATAGATTGAAGGAATTTTTTTTTAAAGTTATTAAAGTGAGATAAGCTGATGTGACACGATATGATAGTGTAAATGACTAAATTTTGGTTTTTAAGGGTCTAACATCCTAAGTGCCTAACTTCTCTCTTTCACCACCGGGAGACATTCATCCCCCATTCGATCCTTTGTCTTCCTCAACTTCTTTCTTCCTCGCCGCTTGATCACGTCTTACACTCTCACTAGCTCACCGGCCCCTCCTAGAATGGTGAATGCCCTTGCTTTTCAACACCATGATTGCCCTCGATCTTCCCCTTCTTTGCTATTGCCCTTAAAATCGACTTACTACATATCTACTTGATGGGGACGATGATGAGAGACCATTGACGCTCCTTTGACAATAAAAACAAAACTATGGCTACTTTATGTGTACGTTGGATTTTCTTTAATTTTGTAGTTTTTAAAGGCAATTCTTTTCATTATGTATTGTTTGGTTTTTGATTGATTCTATCATTAATACACTCCTAGAAAAAAAACTAAAATCAGACTTGTCAGATTCTTCTCATGATGTTCAATCTCCAAAGGTTTGAAAACACATACCAGCTGCTCGATGAAATGCTTAACCAACTTATCAGTAGTTTCTATTGGGTGTGACTTGCTAGTGAAACGGTATTTGAAACTAGAATTAATCGGAAGCTCGACGTGAACGTAAATTGCCGGGATTGAATTAATTCAAATTAATTAGCACATGGCATGAAGGATAAATTCACGGCATGCATGGATGATAATTATGCATGGAGTTGATTTGCATGGATAATGGTCACGTGGAAATTAATTTGAATTCAAATATAGGATTAACTATATCCTTGTTTGAATTGTATCTTAATTGTGAGGTTATCTATGTACGGCCGATTAGGATAATTGGTGTTTTCATGTATTATTTGAATTACCAATTAGATTAGGATTCTAGTTTGTTTGTTTATAAATATCAAGGTTAGGGGTCAAGTTATATGTACATCGAAAAATATCTCTGGAGTCATAATAAAGAAGTCTATGTTCCTGCCCGTGGACGTATGTCGTGTTTGGACCGAACCACGTTAAATCTCGTGTTCATTTATTTTCTATTTTTTGTATTATTCTAATGCTGGTTTTAGGTGTCTCGATCCTAACAAGTGGTATCAGAGCCACGGTTATGTTCACCGGGCTCGCGTATTTGTTGATTGTGAAGATGTCATCTTTGAAGTTTGATTTGGAGATATTCAATGGCTCAAACGATTTCACGCTGTGGAAGGTAAAGATGAAGGCTCTTCTGGTTCAACAGGGTTGCGTGGTGGCGTTAGAAGGAGAAGATAAACTTCCGAAGGAGATGAAGGAGGATGTTAAAAGAGACGTTCAAGCAAAAGCGTATTGGGCGATTTTGTTATGTTTGGCTGATGAGGTATTGAGGGAGGTGGTGGATGAAACAACGGCTGCAGGTCTTTGGGAGAAGCTATGTGAGAAGTATCAGAAAAGTACCCTCACGAATAGGCTTTATCAGAAGCAGAGGTTGTATACCCTCCGGATGTCAGAAGGTACCCAGGTAAAAGATCATCTTGATAATTTTAACCGTATTACCCTTGATTTTAAGGTTGTAGGTGTTAAAATTGATGATGAAGATCTTGCCCTAATTTTGTTGTGTTCACTACTGCATTCGTATGAGAATTTTGTTGATACCATGATGTATGGTAGGTCAACAATTTCTGTTGCTGAAGTAAAGGATGTCTTGTTGTCGAAGGAACTCAAGCTTAAGGTTTCTTGTAATGAGGGGGAGTCCGGTTCAGGTTTATACGTGGGTAGGGGAAGGACACATGGAATGGGTGGACTGGGGGAGTCGCGTTCGAAAACAAAATCCACGAAAAAGGTATTGTGTTATCACTGTAAGGAGTTTGGTCACATCAGGAGAGATTGTCCTAAAAGGGGAGATGGTAATGTGGTTCAGGAAGATGAAGACATAGGCGATGCTTTGACTATATGCACGGATAGTAGTCCTGCAGATACCTGGATATTTGATACGGGTGCATCTCATCACATGGCGTTCTCACGTGATTTGTTTACATCCTTTAAGAAGTGGAACGGTAAGGTGAAGCTGGGAGACGATGGGATTCGGAGTGTCAAAGGTAGTGGTACGGTGCAGGTTAAGTTGCATGATGGAAAGGTCACGCGGTTTAATTGCTGGTATGTTCTGGATCTTCGGAAGAATCTGATTTCTCTTGGTACTTTGGCTAGGAATGGATATGAATATTCTGGTAAAGGGGATGGACTGAAGGTTTCTCGGGATGCTCGAGTGATAATCTGGGGCAGGCTGCGACGTGGTATTTACGTTCTAGAGGGCAGTTCTGCGAGTGGAACGACGGCTGTACCGAACTTGGAGCGGAAAATTGACCTGACGAAGTCGAGACGACAATGGTGGAGTTGGTCTCCGGTTAAGTCGCACGACGCGGTGTCGGATTTCATGGCTCGGACAAGGAGGTAGTCCCTTCGGGGAGGTTGGCAGACGAGAGACGGTTCTTTGGTGATGACGATTAACGGTTGAAGGTTGAGGACTCGGGTCATGGAAGATTGTCGGATCTCAGTTGACTGGTGAAGGGTACTCAAGTCAAGGGGGAGATTGTTGGGTGTGACTTGACTAGTGAAACGGTATTTGAAACTAGAATTAATCGGAAGCTCGACGTGAACGTAAAATGCCGGGATTGAATTAATTCAAATTAATTGGCGCATGGCATGAAGGATAAATTCACGGCATGCATGGATGATAATTATGCATGGAGTTGATTTGCATGGATAATGGTCACGTGGAAATTAATTTGAATTCAAATATAGGATTAACTATATCCTTGTTTGAATTGTATCTTAATTGTGAGGTTATCTATGTACGGCCGATTAGGATAATTGGTGTTTTCATGTATTATTTGAATTACCAATTAGATTAGGATTCTAGTTTGTTTGTCTATAAATATCAAGGTTAGGGGTCAAGTTATATGTACATCGAAAAATATCTCTGGAGTCATACTAAAGAAGTCTATGTTCATGCTCGTGGACGTAGGTCGTGTTTGGACCGAACCACGTTAAATCTCGTGTTCGTTTATTTTATGTTTTCCGCATTATTCTAACGCTGGTTTTAGGTGTCTCGATCCTAACAGTTTCAGACAATGTGAAGCTATAATTCTTTTTTATATTATTGTATTTCTCATTACTTGTGGTCTAAGATCTTAATTTTATGTGGGACTTGGTAGATTTTAGTGTCAGATTGGAGAAAGGGGAGGTAAGGTAAATATGAACTTTAAACGTTAAATCAAGTATTTCTAAAGCTTGCAACTCATTAATGCGGTTAAATTTATTTTGATATTCCAAAATCTATCAAGATACTTATGTTTCATAAAATATTTTCTTTTCGTCTAGATCTGTTACTTTTGAACTGCTTTTAGTCTATTTCTTACCAATAGGTGCGACCACAATGGATGGATTAATGCCGACGACGATGAGCTTACCCAACGATATGGTGTGAATCATAATAGAATCGATTAGAGCCACCCTGCCATTAAGTGATCGAACAAAAGTAAGAAAAAGATGCACATTTTTTGGAAGGCTCGGCACAAATTCTAATAGATTTGATTTAAGTTAGTTTGTTTATTTATATTTAAAAATGCCATCAATTTAATTAGAGGGGGGAAATTAAGAAATAAAATATTTTTATTGACCAAGAAAATATGTCATGTTCGTGGGTCTTGAAGAAACTTGGAGTTTTTTATGAGTTTTTTTGTGAGGTCGGTAATATACAAAACAATCACCAAGGTGTCATATTACTGTTGGAAAAAGACCGGCCGAATGTACACTTTTAATACGAGGAAGTCTATTATGCATATTTGTCGTACACTTGACCCACTTATATATGCATGTTTGAACAGGAGGGTGTCTATCCGGATAGGTCATATTTCTGATCTGATCGAAAGATGTTCTTCTTATTGTTGAAATCAGAAGAAAAAATATGCAAAATATTATTGATGATCAAAGTTACAATGTAAAAGATAAAGAAAATGACCTATATATAAGAACCATAAGAAACCCTAATAGCTAACAACGGGCCTAGCTAAACGGGCCTTTATTAAGCTATCATCCCCCCTCAAACTCATAATGCTATCGCTAAATGTATTGAGAGTTTGTCAAACAGAACACGGAAGCGTGAAACTGATGCGTCTTGGTGAAAATATCTGCAATCTGTAAAGCGGAAGGAACAAACGGCAAAGTAATAGTACCAAGCTGAAGATGATGACGAGTAAAATGACAATCCGTTTCAATATGCTTGGTTCGTTTATGAAAAACAGGGGTTGCGAGCAATTTGGATAGCACTTCTATTGTCGCAATGTAGAGGCGTAGGACAATTCAAACTAACACCCATGTCTGCAAGTAACCATCTCAACCAAACAATCTCACAAGTAGTCGAAGCCATGGCACGATACTCTGCCTCTGTAGAAGATCGAGAAGTAACCTCTTGTTTCTTACTCTTCCATGATATAAGAGAATCACCCAGAAAAATGCACCATCCGGTAGTTGACTTACGATCATTAGGATCACCATTCCAATCAGCATCACAATAAGCACGCAAGTCTATGGAAAACATAGATGCAAACAAAAGGGACTGAAACTGAGTGCCACGAAGATACCTGAGAATACGAAGAACAGCAGCCCGGTGAACGGTAGTTGGAGCTGAAACAAACTGACTAACAACGTGAACTGCATGAGCAATGTCTGGACGAGTCACTGTAAGATACACTAAACTCCCAACTATAGTGCGATACAAACTACAATCAGTCAGTGGAACCCCATCTGATGGGGAATACCGGGCATTAGTCTCAAGAGGAGTATCAACAATCTTATTATCAGTAAGACGAACACGTTCAAATAGATCAACTATATACTTTGACTGAGACAAAAGGTACCCTTTAGGCGAAGAAGCAACCTCGATATCCAAAAAATAACGCAAATATCCCAAGTCTTTCATAGAAAAATGACGAGACAACTCAGACTTCAAGGACTCAATCCCATCATAATCATCACCTGTAATAATCATATCATCAACATATAAAGATACCAAAATACGCCCGGCACTTGTTTTCCTCACAAACAATGCAGAATCATGATGACTAGCCACAAATCCAAGAGAGATAATTGTTGTAGAAAATTTCTCAAACCAAGCACGGGGTGCTTGTTTGAGACCATAAAGGGCCTTCCTAAGTTTGCAAACTTCACCAGATTTGTGAAAGACACCTGGTGGTGGGGTCATATACACTTCCTCCTGTAAGTCACCATTCAAAAAAGCATTCTTGACATCCATCTGAAATATCTTCCATTGAGAAATAGAAGCTACTGCAATCAATGTCCGAATAGTAGTCATCTTTGCGACAGGAGCAAATGTTTCCTCATAATCCATGCCATACTCTTGAGCATATCCTTTAGCAACAAGTCTAGCTTTATACCTTTCAACAGAGCCATCTGATTTAGTCTTGATTTTGTATACCCAACGAGAACCAATCGGACGTTTACCAGGAGGCAATGGAACTAAGTCCCATGTATGAGTCTGATGTAGAGCAGCAAGTTCTTCATCCATAGCATTTTGCCAAAGAGGATCACAAATAGCCACTTTAAAAGAAGAAGGCTCGTGAAGACGATGAATAGAAGCAATAAATGCAGCAAATGATCCCGAGTAAGATGAATAAACAAAATCAGGTAATTTAGTAGACTTACAATTACGCTTGGGTCGAACATGTGATGGAGGAACCGTAACCTCAGGAGATGATTGAGTAGTCGCGGGAGGGGGATCAGTAGATGTCGGAACAGATTCCGGATTCGTTTCAGGAAGAGATTCTGGGATTGTATCTGGAATGGGTTCTGAAACAGGTGCAGAAGTAACAGGTGTGTCTTAAGTATCAAATGGATCAATCAAAATAAGATCAGATTTAGTCAAATAATGTGAACTAGCGGGAACAGAGAAAAAGGGAATATGTTCTAAAAACACAACATGACGAGAGACATATAACTTTTGACTAATGTAATCAAAGCAACGATATCCCTTTTGACTAACGCCATAACCCAAAAAGACACACAAAGCAGACTTGGGAGATAATTTATTACGTTCAGCATGTGGTTTCAAGACAAAACAAGTACATCCAAAGACACGCAAACTAGAGTAATCAGGCACATGACCATACAATTTTTCAAAAGGAGACAAACCAGAATTATGTGAAGTAGGGATGCGATTCACAACATACGTTGCTGTCAAAATAGCTTCCCCCCAAAAAACACTTGGGACATCAGCAGATAATAAAAATGAGCGGGCAGTCTCAACAAGATGACGGTGCTTTCTTTCTGCAACGCCATTTTGTTGAGGAGTGTCGGTACAAGAAGTCTGATATACTGTTCCATCAGATGCAAGTAATGTGGTAAAATCATGAGAGGTGTATTCACCCCCTAAATCACAACGAAATGATTTTATGATAGCAGAGTGTTGAGTTTGCACAAGTGCTCTAAAGCTTTTATAAATAGTCAAAAAGTCAGATCTACGTTTCATAAGATAAATCCAAGTGTAACGAGTAAAATCATCAATAAAGGAAACATAATATCTGGAACCTCCTTTGGTAGGAACAGGAGAAGGTCTCCACACATCAGAACGCACAAGATCAAACGGAGCACTAGACACATAAATACTCTTGGTGAATGGTATGGCTGAAAATTTGGCTAGTTTACAACCACTACAATAAAAAATATCATGACTATCTAAATGACCCAAGGCACCACTAGATGCTAAATACTGCAAACGAGACGCAGACACATGACCTAAACGAGAATGCCACAAATAATAAAGGGAAGAAGACGAAGATAACTGAAACGAAGACAAATCCACACCAGAAGCTGCCACTATAGAATCCTTGAATTTGTCCAACACATAGAGACCCCCTTGCCTACGATCTATCCCAATCACTTCCTGAGATGTGCGGTCCTGTACAAGACAACCAGAAGAAGTGAAAAATACATTATATCCAGAATCACAAATTTTTCCAACAGATGCAAGATTAATGGCAAGATCAGGGATGTAGTAAACATCGGACAAGGACACAGATGGTGTATCTATAATACCAATACCAGCTAATGGAATTGAGTTACCACTAGCAGTTGCAATTGATATGGAAGAATCAGGAGATAACGAAACAAAAGATGGTAAATGATGAGACATATGATTAGTAGCTCCTGAATCTATGATCCATTTGTCAGTTGATAAACCTGATAATGTTGGTTTACCTTGAGAGTGCATAGCTATATTAGTTTGTGGCTGAGACGCCAAAAACTTTTGAAACTCATCAAACAAAGATGAATCCTCTTTATAACTCGCCATCACAAAGAATCAAATCTGAAGTTGTAGCCGTCCGAAAAATGTACCAAACACAAACCGTAAAATTAAAGGTTGAAGTTGAACAGCGGAAGCAACAAACGAAACAAATATACCAAACCACAAAACTTAAGCCACCAAACCCATAGCCGTTAAACCCATAGCGAAATACGAATCTACCAAACTGAGTCACCGAGCAAACAACCACGCATACAAACTCATAACCCCAACAAAACACCAAAACCGTACCAGAGTCGAAGCCACAAACCAAATACTAGATATTAAAACCTTTGTTTTAATTGCAAAAAACATAGGGCAAAATAATTGCAGCCACACAAAAATAAATTGCAAATTATCTACTAGCCACAAGCAAACTTAGTTTTCTTTCTTCCTCCACCTTTTTTTTTCTTTCGACCAATCAAATGGTAGCCAAACAAAATAATCAAATAGGCAATCAAATGGCAGCCAATCAAATGGAACAAGTAATGGCAGCGACCCAGCGAAGTTGCGAAACAGAATGGCAGCAATCTTCAAACAGTCACACAAAATAATTGAACAAGTAACGCCGCAAAGGGGAAAAAGAATAAACCTGGAGCAGCGATCTTCAAAATAAAATCAAACAGGGTGCGTTCATGAAAGACGACCCAACGAAGTTGCGAAACATAACCTCAAATGCCAATGCTTAACAAGAGCCTTTCAATTATGGCTATAATACCATGTTGAAATCAGAAGAAAAAATATGCAAAATATTATTGATGATCAAAGTTACAATGTAAAAGATAAAGAAAATGACCCTATATATAAGAACCATAAGAAACCCTAATAGCTAACAACGGGCCTAGCTAAACGGGCCTTTATTAACCTATCACTTATGGTATTTGAAATTTAATTTTAGCTTGTGATGAAATTTGACTCGCAAAGGAACGACTCAGGTTTATGGTATGCTCGTGGGTTTGGAAATTTTGAGGTGACTCAAAAGTTTCCACAAGAGTATCTACATGGGGTGCTTTAAGTGATGGATTTGATTTTTTGCAATGTTGATGTGCGATTCTGAAATTATTGATTCTTTATGTTTGGTGGCAGTGTGTAGGGTGTAATTGACCCATTTTCTCAAGTGTTCATAAAATTGTATCACATTTTTATATTGAATTAGGTAAGAATAGAGTGTGGTGATAGTAACCAAAGTAGTGGAAAGTATTGAGCTGGTATATGGGGTTTGTAACTATGGGATTGTAATTTCGAATCTCTAATGAAATTATTTGTGATGTTAAAAAAAGGAAGAATGTCATGATGGTTTTCATTTTATTAAGTATATACAAATATAAATGGTGATATCTGGCACATCTTTTACCAATTAAGTTTGTTTTTGTACTTTGTATATAATCATTTTTATGGCTCTTAATTGCCAAACTTTCGGGGTCATAATTACTTTTTACAATGGCCTAAGTATATAATGTTTTATTCATATCTGTACTCGGTTACCTAAGAGAAAGAGTAAAACTTTTGTCGATAATTGATCGCGCATTCAACTCCCCTTGAGGCTCGTTCAATGCGTGAGTGCCTTACTTGTTGAGTATAGTCTTGAGAATGATCCTCCAAAACAGCTAACACCTAACGTTAAGGGAAAACGGGGGTGATCCCCGTATTCCTCTCCAACGCTCAAGTCAGTAAGGAGGAAGATTGTGTATTGTCTGTATGTGTTTATGATGCCTCTTGATATGAATATGATTTGTTATATATAGTAGGGAGAAGACATACCAGGATCCCTGGATCACCGTCAAAGTGTCGATGATCCGTTATTCATGATGATTGCTCTTGCTACGGATCTTCTAGACAAAGATCTTCAGAAAGCCTGCATGGTGTACTAGGTTGTCAGTCGATCCGTACTTATCTTTAAATGAGACTTGATAGGCAAGCCTGCCTTTTGGGAATATGTGATCCGCATATCTGGCGAGGCCGAAGATTCTCCTGGAGGTGTCCAACTCCAGGAGGATGTCATCTCCGGTTTTGCTTATAGCTCCAGGGGATAGGGATCTTTGGGACAACCTGGAGCTTCCAGAAATTGCTCCTTTCCTGGATGGTGATGTTTTCTGGAGCATTGAGTTTTTGGGGTCCTACCTCATTAAGTCCCCCCAGTCTGATAGTATAGCATCTCATGCTATGCTGTCATACTTTTGTTCCTCTGTGTCCTTCCTTTGGTCTGCCGGAGGTACAGTTCCTTTGCCTGTCCTCTGGAGGTTATCCCCTCCTATACACGCAAGGATTTCCCCTAATTTTTTGTGCCCCCATTTATTACCCTACTTGAGTATGCCGTTTTAATTAACTGCCACTGTCATGTGGCGCTTCCCGGACCTTATGATTAGTCATAACTGCTGCACACGTGGATGGTCCAGATTTGTTGGGTTTTTTGAAAATTCTTTTATATGTGCGTCTCTTCTCTATCCCGCTTTCTTCTTCTTTTTCGCCTGTTTGGTCAAAGAAAGGAAAAAGGGAAACCCTAAACCGGTGGTTTTGGAGCTTCTGTTTTTACTTGTTGCCTTGTCGATTGCTTGCCGCTGTTTTTTCTTCTCATCCACTGAAATCCTCCGACTATGCCTCGAGGTTCGTAGTTCCTTTCTTTGTTTCATCTCTTTCTTTTCTTTTGTGTGTTATCGCTTTTCTTCTTTGTAAGTAATGGTGATCCCCGGTGTCGAGAGTACTTATTGTAGTATATCGGATGCCCAGTTTGAGGCTGTCTGTCGGGTCGTTCCCAACCTTTCCGATTACGAACCGGTGAAGCCTGGCGAAAACGATGTATTGGTTAGACCCCCTCCTGGTAAACTCGGCATCTATTGCCATTATTTGGAAATCTGTAATGTCCGGTTTCCCCTTCATCCGTTTATCATTCGATTTTTGTCCTATCTTCATGTTGGTCTTTGTCAACTTCATCCTTCCGCTATGCGGAAGGTTACGAACTACATTGCCCTTTGTGCTTCCTTCCGTCGGAGGGCCAATATTGCATGTCTTTTATATTATTACTGGCCTCTGAAGAGTGGGAGTTGGTTGACTCTTGACCTTCGCCAGAAGGGTCTGATGCGTATTCAACTCCCCCAGAGGCTCGTCCAATGCGTGAGTGCTTGGCTTGTTGAGTATAGTCTTGAGAATGATCCTGCAAAACAGCTAACACCTAACGTTAAGGGAAGACGGGGGTGATCCCCGTATTCCTCTTCAACGCTCAAGTCAGCAAGGAGGAAGATTGTGTATTGTCTGTATGTGTTTTATGATGCCTCTTGATATGAATATGATTTGTTATATTTAGTAGGAAGAAGACATACCAGGATCCCTGGATCATCGTCCAAGTGTCGAGGATCCGTTATTGATGATGATTGCTCTTGCTACGGATCTTCTAGACAAAGATCTTCAGAAAGCCTGCATGGTGTACTAGGTTGTCAGTCGATCCGTACTTATCCTTAAATGCGACTTGATAGGCAAGCCTGCCTTTTGGGAATATGTGATCCGCATATCTGGCGAGGCCGAAGATTCTCCTGGAGGTGTCCAACTCCAGGAGGATGCCAT